>GL379860.1:81446-94625 GCA_000143925.2 Caenorhabditis brenneri
CAAATACTTGCCATACCCAGATAATTCACATACCCAAAGTAGCTCTCATAGCCAAAATAATTCCCATACCCAAAATAATTCCCATACCCAAATAATTGCCAGACCCTTATGATTCCGATACCCAAAATAATTCGCATGCCCCCATAATTCCCGTGCCCGTGTTTGATGGGTACTGTGAATAAATCCCGTACCCAGATGATTCCCATACGCAAATAATTCCCATACGCAAAATAATTCCCATACCCAAATAATTCCCATACCCATGTAATTCCCAGACCCGAAACACCTGCCATACGCGAAATAAGTCCGATACCCTTTTTGAAATTTTTCGAAAATGGTGCCCATAGCCAGAATAATTCCCATACCCGGATAATTCCCATACCCAAATAATTCCCATACCCAAAATAATTCCCATACCCAAATAAGTCCCATACCCAAGGTAATTCCCATACCCAAAATAATTCCCATACCCAAAATAATTCCCATACCCGAAATAATTCCCATACCCAAATAATTCCCATACCCGAGATAATTCCCATACCCAAAATAATTCCCATACCCAAAATAATTCCCATACCCAAATAATTCCCATACCCAAAATAATTCCCATACCCAAATAATTCCCATACCCAAAATATGTTGTCAATTTTTATACCGGAAACTGCTGCACAAACATCTCATTTTCATTAGAAAAATACAAAATGTGGCGCGCATTGTCGTTGTGTATTTTTCTAATTGGATAAAACAAAAAGTTTCGTCACGTGTCCCCATTTTTCCCTTAAAAATCTTATCTTCAGGTACAATCGATGAACGTCTTTATTTATAGAAAAGATGAGCCGCAAACCAAAAACGAAAGCCGAAATAAACGCGGAGCAACTAAGAATTGATTCTATTCGAGCGAAATTTCTGGAACTAGACGATGAAGAGGACGAGGTGAAGTATCAGACAATTGTGGAGTATTGCATGTAAGTATTCCTTGAAATTCAGACAAAAAAATAGATTTAAGAAAAAATAAGACATGTTTCCATGACGGAGAATTTCTACATTGTGATGATAACTTGGGAAAACGGATATTGAAGGCGTGGAAGAAAAAATATAAAGTAAAAGAAACACCGGACCCAAACTACCCAATCTCAAAAACCGATAAATGGTACCGAGTGGTGCCCCAAGGACCAAAATCCGCCGAATGGACAATATGGCATCCATGGAATATTCCCTATGAAATATTCCAATCTCGAGGGCTTGGGAATTGCGGATTTATCGCTGCGTTGTCAGCAATCTCAGCACACAAGTCCATCGTGGAATTCGTTTTTCGAGATTTGGAGCTGAGTGAACATGGAGTTTACCAGCTTAGGCTGTGTAAGGATGGAGAGTGGAAGATAATTACGATAGATGATTGGATCCCGTGTATCAAGGGAATTATGAAAGGAGCAAGTTTAAAGGCGACAGGTGGCATTTATCAGGTTTTTTGATTTACTTGTTCCGATTGCTCAAGGAATCAGTTAGTTTTTTTTTTCAGATCTGGCCAGCTCTGATTGAAAAAGCGACAGCAAAGGCGTGCGGTGGTTACAAAGCGTTGTATCGATTCTGTGCGGCAGTGGCAATGTCAACCATTACGGGTGCCCCATCGATGTTCCCTTGCATCGAACAGTATACAGAAAGGGTTGATGAGTTTTGGAGAATTTTGAAAGATGCTGGGTAAGTCTGGGATTCAGCTTGCCGAGAGGGCCCATATGAGTATAATCAGGACTGGGTTTTTTCTTCTTTCAAACAACAATTTTTCAGCGACAAGAAGTATTTAATGAGTTGTGGTACAAGAGAGAAAAAAGCTGCGAAGAGGGAACTAAAAGGCGAACCTAAGATTGCTCTGAATCACGCTTTCACAATCTTGACAGTTTTGGAAATAGGCTCTCATCGTATGCTTCGGCTCCGGAATCCATGGGGTAGAAGTGCTTGGGAAGGTAAATGGTCGGAAGAATGGACCGGATGGACGGATGAGATGATCCTGAAGTTGCATGTACTCCAAAAAGATGTCAGTGGAGCATATTGGATCGAGTTTGAGGACTTTGTGAAATATTTCCGAGTTGGTAAGGCTTGTTTGAAATCAAACTCAAAGCGATCGAATTTCTTACAGTGTCCATATGCCGCTGGCGTGCCGATTGGTACGAGATTCGCCTCAAAATGGTGATAGGAGGACTTTGGGACGGGAGACAAAAGTAGTTTTTGATTTCTTGAAGCCGAAAAAAAACAATGAGTTCCAGAAACATTTGGATTACGGTGCCGAAAGCATGTGAGATCAGTGTCACTGCTATTCTGCCGGGAACCAATGATTGTTATGTAAGTAACCCCGCCAGTTTTGATTGGAGAGAAATGAAACCTAGATGTTTTAAAACAGCGCGGATAGACGTTTCAAAAAAAGTACCCGGTCGGTATCAATTTTCATCTCTCCTTTTTCCAGTATCACACGTGGATCTCGATCTACGAAGCGAATGCCAGTCCACACGAACAACAAATTCTGTACTGTGCGCCCGTCGCATTCTCCACCGAAGATGTTCTCCTCCAGCCTGGAGACTATATAATCATTGTGTCGAAATTCTACCATCCCGCTGTGAGAGAAGAACGAAACGTGGTCATTCACTCGTCTATTCCTATTTCTGCTCGTTTCTGTGACTGGGATCCGATGAAAATGGTTGGAATAGTTCAAAAAACTGTGGAGGAGAAAGGAAGAGAGGTGGTGAGACAGAGAGATGATGTTAGTATCAAAAAGTACGAGGGACCGAGTTTTGTAGTGGCGATGGCACAGAATTACTCGTGGGATCGGCACCTTCATGTGCAGTGAGTTTTAGTTATTTTGTTGGTAATATGCGCCTTTAAACGAATCGCAGTGATAATTCCATCCTTCCTTCAGCACCCGCATCTCAAGAATTGAAGGAGCTAAGTTGTCCCGAGGACAGCAAAACGTCTTCAATGCGGTATTTGGTGATGTGATTCCACCGAGATCCTCTCAAATTCTCCTCGTTGCGTTTTATGTTACAACCAAGAAAAAGGACCGGGATTCGATGAGTATCGAATATGGTCTGTCGAAGGAGAAGGTGACAAAAGTGGGAAGAAAGAATAAAGCAGCACATATCCCGAAAATTGAACCAACTGATTATATTCATCACACTATTGTGATGGAATAAATACTTTTTCATTTCAATGAATAATCATTGGAGGGGAAAAATATGGGTTAGGAATTTTCTATAAATTGGTGGTTCGAAAGTAGGTGCTCCTGTGGGTGGATTCTGAAATTTCCAGCTCTCACGGGATCCTGAGAATCTGGAAAGCCTCTTCTTACAATAGTTTTTCCACGTGGCGGTTCCAGATAAAGTATTAGCGATTCAAATCTGTGAAAAATTAAAAAAAATTGATTTTTTCAGCGTCAATTTTTCTGTTCCGTGTCCCTTTATTCCAATACTGAACATTCATTATTTCTACATTTCACAAAAAATGAGTGCCCAGAAGAAAATCGATAAAAACGCGGAGCAAACAAGAATTGATTCTATTCGAGCAAAATTTCTGGAGCACGACGACCTAGAGGACGAATTGAAGTATCAGACAATTGTGGAGTATTGCAGGTAAGGGATACATAGATACAGTAACCCATTTGATGAATTGCAGAGAAAATAAAACAACGTTCCATGACGGGGAATTTGTACATTGTGATGAAAACCTAGGGAAATGGTTATTAAAGGAGTGGAAAGGGCCGAGTGCAGTGCAGAAGGTTAAGGTAGGTTGCATAAATCTATATATTTTTAAGTATCATAAAAACTTTAGAAAAAACTGAAAAAGGACCGAAAGGAAAAGCAAGATCCAGACCCAAAAAATCCAATTCCGATCGACGAGAAATGGCATCGACTGGCGCCCAACCTGGAGAGCTCTAACACCTGGGAATTCTACGTACCCACTTTTGAATATGAAGTTTTTCAATGTGGCCTAGAGAATTGTGGACTGATAGCTTCATTATCCGCAGTCTCCGCCCATCGATCAATTCTAAATTTTATGTTTCGAGACCTATCCCTAAACGAGTTCGGTGTCTACCAGGTGAACCTTTGTGTGGATGGAGAGTGGAAAACGATTACGGTAGATGACTGGGTACCGTGTGTCAGAGGGGTGTCCAAAAGTGCCGGCTTTACATGTATCAACGGTACCTATCAAATTTGGCCGGGAATCGTTGAGAAGGCCATTGCAAAAGTGTTCGGAGGATATCAGGACCTTCGCGGGTTTGATTCGTTGAGGGCGTTGCAGATGATGACTGGGGCACCCGGGGTTTTATACCATCCGCAGCAATTTGATATTGATGAGTTGTGGAGGATTTTGATGGAGGCCAGGTGGGTTTTTTTTGTTGAAATTTGCTAGATTCAACTGAAAAACGAAACTGTAGATGCACCATTTCGTAGCAAGCTGCAGCTGCTTACTACCAAGTGCAAATCATATACAATTTTCCCACCGCAATTTGAACCTAATACATTCTTCCAGATCAAAAAACTTCCAAATGACTTGTGGCACGAGCAAACCCTCCAACGAACGGAAATACAACAAAAAAGTGAAAAAGTTGGAGGAGCCCGAAATCGCCCGTGGTCACGGTTACACTATTCTGGCGGTCAGAGAGTTCAACGAGCACAAATTGCTACGGCTACGAAATCCCTGGGGTAGAAGTGAGTGGAACGGGCGGTTTTCGATGAATTGGACTGGTTGGTCGGCATATATGATATGGAGATTATTGCTGAGTTATCGTTTTGTTTGCGGGAGTTTCTGGATGGAGTTGGATCAGTTTGTCAAGTTTTTTGATATATGTAAGGTTTCATTTTGAAGATTTTTTAATATAAACAAGAATTGCAGTCACAATTTGTCGATACCGGGACTCGTGGTACGTGATTCGCTTGCGTATGGTCATTGGAGGAGTGTATGATGGATCGCAGAAGTAAGAAATTTGAAATTCAGAGTCAAAAGTCAATTTTTTGAATTTAGAGCCATTCGAATCAGTGTGCCAGCCGCTTGTGAGATTGCGGTGTCGAGTTTTTTGCCGAATCAGGGGAAGAGTAGGGTAAGGAATGCTAGGACGCGAAATTCCCTATTTTCTTTGAAAAGTTTCCTGGTTTACATGAAAAAACCCGTAAGCGAAACGCAGACAGCTAGACAGTCGAGCTTCTTGCTCAGAATTGAATTTGGAGCAAGTTTGCTGTTGAAACCTTTTTCCTAGATCCGCGCACTTTCGAGGTTACACATTTTCTTCTTTTCAGTACCACTCATGGATCATCATCTATCAAATCCATGATTCTGAAGAAGTTGGTCCCGTCATTCTTGCGGAGCCAATTAGTCCATCTACCGAAGACATCAAACTCCAACCCGGGGACTATATGATCATCGTTTCAGCTTTTCCCACCTCAAAAAACGAACGAAACGTGTCAATTCACTCGTCGATCCCTGTTTCTGCGAGGATTAGTGACTGGAATCCTGTCAAAATTGCTGAAATTATGCAGAAAGCGGTTAGGGAAATGGGAAGGGAAGTGGTGGCGGACAAGGAGGATGTCAGCATTATGAAGTATGAGAGAATGGATTTTGTGGTTGTAATGGCACAGCATTATGGATACGAGAAGATGTTACATGTGCAGTGAGTCCTCACAAAAAGCTGAAATTTATATCAGAAGAAATTTTCAGCACTCATTGTCTCAAGACAGAAAAGTGTTCATTGTCAAGAGAAACTGCGGATCATGACTTTGCGGACGTTATTCCACCGAGATCCTCACAAATTCTGATTGTTCGACGTCGTTGTTTCGATCCAAAGCGGAAAGGATTCCCAATGAATATTGAATATTTTCTGTCGAAGGAGAAGGTGACGAAAGTGGGGAGATCGAAGAGAGCAGCACATATTCCGAAAATTGAACCAACTGATTATATTCATCAGACTATTTTGATGGAATAAATACTATTTCGGAATAATTCCCATACCCAAAATAATTCCCATACCCAAAATAAATCCCAAACCCAAATAATTCCCATACCCAAAATAATTCCCATAACCCAAATAATTCCCATACCCAAAATAATTCCCATACCCAAAATAATTCCCATACCCAAAATAATTCCCATACCCAAAATAATTCCCATACCCAAAAGAATTCCCATACCCAAAATAATTCCCATACCCAAAATAATTCCCATACCCAAATAATTCCCATACCCAAATAATTCCCATACCCAAAATAATTCCCATACCCAAAATAATTCCCATACCCAAAATAATTCCCATACCCAAATAATTCCCATACCCAAATAATTCCCATACCCAAATAATTCCCATACCCAAAATAATTCCCATACCCAAATAATTCCCATACCCAAAATAATTCCCATACCCAAATAATTCCCATACCCAAAATAATTCCCATACCCAAAATAATTCCCATACCCAAATAATTCCCATACCCAAATAATTCCCATACCCAAAATAATTCCCATACCCAAAATAATTCCCATACCCAAATAATTCCCATACCCAAAATAATTCCCATACCCAAAATAATTCCCATACCCAAATAATTCCCATACCCAAATAATTCCCATACCCAAAATAATTCCCATACCCAAAATAATTCCCATACCCAAAATAATTCCCATACACAAAATTGAACTCCTTGTAAAATTCGGAAGGATTTGATATCCAGGTTTGATGAGATGGCCTACGAATCTCGAAAATCGGGCTTCTAGGCCACCGCCTCCCCGCATTATGAATAGTTTTCCCGAAAACATTTTTGGGCATTTCTCGAGGATTTTCCGCAGTTTTTCTGGGGTTTCCCGGTGGTTTTCAACGAAATTTCCGAATGAGTTTCTGGGATTTCCCGAGGATTTTCCGAAGATTCTCCAGGCGTTTCGCATTGCCTTCCTGGTAACTTTTCAAAAACACTTCTAGAACTTTCCAGGGATTTTTCCAGGGGGTGAAGGACCTGTCAATAATATCTTGCTAATCCATCATCTGTCTGTCACTGTTCCATTGTTCCTGACGTGAAGAATTCCCTTGTTCCTTCACCTTTCACACCTAACACTGTGACAGGTCATGACAAATCAACCAAGATAAAAGAAACACCGCTAATTACCCAGTCATGGAACATTCTAGAAACACCAGAAGAACAATGGGGGGTGGAGTCTAGATTGACTCGGTCCCACTAATCCTCGCCCCGCCCTCACTCCACAGTATATAAGGCCTGTCAGACCCTCATTTCGTCAGTCTGACGGTCTCCCTGAGACCTGACGGCTGTCCCTCACCCCCCCCCCCTTTAGGGCGGTTCCTTACGAATTTCTTTCTTTACGAATTTCTTATTCTTTAGAAACTTTAGAATTTTCGTCGGTCCTCTTAAACATCCGACTGGGTTAAGGCTTTTTATAATTTCTGTCGGTCGTCTTAAACATCCGACTGGGTATAGGTTTTGGAGTGGAGAATTTGGAGGAGGAGGCCCTTTAAGAAATTCCTTACGAATTTCTTATTCTTTAGAAACTTTAGAATTTTCGTCGGTCCTCTTAAAGATCCGACTGGGTTAAGGCTTTTTATAATTTCTGTCGGTCGTCTTAAACATCCGACTGGGTATAGGTTTTGGAGTGGAGAATTTGGAGGAGGAGGCCCTTTAAGAAATTCCTTACGAATTTCTTATTCTTTAGAAACTTTAGAATTTTCGTCGGTCCTCTTAAAGATCCGACTGGGTTAAGGCTTTTTATAATTTCTGTCGGTCGTCTTAAACATCCGACTGGGTTAAGACTTTTTATAATTTCTGTCGGTCGTCTTAAACATCCGACTGGGTATAGGTTTTGGAGTGGAGAAGGTGGAGGAGGAGGCCCTTTAAGAAATTCCTTACGAATTTCTTATTCTTTAGAAACTTTAGAATTTTCGTCGGTCCTCTTAAAGATCCGACTGGGTTAAGGCTTTTTATAATTTCTGTCGGTCGTCTTAAACATCCGACTGGGTATAGGTTTCGGAGTGGAGAAGGTGGAGGAGGAGGCCCTTTAAGAAATTCCTTACGAATTTCTTACTCTTTAGAAACTTAGATTTTTAGTCTGTTCTTTTAAAGTCTTTTTGTTTCCAAAACTTCATTCAAAAAAAAATCACAAAAAAGAACAAATTGAGCTGTGAGTGTGTATGTTCCTTGAATACCGACTTCCTTATTCTTTCACAATAAAACGGTTTCAAGAGAAAAACAAAAAAGTTATTATTTTCCAAAGTGTATTAGGGGGACTATTAAAGGGGTCCTAATAATTTAAATTGCTACCAAAATTCAAAAAAAATGTCTTCGTTTTCTGAGATCATATCAAATTACAACTGCAAGTCCTCGAGCTGTTTAAGAAGGTTCAGCTGGGATGAACGTTCGCTGGATGGCTCCATTTGTTGTTGGGTTTCAGTGGCACGGAGTTGGCGAGGTTTTGTCTCGGTCTGGAATTCACGAAAGGTTGAAAAAAAATCCATGAAAACCAATTTCATCAGCGGCCATGCCTCAAAAAACTGACCGCCTTATTCTCAGTGACCGGTGTGTGTACTGGAATCTGGACAGGGGTCTTTCTTCCCAATCTCTGTCCTCTTCTGGCTTGTCCCCGGAATGGACGACGTCCAGCTGGACGTCTTCTTGGCCGTTGGCACGTGACACAGAAGATTCTCACTGGCTCATTGGCGACAACATTATTTCTATAATGAAGTGATGGCCATGCCGGGCACTGTCCGTTTCGGATGGCGAATGCGGTGGATGGGTTGAATTCGCAGTGTCCGTTGAGTGGGTTGTAGTGAGCAATCTAAAAAAATTAGGGGTTTTGGCTCTTTTTCAGTTCACGGGTCCCTAGAAAAAAATAGGGGTCCCTTGAGGGACCAGAAAAAAAGTGTTCCCCAGGGCTCAACTCACAGCACAATTGAACTCGTGGCAAGTACGGGCGCACTGATCAACGGTGACAGCGACGGCGAAGTGGGTGAAAGTGAGACGGGATGGTCCGCTGATTGGGGTGGAGATGTAGAAGATGGAGGATGGGCATTGTCCAGAACGCAAGTTTTGTCCAGCTTGTGGTGGGAATCGTGGAGCTGGGGTGGTTGGAGCCGGTGGTGGAGGTGGTGGGCGGCTGAAAATGGGGAGAGTTAGGGGGTCTGAGATTGCGTGGGGGAGTTTGTTAGGGCAGGTTGCCCGGAGCAGCTGGAACTGCTACCAATGGGCAAGTTGCCCACTATCCAGGGCTGCCTGCCGTGAGCAATTTGCGCGCTTCTTTTAGGTTTTCTCCTCATCAACTGTCCAAATGCCTACCGTTCGCACAATTTCTGCCCGATCGATGGGCAGTTTGCCGGACAAACTGCCCACTTGCATTTAGTCCCTACCTACAAAACCCATGGTAACTTACGTGGCAAAAGTTGGTTGTGGCCGGAACACTGGCTGGGTGAATGGAGCCTGAGTGAACGGAGCCTGAGTGAACGGAGCCTGGGTAAACGGAGCCTGGATGAACTGTGGCCGTGGCTGGAATGGCTGTTGTGGTTGGAATGGTTGTGGTTGAGGACGTGGCTGGAACGGTTGTGGCTGTTGTGGCTGGAATGGCTGAATCGGCCGGATTGGTTGCGGTTGTTGTGGAGCGATGACACGTGGCGGCGCGGTTGGCGCCGGTGGACGCACAAATGATGGGGCAATGGTGGCGACGGTTTGTGGCACGAATGGAACCACTGGTGGGCGGGTGCTGAAATTTTGGATGTTTTGGGAAAATCAAAAAAAAAAAACTTACGTAACAGGTGCTGGTGGCAGAGTCGCAAAGGTGGCTGGGGTGGTTTGCACAAATGGGATTGTACGGATGGTGGTAGCCGGTGGTGGTCTGGAAAAATACTTTAGGTAAAAAAACAAAAAATTCTAGCACGAGTGGGGTTCGAACCCACGCGGTGTTATCCACCATTGGAACTTAAGTCCAACGCCTTAACCACTCGGCCATCGTGCTACCCGGCGTGAGGGGGCGCTGGGGGCCTAGAGGAGAGTGAGGGAAAGTGGGTCGAAGAGAAAAAGAAGGAGGGGAAGGGAGGTACCTTGTAGTCCGGATAGTGGTTGGAGCTTGAGTGGTGGTCTTCTTCGGCTCCTTCTTGTCACCTCCTGGACGATATGGTTTCGGAACGAAGAGCAGCTTCTCATTGTCGGCGGAGACTACGTTGTTATCGTCGTAGGCACCGAATGGATCCTGGATGTTGGGAGTGTTGTCAGCTGGAAAGGAATTTTTTGTGGAGATGTGGAAAGCGGCAAGCTGGTGAATACGCAGGGCAGCTTGCCGAATGCTTGCTCATTGAATTCTTTGCAATCTGCCGTACTAATCACTTTGCGCGCTCAGCAATTCGCCGATTACTAGCTAGAGGCCTGTGGCAAGTAAAAGGCAAGTTCCCCTGCGGCAAGGTGACAAGTTTGCTGGCAATTCGCCCGATTATCTGGCAAGTGATCAAAGAACTGCAAGAGACCAGCAAGCTGCGGTTGCGCAAAGATGCCGTAATGGCTGGCAGCTTGCCGTTTCAACTGGCAGCTTGCCATTTCTACTGGCAGGTTGCCATTTTCTCTGGCAGCTTGCCGTTTCAACTGACAATTTGCCGTTTCAACTGGCAACTTGCCGTTTCAATTGACAGCTTGCCATTTAAACTGACAGCTTGCCGTTTCAACTGGCAGCTTGCCGTTTCAACTGGCAACTTGCCGTTTCAACTTGCAGCTTGCCGTTTTCTCCGGCAACTTGCTCCTATCCCCTCCCCTTCTCTTCCCCTTCAAAACTTACGTGCTACTTCAATTTGTCCTCCATCGACCTCGTTGAACAGCTCCCGCCGAACTCCGTCTATCGTTCCGACGTCTGCAATTTTTTTTGTGAGTTTTAGATCCCTATTTAGACCCTTCCGCCTCTCCAGATTCGCCAAGAGACGTTCTGGCGGAAGAAAGTGAACAAAAGACGTACTTAGTACGAAAAGTACAAAAGGAAACCTAGTCGGGCGTAAGGAGAGACTTACAAATTTTGAACTTGTCCCCTCCCGCTTGATCTGGTTCGGAGATGGCTCGTTCGGCGATGTTTCTGGAAGGTTTTTGATCTACAGGAAAATCTAGAAGAAAAAAACTTACTTGACCTCCTCCTGAGCCAATGAGACGCCCAGCACAACTGCCAGTAAGAGCAACCTCTTCATTGTTTTTGCTGGAAAGAAATTGACTATTTTTTGCGATTTCCTTCGAAAAAATGAAGAAAACTATTGGTCAGAAGCCTAGCTATCGAATTAAAAATCAAATACAAAAAAATGTCAAGAAACAAGAAGACATCTCATTCGGAGAGAGGGGGGTATCATCATCAATGATAAAAAAGGAGGAGGAGGAACTGGATATTATCAAGATCACCCCTCCTCAGGTTTCTTCTTGATATCTCGACTAGCCTTCCTATCTTAAGACCCCAACAACATCAACTTCCGTGATGTTGAATTTGCAAAAAAATTGTTTGACTGGGGGAGATGGAGAAGGGATGGCATGAAGAAGGGGGCGGAGCTTAGGGAGAAACTAATTTCAGGAAGAGGAGGTGTTACACTATGACTTTTCACTTTTCTCTATTAGTCAAATGAACTTGGAGTGGAATTCCATAAAGACAAAGGGACAGGAAATGGAAAATGAGTATGCTGAAATTTTAATTTAGAAAATTTTGAGGAGGGTCATACTGGTCAACATTGTGGGGTGTAGAAGGAAATTGAAATGGTGAAAACTAATTAATTTTCGTTTTTGACCTGTGGGATGGGCTGAACAGCATTACGAAGGTAAAATAGTCATTTTGTACTGGAAAATTATGGAAGACCAACTTTGAGCAATCATAACTTTAGAGCCAGATGAGATAGAAAAAAGTTGTCAACTAATAAAATGTGTAAAAATTAAAAATCTGTAAGTCATTAGTTGACCGATTTTTGATATCTCTTACCGCTCATAAGTTACACACCGTGAAATGCAAAGTTTACCTTTGGGCTGTGCACACAGTGAAACCTCAGAACATTCATGCTAAGAATGGTCCTATCTCAAAACTTGTTCAAATTAGAAAAAAGTGATCAACTGAAGATTGATAGAGCATGCAATTGTCTACATTTTTGTAGTACATGACATTTTTCCAGCTGTCATGCCTGCTGAGTTACGGCCGACAGAAGTGATAAGTTTCGGAAAAAAAGCTTGATTTTCATTGATCTAACAGTTTTCTATGTGTTCATAAAATAAATAATCTTGGAAAAGCCATTATTTTCAAATCTTGCCACTTCTGTCGGCTATAACTCAGCAGGTATGATAGCTGGGAAAATGGCATGTACTACAAAAATGTAGACAAATGCATGCTTTAATGGTCTTCAGTTGATCACTTTTTTTCTATCGTCAACAGTTTTTGAGATAGTACCATTCTTAGCATGGATGGTCTGACAATGAGGTTTGACAGTTCTAGGCTTTCCTTTGTCCGTTTGGGTATGGGAATTTTTTTTCCAACAGACACATAAAAATAAATCTCACTATTTCAAAATAGACGCGTTGCTTATCACCACTTCGAAAAAAAATCCGCAAAAAGTGTTAGTTGTCTAAAAGATCCAACAGGTTTTCCCATCATCATAGGTGATGAGGGGAAGGGGAGGAGGAGGAAGAAGATATGATATTTTTTTCGGATTTTTTTTTCCTAATTGTTTCAAAAACAGAAGTTTAAAAAAATCGTTAACTTAATCATGCAAAAAACCTATCGTTGGTGTTGTTAACGATGTATCTCATAAATTGTGCGGTGTAACGGGAGGTGTAACATAAAGGTTTTGGTTCCTCGTCTGAACGAAAAATTGGAAAAGAAACTAGATTTGAATATGTAAAATTTGGTGATAATACTGTTAAGCTTGGAATTTTTGGTCTTGGAGCGAGACTTTTTCAAAAAGGGATCGAAAAATATTGATTTCTACCTTAATCCAACAAAATCTGACTTGAAAAATGAGAATTATGTCTGGAAGTTTCCTCTCAAACATATAAAGCTGTTAGACCCCCCCCCCCCAGTACACTTTTTGTATAAGGTCCCTATGATCAGGTCAGCATATCTCTATTGCCTTTACAAGGGAGTTTTTTTCTTAAGTGGGTTAGGAACTTTCTATGAATTAGTGGTCTGAAAGTAGATGCTTCTGTGAGT
>GL379860.1:94835-173110 GCA_000143925.2 Caenorhabditis brenneri
TATTCACGTCTTAAAAAAGAATACATAACGTTATATTTAAATAATTTTTTTTATTATTGGGTGAGAAAAGAAAATTAGGAATACCATGGGTGGATACCCAATATTTGGGGGGCGCCGGAGTATTATAACCGTATTCTCAGCATACAATAAGGTTGAGAAATTTCAGAATCCACTCACAGAAGCATCTACTAGCGGAACACCAAATTGTAGAAAATTCCTGAGCAGCATGAGGGAAAAAATCATTACCTTTTTAGGGCTGAAAAAGTTCTTAATTGACAGAACGTTCAAATTCATCTTTTTTTTTTGAAATTTCCAATGGCAATCGCGCTAAAATTGAGTGCCAGATGTTTTTGAAGGCTTAGGAACTATGAAAAATGAAAATTCGTCAACAAAAATGCTAACAGAACCATACTCCCAAGAATTGGAAACATATATCTATAAAACTAGCGGCTAGGAGAGGGAACAAAACTTCGGAAAGAAGAAGAACCTGTGGAGAAAAACGGAGAGAGGCGACTTGTCAAAATGCAAATCAGTCCTTCTCTTTTCCATTTCATTGACAAAATCCCGTTCCATCTCCCCTTTCTAAAGGCTTCTTCCTCCCCCCTCTCTTCCAGCGCCTGCCGATCATTCCTGATGACCCTCTCGAAGGACGGGAAGGAGGAGGGAGAGGGAAAAAAATGAAGAATAGTTATGAGACAAGTTTGTGTGTGTGTTTTAGAGTGATATTGGGTATTGGCATAGTTTTGGATGGGGGATAACGGATAACAATTGGGGATAGATAAGGAGAAGAAGAAGCTGGCTATGATGATCGGTTATCAGAGGATAAGGGGGGGGGGGGGTGGACATCAAAAACCTTTAGGACTCGATTTCAACTTTTAAGCTAGCTAGGCATAAATTGACAGTACAAAAGTGATGAAAATGACTAATTTTCTGACTCAAATAAAAATTTTCGCCTGTTTTTACTTAATGAATTTACGCGGCTAAAATTAGGGGTGTCAGAAGGACTGCCTCAAGATTTCTTGAAAATTTTTCTAGAATTGGAGACAGTCTAACGAATTTTATGAACGAAAATTTCAAAATTCACCGAAAAAATTTCAGGTAAGCAGATAGAGCGCGCATTTTGACCCCTCTTGTTATATATACAGTACCGTGCAAAAGTATACGAACACCACGTGAAAATTCAACCCATTTTGTACTGAAAAATTTGAAAGACCAACTTTGAGCGACCATAACTTTTGAGCCAGGTGAGATAGAAAAAAGTGGTCAACTAAAAAAATGTGTAAAAATTAATAATCTTCAAGTCATTAGTTGACCCTTTATTAATATCTCTTACGGTTCAAAAGTTACATGCAGTGTAATAAAATCTTACCTTTGGACAGAGGAAAAACGGTCAAACCTCAGACCATCCTTGCTAAGATTGGCCCTATCTCAAAAACTGTTGATGCTAGAAAAAAGTGATCAACTAAAGATCAATAGAGCATGCAATTTCCTACATTTTTGTAGTACATGACATTTTTCCAGCTATCATGCTTGCTGAGTTATAGCCAACAGAAGTAACAAGTCTTTAATAAAATGCTTGATTTTCAATTTTTCTTTTCAAATTCTAATGGATTTTCATTAATCCTACAGTTTTCTACGTTTTTATACATTAAGAAAACTTGGAAAACAATAATTTGCAAAAAATTTCATTGGTGGAAGCGATTTCAAAAATAGTCCCAAAACCAAAATCAGATAAAACTACTTCCTAAAAGATCGCGCCAAAAGTTTTCCTGTGAAGATAACTACTTGGAAAACAAAAAAAATCCCTAATCGCGTTCTTCGAATCTCTTGAAGGTCATTTGCATTTCTATTTTACTCCATTCATTTATGCCAATGCAAACACACGGAATTCAACAAGAACTAATCGAAAACCTTCACCAGGGGTCTTTCTGGGAAAAACGACAAGGCAAGCAAGCAGATCCAGTTAGTTTGTGGAGGGAAAAGAAGAAAGTTTTCATTTCGTCATGCGTGTTACGTAAATGAGATTGATGGGTTTTCGAATGCTGTTTTGTGGGAGGGGAAATGAAATCAGAAGTTGTTAGCAGGAGATATCCCACTGATGGGAAACATCAGCGGGCAGCCAGAAGGCTAGCAAACCAGGGAAAGGATGAAATTGGAAGGTTAGGTTATGCCAGGGGTGCTAGGTCCTGGGCAAAGCGCCGGGGGCACCTTGCTCTTTCCTTGCCTTGTGTCTACAGCATGGAAATGGCAAGTTGCAGATGCTGCTAAAATCTAGAAAAACTTTTGAAAAAAATCAAAAACACTCTAGCTTCCTCCTGTCCATTCATTCATAAACCATAATTCCGCAAGGGTGGAGGAGGGGGATTAAAAGTTCGCATCCAGGGGAGATCACAAAGATTGTGTTCGCTATTTTGTGACATGAACTTTGTCAAATTTTAGGGAAATTCTAGAAATTTTTCTTGGCTTTAGAACCTAGATAGTCAGTTGCCGACTCAACTATGGTAGTCAGTACATGCAAGTGACGACTGTCTTTGGAAAGTTTTTCTGGGCATTGGAACCTAGCTGTCAACTCTGTAAACTGTCAAGTTTAGACTGCTTAACATGGTATATATACCCAATTTGGCTAATGCGATTCAACTTTTTACCTGACTCAAAAGGGGAAAAATGGGTTCACTTTTCACCTCAAACACGATTAGATTTGGTGTGTAGTTTCGGAATTTTCAGGCAGAAGTGGTCAGATGGACATGAATAAAATTTTTGATTCCCGTCTAAATCATCAACTTTATAGATGGAAAATATTGATTTTTGATACAATTTGATCAAATTTGCCGGGAAAAAACATTTGGTAACTCAAAAACGCGTAATTTTAAGCTAGGAGAAAGGTGTCTCTATGCTTTCGCTGGTTCTAAATGAGGAAAAACTTCCAGGCAAAAGAGGACAGAAAGATAATTGATTTTCAGCCAAAACTATCCATTTTCAGAAAAAAAACAGTGATTTTTGATATAATTTGATCAAACTAGCTGGGAAACAGCTATGGAAACTTGAAAAACGCGTAAGTTGAAGCAAAAATAGGGTATTTTTGTGATTTCATCGCTTCTGAATGAAAAAAACGTACAAAACCTACTAAATAATTCTAAAAACGGTTTTCACCGCTTAAAACACGTTGATATGAGCAAACCACTGAAAAAATGGCCGGTTTTCCATTTTTAGTACTGAATAATGGGGTCAGATTCGTTTTGAGGAGTCAGGGTTCGCTTTGGAACGGATAGATCAAAAAATATTCGGAAATTCAAATTTTCATCCACTCTTCTATCCTTAGTTCTATCCTTATAGCCCCCCCCCCCTTTACCTTAGGATCAGCGGAACATAGTACTTATCCTAACTAACCTAAGACACTTAAGGATCAATGGGGCTAGGTAAACACCCAAACTAAGAGGAAAAGCTGTCCAGAAAAACTCAAAAAATTCTCTAACGGAAAACGTTACGATCTTCGATTGCTTTGGGCAAGCAAGACATATGGCAACAAAAGGTGATGAAGGGAGGGAGGGGGGAGAATATGTTTTCAAGGATGGGTGGACATGGAATAAGAAGAGGAGAGATTTACGGAAGATAGGCATTTGGCAGAAGCAAGCTAAAAGATTGAAAAAGGACAGGTATTTTATCTCGCATGTAATTTATTAGCCGAGACAATAGAAGATGGTGAGGAGGGTGGGGCCACACCGGAAAGATTAGATATATCTCTTATGTAAACGGGAATATTCATGGATTTTCATGCATTTTTAGGGAGTTTTTACGAATTATGAAATAGGCGGTGTTGTTGTTGTAAGTGTTGCAAAGTAAGAAATGGAGGATTACGGTCTCTTTGCGGGTCACTATGATTTGTGACTTTTGGAACGTCTGGTTGTGAAAAGAAAGTAAGAGGGGGGGGGGGGGACAATGGATTATGACCTTTGAAGATTTGGATTCTAACGGAGAGTGTTAGGTGTGTAGGTAGATTAGAGTTCGTGATTTGTGATTTGTGACATGAATACTGTACGTTGAAGAAGTTTCTTAAACACAGTCAGGTAGGAAGGTCATTATTCCTATGTTGATAAACCTAGACCCTTAGATCCTGTATTTTACGCTACTTTTCAGGATAGAAACTGAGTTCCGTTGAAGCTAACAATCAGAAGAGAGGCACGGACCGGAAAAATCAACGCGGGTGCGGAACAACTATGAAAAACCAAACTTTCTATGATTTTTCTAATTTTTTATATATGAAAAGATGTATTAGAACACGCTGAATCCGAAAAAATAGGTTTCGATAGGACTCTATTACTTAGTTTTTGAAATAATGTAAAATTTGTAACAAAAAACACAAAATCAACAGACAATCGGTATTCTGAACCAACTTTTCCGGATTCAGGGTGTTCAAATACGTAATTTCTTAAAATAAAATTGAAAAAAATCATAGAAAATTGTTCAAGTCCATTGCGAGCGGATTTCGCCGGGCCGAGGAGGAACTATGAGAATAGAAATTTCCATTCATAAAAATTTTGAAAATTTTTATTGGAATAAAAATTCTCCGAACACATACCATAAAACGTAGCCCCCAAAGTTGATGGTTCTCTCACTTCCGACAAAAATTTTATAGAATTTTTTTTTCAATAAATCAAATGCTTCGAAAAGAAAATATGCATTTTGATTAGTAAAATCACAGCTCGGTGGTTACAGTCAAAGTTATTTTTTAGAATTTTCCTATTATAAGGTTCAGAGGTGTTTAAATCAGCTTAACTGTTGGTTTTATGCGAAATCTGACTTTACCATTCGATTCTACGTGAAAAGTTACGTACGTACATGTGATTTCGAGCCCAGTCACGATTCAATTCAGACAGCTGTGAACGCCCATGTAAAATTTCAAAAAAACAATTTCCCTGTATCTCCCAAAACGACCCTATCAAAACGTTCTTGTATCCCTACAAAAACTAATTCAATGATAAAAAGAAAAACAGTAGTAAAAATAAACAGTAGTGAAAATCGAATAAAAGTGAGATCCGTCTCGGTTTTACTATCCCCTTCTCCCCCTCCTAACTTCTTCTCGGATATATAATGACTGTGAATGTAAAACGTCACAATTACCAATGGAAAGAGATGTACTACTACACTTGACACTGGAAGGAGGGAATGAATAATAATAATAATGGTAATAGTTTCGGAAAGACGTTTGGCCCCCCTGTCTACTTATAGTAGTAGACGCCTAGATTAGATCTTATAGGAAGGAAAAGTGTAAAAATGGTCAGATGGGTACTTTGATTAGGATAGGGGATGTTTGGAAGTATAAATGTGAAACTTGTAACTAACTCAGAAGGATGTATTTATACTGAAGTTGATGATGATGAATCAGATTTGAAGGAACAGAATGGTGGAAAGTTCGCTGAGGAGGGCCTGGTGACGTAACAAGCTAGTCAGAGGACAGATAATTTTTTTTTGTAACTAAGAAATTGGAAACTGATAAAAAGTTACATAAAGGGGAAGCTGTCAACCAGCAAAAACTGCAAGTTTCTAGATGACAGATTTTTTGAACAAATAGGAAATTACGGTGTTCGGCAAGCGGTCTGCAATCCAGAAGCGGCAAGTTGCCAGCTGAAACGGCCAGATATAAGCCAAAATGGCAGATAGCTAGGGAAATATATTGCTGGACAGCAGACTTTGCCGTTTGTCAGTGGCAACTTGCCCAAAATTCTCAAATTCTCAAGTTTCCAGATAAAATGATAGATTCCTTGGTTGAATAGTAACTTGCCGTTGGGAACAGGGCTGTGCGAAAAATTTTCGAAAAATTTATTTTTTTTCGGTTTTTTCGGCCAAAATTTTTCCGCCATTTGAAACCGAAAAACGATTTTTTTAGTTGTATATTTTCATGTTTTTACCGTCTTTTTATCCATTTTCTTGAAAAAAAAACAGAAAAAATTCAAAAATAAATCGAGAAATCCCGAAAAATTCCGAAAAATCATTTTTCCATTTTTTTCTGTCCAAAATTTTCGATTTTTTCGGAATTTTTTTTCGCACAGCCCTGGTTGGGAACCTTGCAAACTGCTTTATGCAGGTGCTGGGCAAGTTGCCAGCTGGAACGCCAAGTTTTAAGCCAAACTAACAGATTTCTGTGGGAATATATATTGCTGGGTAACAAAGTCAGTGGCAACTTGCCCAAAAATTCCAAAGTGAGAAAAAAAATTTTCTAGTGTTTTTCACTTTTTTTTACCTATTTTTTTGTTTATTGATGACCCCTAGGCCCCTTATCCACTTGAAAATGACCCCCTTCAATCAAATTTATGACACTTCAAAAAAAAAAACATTGCTGGAGCGCCGGAGGCGCGGCCAGCAAGCAGCAAACTACTTGACAAAAATTTAGGAAACTTAGAAAAAAATATTTTCCTTATTGCTATAAAAATCCAAAGAATCCAACAAAACACCATCATCTGTCTATCGAAAAGAAAGAAAAAAGAAGCATAAGAACAGCCCCTATTCAATTCACTCACTTTCTCCCAAATTTCTAGCTAATTAATTTCAAGTTCTTCCTCGTTCTTTTTTTGTCATCCTTGTTCCTCACCGTTCCATCATCTTTTCACTGCAGGATAGTCAGTCGGTTATGCTTTCTTTTTTTATGAATAGGGTGGAAGGAAGGAAAGAGAGATCTAGTGGGAAAAAATCATTCTGTCAAAGCACAGATTGAAAAATTCCACAAATTTGACAACCGCGGTGCCTGTCCTGGACTAGATCGGAGCAAAATCAGAAAAATCTCGGGTGAATTTTCATTTTTGTCATAGACATAAGCATTTATCACGGCTCTTGAACACTGTTTGAGATACATTAAAGATTTGGATTTTGGTGGAATTTCTTATATTTCAATGCAAAAATTTCAAATTTTTTTGCATGAAATCAGAAAATTTAGGCTTTGAAGTGTGTCCTGATCAGGGCTGTGGGGAAAAAAAATTCCGAAAAAAATCGAAAAAAAATGTTTTCAAAAGTTTTGGTATGAAAAGTTCGAAAAATGATTTTTCGGATTTTTTCGATTTTTTTTTTAGAAATTTTCGTTTTTTTTTCAGGTAAAATGGATAAAAAGGCGGTAAAAACAATAAAATATACAACTAAAAGACCGTTTTTTTTCGAATTTTTTTTCTATTTTTCCGAAAAAATTTTTTTTTAATTTTTCGCACTGCCCTGATTCTGATCCCCTTTATGACTGTATTCAAACTGTATCATCGGGAACATCTCCATCCCTATTTCCCAACTCTCAACATGAGATAACTCTCCCTCTCTTTTAGGCACTGTGTCGGTTAGTTTGTATATACAAGCAGAGTAAATAGGAGCATCCGGTGTATAAATCTGTGAAAACTGTTCCCCTTAGATGACGCCGACACTGTTTTTGACACCTCACAAGGGAATGTTTGTCTCACATGAGTTAGGAATTTTCTCTCGTGAGCGAATTCTGAAATTTTCAGCCATCACTGGAGCCCGAGAGTCTGGTAATCTTCATTTGATATCGCCACGTCAATTGTGAATAAGGGGGCGGGGCCAGATATTCAGATGAAGATTTCCAGACTCTCAGGCTCCAATGAGGGCTGGAAATTTCAGAATACACTCACAGAAGCATCTACTTTCAGACCAGGATTTTTCGGGATTTTTCGAATTTTTTCCAACTTTTTCGGTTTTTTTCAGGAAAAATGTATAAAAAGGCGGTAAAAACTCAAAAATATACAACTGAAAACCCCGTTTCTCCTTCTATTTTTCGGCGAAAAAGATCTTTTCGGTTTCAAATGGCGAAAAAACCGTTGAAAAAAAAAAATGAATTTTTCGAAAAAATTTTCGCACAACCCTGTTTTAGACCACCACTCGGAAAAAACATTCCCTTGTTAGGTGATTTTAGGTAGCTAAGCGCTTTTAATATTCCCTAGGATACCTTTCACGGTAATTAAAATCTCAACCATACTAATTTACCCCGACCTTCCAATTACCCCTCATGGCTTTTACCATCTACTTCCGCCAAGAAAAAGTCAACACTTCCTTAAAAGTGTGCCGTCTTTGCAATCTGTTCAACTGGTAGTCTCACCACCACCGTCTGTCACCAGCTCATACATTAGTGAGGAAGAGATTCTTTTCGGCTCCTTCCTCCTTTTCCTCAAGTGCGGTAAGATGTTCTAACCGACTATGGGGAAGGGGAGACGACCTCATTAAGTATCATTTCCCTCCTTATGCCACTTGTCCGTCTATTGTGTCACTTCTTTTGGTGGGGATGGAGGAGGAGGAAGCGTGTCATGTCATGTTAAGTGTTAGAGTTCAAGGAAAAGCCGACAGAACTAGAGTTTTGCAGAAAATTAGAAAATTCAAGCCATTTTGTACTGAAAAAGTTGGAAGACCAACTTTGAGCGACCATAACTTTGGGGTCAAATGAGATAGAAAAAAGTTGTCAACTAAAAAAATGTGTAAAAATTAAAAATCTCCAAGTCACTAGTTGACCGTTTCTTGATATCTATTAAGGCTCATGAGTTACACGTCGTGAAATGAAAAGTTTATCTTTGGGTAGAGGCTAAGAATGGTCCTATCTCAAAAACAGTTGATTTTACAAAAAAGTGATCAACTGAAGATTGATAGAGCATGCAATTGTCTACATTTTTGTAGTACATGACATTTTTCCAGCTATCATGCCTACTGAGTTAAAGGCGACAGAAATGACAAGTTTCGGAAAAACGCTTGATTTTCAATTTTTCTTGTCAAAGGCAAAATTTCTAAACCAAATTTTGAATTTTTTGGTCATTTTCGGTGAAAAATATGTATGACACAGTAATCAGAAGCATCTAAGCTTGTGTTCGCTAGAGCGAACTTACTACAAAATTAAAAACTAAGAAAGTTATCCTTGCAACTATCCACCTCTTATTGATAAGCCAAAATACGTAATCTAGCAAAAATACCTAAAATGTTACCCCCCCCCCCACAATTGCCCACCACTACTCATCCCCAACCGGTCGAAGAGGTGTGAAAACGTACACATACCATCGGATGTTAGGCGCCTCTTAGGCACATTTCCTCTCCCGACTCAGCATGGGGTAACATCCCTTTTTTTATACTGTGTCGGCTAGTTTGTATAGGTAAATATAGAAGAACATCCGGTAAATCTGTGAAAACTGTTTGTCTTTGAGGTTTTTAGAAGGACGCCGACATTGTTTTTGGCACCTTGGGTGTTCTCAGATAGAAAAGCAACTAGGAAGGAATTTTGGGTTCAGATCTAGAGATAATTAACTGTAAGACACCTTAAAAATTGGAACACTAAAAGGAGTTTCAGGCTATTTACAGGTGAAAATCAGTAGTAATTTGTCTAATTCTCAGATAGCAGCTTGTCGATTGCTAGCGGGAACTAGAGGACAAGTTGCCCAGTTTTGTTGCCAACAAAATAATTTCTAAGGCGTACCTGACAAAATAAGAAGTCGATGTCATCCCTGGTCCTTCCTCCTCTATGATGAAATGCACTTGTTTGACAGTTCAATCAGGGGTGGTGTGGTCACCTGCCTGTTCTTACACTTGGGTGGCATCTGTCAGGTGAGGGGAAGGTGAACCTGTAATGAGGATATGTATTTTAGTCAAAATCTGTTTTGATAGGATAGTTTTCCGGCTCAAAAACCAGCAAATGAAGTAAAAATGGGGTTTTGACGGGTGTTAGAATCAAAATCGCGCCTAAGAATTCAAAACTCTGCATCAAACAGGTTTTAACTAGTGAGGGTTTGCTTACCGAGCTTCGAGACAAAACTGCCCAGGGACTAACACAAAGACAATCCTAATGAAAACCTAACCATCCATACTGGCGGGCCCGGATTTGAAAAAAAATCGAATTTTTCAGCTAAATTTTTTGACAAAATGTTTTTATGGAAAAATTGGAGTTTTCAAGCTGAGAATCGTTATTTTTGCTCAGAAAAATGATAATAACGGGAAAAAGTCACCAATTTTCAAGTGAAAAAATTCCTAACAGCCGGATCCCGGGTCCACCGGACCGGGCCGGACCGGGCCCTTGAAAAATCCATTTGAGCCCGGCCCGGGATTGGAAAAGTATGTAACTACCTAAATTCAAGTTTCTGAAAATCCTAGTTTGAAGACCCCTTTGGAAAATATAAGCCCATGAGCTTCAATTACAGTCCTCATGGTAGATCAAAATATTTTTCATCCTTCCCTTCAAACGTCTTTCTCATGTACACCGTTGCTCAGATATCTATATATGTATATAATAAAGCTCAACTAACCAACCCCCTCACACAAACACACACAAATGATACTGCTTCCTTCCGGAGGGCACCCCCCTATCATGCAACTCATTCATTGTCCAACTTCCGGTAAACATTTTTCATTCTTTTCTCTGTGAGCATATCTTTTACTTTTGTTTTATGTAGAGATTTTCAGATTTTTTTTCTTAATCTGGGTGTCCCTTATCTATGAAAATTCAATTTTTCCCAATAAAAATCGTGTCCGGATGTCCCATCTAACAAAATCCCATAAATCTTGTCTCCTATAGTCTTGAGGTGACCAGCACCAGCTGCAATAATTTGATTCATTTCAAGTCTAATTGCCCTCCCCCTTCCCGTTTCACCTCAAAAAAGACAATTACCAATCAAAAACAAAACATATATATACATATATAGAACAGCCGGTGTCTGTCCAGGCGCCCCCTATTCGAGACACCCTTCCTAAGGAGGTACGATAAGCATTTAGTAGGGGGAAGACAGAGACAGGTGTGTGATGAAAAATGACTGACTGCGGGGAGGAGGAAATTTGAGGAGGAATAGCGATGCCGTTCGAGCGGAAATTGGGTTTCGTGAACCTCTGACGAAAAATGAATAGAAGTTACTAACAAATAATGTATAATTTTTACTCTGTTGAATCGGGTCAAAATTGCACTTTTGGTTCGAATTTTGATTGAGAATTTCTTGAGGTGATCCCTGTGATTGAGGCACTAAAAGGTACAGGGCAGTTATCAACTTTTTATCGAAAAAGCAAGGAGCTTGTCACCGTAATCTTTGGGGTCTATGTTCAAGTCAGCATATCTCGATAGTCTTTGAATTTTTGAGAAACTTGTCAACTAGGAAAACTTTCAATAGGTGAATTCGAACATTGCATGAATGAAAAACTATCCGATAGCTTTGAAGCGAAGCTGTCAGACGGCCTTTAGCTATAAGTCAGCCTCGGATAACAAAAACCGGGATGTCTTCTCACCAAAATGAATAGTTTTTTATGCTCTACAGAACCGCCTGTTGCACGAAAAAATCCCGCCGCTAGGAAGCAAGACATGAAACCGGCTGCGGCCGAAAAAGGCCCGATTTGGAAGTCTTGCTCTAAATACAATAGAAATAGGCTGCACTGAACATAGGAAGGGCTCCATTACAAAAGTTACGGAAAGTGAAATTCATCGTAATTTCCAATTATCTGCAAAATGATATTTTCCATTTTTGTATTTTGCACCAAATGTAAAAAATTCGTCTAGTTTCTGAAAATGCACTTGTTGAGTCGCTAACAAACGCCCGTAGTATTAATTATGACATTTTTTGCTTGTCTTCCTAATTTTTCAATTCAAAAAACCGTCACTTTTCTTGGCCCAACAAAGTCCTATAAAACCTTAGAGTTCATATTTTCAAATTTTGCAAAAAAAAAACTGTTCGAAATTCCCAGCTTCTGAAGCTCTGACCACAAGAATATATTCTACATTCATGATTGAATTTTCAGAAGCTTCAAAAACCCATGATGGATTGTACATCATAAGGTCTTAATACATGACGTCCCGAGTAAATCCTCATTTCCAAAGGTTAAGGTATCCAAGGTTCAAACATGGTGCATTGACCACATTCTGATTTCCAAGACTGCTTCGATTTTGAGAGAAAAATCCTGCAATACGACAAATCTCATGTTCATGAAACCGATTGTAGTACCACCCATCTCCCGGTGAACTCGCTGCTATGAACCTGTGAGATTTCAATTTTCCTAAATTCTTAGTCTTGGGCTCACTAACGTGGGGCATCGACCAAATTCACATCCTTATGATTACTGCTTTTTCTGAACTTGTTAAGCTAATATACAACCAAAACCCGGAATCTTCAAATTATTATTACCCCTAGTCCCCTCTATTACTCCAATGAATCACCGAGACTTCCCGGAAACTGCCACGTCATCCATATACTGAATGAACAGTAGGAAAAGAATAAAAACACATCAATCTCTCTTTTTTCTTCTACTTCCACCACTTCGCCCCCCTACTACCAAGAGAGGGGCTCCTCTTCCAACCAATGAGCCTGACTCCGCCCCCTTCTCTTCCCCCACCATGATCATCATGAGGAGGAGGCCACGCCCCCTCTCCCCCCGGACGGTGAGCCCCCCCGGAAAGCATCGTCGCGCCTCGAATCAGATACAGGAAAAGGAAGCGGATGCGAATGCAAGTCGTCTCGTCAGACACGCTGCTTCCCCAAACCGTCTCCTCAACGGATCTTGTTGGAGTAGGAGGCGGAAGATCAGAGGATGTGATCAAGTATTCGGCGATTCAATCCGTCAAACAGGAGCAGCAGCAATCCAATACGGCTCTTCCGCAACAGCAACAGCAGCAGCAGCAGTATAATTTTGCATTTTTCGTAAGTCATACTTTTTTTGGGAGAGCTAGGATTTTGAAGTTAGTTAGTCTAGGCTAAGCCTAGGAGCTTAGAAAAAAAAGCTAATTTCGGTCTCAAAATTATAAGTACCGCTAAGATGACCCCTATCAAGTTGCTTGTTTCCAGAATGGAATGCCAAATGACTTCCCACCGAATCGGATGCTCTACAATGAGCCGATCATGCAGAAAAATGAAAATGGTGAGTTTTGGGGCTTTTTTAGGCTTTGGATTAGGATTTAGGCCATTAGCTGAGGCTTAGTTAGGCCTTAAGTTGAGGATTCTAGGTTCAGGCTGCTAGGCTTTCTCTAGACTTAGGCTCTTGAAATTTTTTTAATCCTGATGCTAGGCCTAGTCTCCCAGAGGCCAGGCTCCAGGCACAGGCTGCTAGGCTGTCAAGGCTCCAAAAGGCTCAGGATCAGGCCCCCAGGTTCCCTAGACCCAGGCTCCTAGACTCTCTGGGCTCCAGATCCTAGATTAAGCCCCCAGGGTCCGTATACTCCGGCTCCTAGACTCTCTAGGCTCCAGGCACTGGCTCCTTGGATTTCTGGGCTCCAGGCTCTGACTCTTAGGTTTTCTGGGCTCCAGACTCAGGTGTCTAGACCTTCTAGCCTCCAAAAGGCTCAAAATCAGGCCCCCAGGACCCCTAGACCCTGGCTCCTACACTTTCTGGGCTCCAGGCTCTGGCTCTTAGGCTTTCTGGGCTCTAGGCTCTGGCTCCTAGACTCTCTGGGCTCCAGGCTCTGACTCCTAGGCTTCCTGGGCTCCAGGCTCTGGCTCCTAGACTTTCTGGGCTCCAGGCTCTAGCTCTCCTACACTTCCTGGGCTCCAGGCTCAGGCTCCTAGACTTTCTGGGCTCCAGGCTCTGGCTTCTAGACTCTCTGGGCTCTAGATCCTGGATTCTGGCCTATATTCTCCACAGACCCCATCCTAAAGGACCCCTTTCCTACTCGGAACCCTCCTTTTTCCTCTTCCCCTTCCCTTTCCTTTTCCCATGTGCTTGCTTTTTACAACACAAAAAAAAATTCGCCCAAATTCGATTCACTTTTTTCTACCCCTCTACTTTTGACTCCCCCCGTAAATTCTAAATTCTCCACGAAATTTCATTCCTCTCAATGGTGGGGTGCCCGTCGGAGAAAAGATGGGTAACCAAATTTCCTGCTGATTCCGTTTTCGGCGATGATTTGAAGACGTAGAGGGGGGAGGAGGAGACGTCTTCACACCGCACAACTTTTCCCCTTCACTTCATCACTTTTTCCTCCCGAGGCATCCTTAGAATTCTTGGTAAGGCTTGCTAAGGTGTTTTGGTACAGTAAGCTGGGACTCAGCTAGACGTGGGTTCTCAGAAATTTTTTTTGTTAGGTTAGTTTGGCAAGAAGACCCTGCTGTTTCCCTCCGACCAAAATTTTTGAGCACTTGTCGTGCTGGGACCCAAAAATTTTTTTTTCGGCGGTGGGTCGGGCTGGGCTGGGCTAAGCTAAGCTGGGCTGGACCGGGCTATCGATCTAATGCAATATTTTGGGCCCCATCTACCAAATTTCCCCAATTCCAGACCACTTCACCGGTATGAATCTCTCCACATCCGGCGGCACCTCTTCATCGAATGACTCTACGACTTCTAAGGATCAGGTGAGCTCTCAACAGTATAGAAATAATTATATCCCCTAATGGATTTCCTTCCCTTTACCCATATATTTCTTATATACAGAACCGCCGTCAATTCTATACCGAGGCGGGCTCTAATAGCTCTGGAAATGGAGCCGCTGGCTCGACCGGAAGCAATGGATCGAGCTCAAGTGCCGGTGGTGTCAAAAGTGGTAAGTAGTCAAGAAGAGAGGGGGCTGGGCACAATAAGAATATTTTTCTAGAAGTCTTCAATATCTCCATGAACGCTTTTACTCCGAAAAACGAGGATCAGATTCAGAATTTCAATATGTTGAGCTCCTATTATACGGGCGCGTTGAAGCTGAGCAATACTACACCGTTTGCTAGTCCAGGTTAGTTTTTTCCAGCAAAAAATCTTATTTTTTTTCTAAATCTAGCGATTCTACCAGTTCATCTGTGACTGTTAGCTCTGAGTTGCATTGCTCAGATAAGGAATTTTCTAATTTTTGGTCCTAGAACACGTTTTATTGCCCAGATTCTCATTTTCAAAACTACTTTGGTGATGAGCATTGAGTATCAAAAATGCATTGCTCAGAATACGAATTTAAGGGAATTTCTAGTTTTGGAGGTCAAATTCAGCTCCAACCTATCAACTTTTGAAAATTTCAATTTTCTAGAACATGGTGCATCGACCAAGCTCAAAATTTCGAAAAACTGAGCTTCTCGGGGACCTAGAAAGCCTAAAAAATTGATTTTTTCGCTAAAAATGTATTAAGACTGCTTTTTCGAGCTCACAGCTAAATTTTTGGCTTAAAACAGTCAATTTTGAGCCTAGAAAATAGAGATTTCCAGAAAAAAGTCCTGAATTTCAGCTCAGAACCTATATTTCATGCTTAAATAACTAACCCTAGAGAGATTTACTGATAAAGCACATTTCCGGTTTTTTTCGCTTTCTCTCTCTTTCTCTCTTCTCCATAATTTCCTGTTTTGAACTCTTCCCCTTCACTACAGTAGTATCATCATCATCACCACACATGTGATGAGGAAAGAAGAAGAAGAAAAGAAAACCGAAAACAATCAGTGAGACGTCCCCCCCTCTCCCCCATGAATGCGGCTCTAACAAACCCCCTTCTGTTTGTTCTCCTTCTAAACTACCGTAGTCGTCTTGGTCGTCGTTTCTAGACACAAGACGGACTCATTCATCCATCAAAAACTCCCTATCTGAGAGGGAGTGAGCGATACTTTAATTGCGTATGTGTGCTTGTGTCGCGTGTCGATGCTCAGATTTTTTGTGCTATGGGGGAGGGGAAGCTTGGGAAGGAACATTTCGAGGAGAAATGGTTCTAAAAGGAATGGTGTAGAGGGAAAAAGTTACCTTAAAGGCCTAGCACAGGTTCTAAGGCAGATGGGCCCTAGGACCCTTACCTTAAAGGTGCAGGTCCTCAACATGGTGCATCGACCGGCTTAGTAACAGTCGGACGGTTCTAAAGGGAATGTCGTAAAGGGAAAAAAGACAGGATCAATAGGAAACTGAGCTACATTAAATGCGCAGCAAGGGTCTGAGCCCCCAGGATCCTAGGTGATAGTCTGAACCACATTAGTAAGCTGAATCATCATGCGATGGTCAAATTTCTTTTCCGGCCTTACGACAGTCAAATCAGCCTGTCAAACGAAAATTTACCGCAAGGCCATAAGACAGATGGGTGCTTAGGGCCCTAGCTGATAGTCTAATACCCAATAGTAAGATGAACCATACTACGGCTATCAATTGCTGTAAAAATCACCTTAAATGCGCAGCTTGACCTAATTTATACTGCAGGGCTTTTCCATCTCAACATGGTGCATCGACCTGATTTTCCGATTTCCTAAAGTTCTACCCCAATTAACCTCCCCCCCCTCTTCTTCATTTCAAACAAAACCCGAAAACCATCCACTTTAAAAGAGCACATTGTGTGTTATAAGTAGAGATTATTAGGGGGACACCAATTATATTATGTAACATATGCGAGTCGCGCGCGCGCGCAAAAAGCGGCAAAGACAAGGAGGATTACGGTAGATGGAGAGAAAAAAGCCGGGTGTAAATAATAGGAAGACAGTGTGTGTGTGTGTGTGTACATGTGCGGTAATTGTTTGAGGATGATGGTCCTGTAAGGGATAGGGGGAGGTAGATCAAAAAATGTTCTGTCGATATGAAATTCATGCCAGAATTTTTCTTCTCTTCTTGGGAGCTCCAATCTGATCTCCCTGATCCTTCCAAAACTGTACTAAAAGTGAACTTCTGAACTTTTTTCCCAATCTTTTCGCTCATATATTCCAATTTCCGGCCACCTACTATATATCCATTACTCGTTTTTCCAGGTAGTAGATTGAGCTCTTCCTGTTCTCATATTCATCCCCAAAACGGTGCGGGGCTTCTGACTTCCGTTTCTTCTAAGGTATTGCCGCCATCCCATCGGGGGGAGGGAGACACTTCTTAGAAGAAGAAGAAGAAAACAAAATAATTGCTCCAAGAAGACAATTACCTTTGCGCGCGAAAATCCAAGGGGTTATTTGATTGATGATGATGTAACAGGACAGATGAGGGGGTAGGAGAGTTTTGGGGGCAGAAGCTGAGAGTCCTGGATCTCCAGGACCCCAGGTAAGATTTAAGACCAGTAGCTTAGGGGAAGGGGACACCTTATCTTAAGAAAAGGGGCCCATCTTAAGAGAAGGGGGCTCAAGTTAAGAGAAGGGGGCCCATCTTAAGAGAAGGGGGCCCATCTTAAGAAAGGGGCCCAACTTAAGAGAGGGGGCCCATCTTAAGAGAAGGGGGCCCATCTTAAGAGAAGGGGGCCCAACTTAAGAGAAGGGGGCCCATCTTAAGAAAGAGGCCCCATCTAAAAAAGGGGGCTCAACTTAAGAGAAGGGGGCCCAACTTAAAAAAAGGGGGCCCAACTAAAGAAAGGGGGCCCAACCTAAGAGAAGGGGGCCCAACTTAAGAAAGGGGGCCCAAGTTAAGCGAAGGGCCCCCTAGCAAGGGCCGCTTTATGAAATGACAGCCTTATCGAAATTGTTACCGCAGCTTGATACCTAAGACCCTAAAAGCGCACCAAAACAAGATATCGATATTCTTTGCCACCGCCAAGTGAACAAACATGGTGTCATCAAGCAAAAGAAGAAGACTCTAAGAAGATGGAGGGGAAGGATCGGATTTCAGAATCATCTCTCTCTTCTCAAAGCGCCTTCTGTCGTTTCGTTGAAATAGGAAATCTGCGGAGAAAACAGAGGAAACAGGGGATCAGAACCCGCATTTTTCGACTCTACAGGCCCCTAGCCCACTTAGCCGCTCCTTATTCCGTGCGGCAACACCATTATCAATTTTAATTGCCCCTCCTCTTCTCCCTTTGACATCAGAAGCGAAGCGCCTTCAAGAAGAAGACGTCGTAAATGAATAATCAATGAGCAGAGAGTCTTCAGTGATTCTTCCCCCCCCCCCTTTAGAAGGAAGACATGACACAATTGCCCCTAGTTAGTTAACAAAAGGGGACAACACACAAATGTGTCAATCTTTTTGTGGGGAGGGAGAGATGAGCCAATTAAAACAAGATGCTCATGTTTTTGTAGTGTGCTCACTGCTTCCTGTCAGGTGGCGGCTCCCTGTCGGAGCAAGAAGCAAGATGTCCAAAACAATTGAAGGACTGTGTTGAGATTTGAATTAGATTGGAAAGGAAAGGAAGGGTAATTAGGGATGGAATTTCCAGAAAATCACTTTAAAATGAAGCTATAATCCGTGCTTTTCTATGCTTTTTTGGGTAAGGAGCGCTCCAGAGCAGGATCCTGAACTTTTGAATTTTTCTGAGTTTCATAGTGATTCTAACTGATTTAAGTAGGTTTTTAACATTTTAACCATGTACTCACGGCTAAAACATCACAGAAACCTCCAAAAATCTCAGTTATTTGAGTTTCTAAAGCGGTATTCCATCAAAATCGATAAATTTTTTCAGAAAATCAGCTTTTTTTCAGCCAAAATTGAAGATTTTTATGAAAAATCGACAGTTTCGCTTCAAAATTATCCTAGAATCAGTCCTATTTGAGGAATAATTGATCCAGAGCATCATCCCAAACTTCGATAGTGAATTTTCGAAACCGATGGGAGAAAACCATTTTTTCCGGGGGCTTATAGCAAAGTTAACTGGTTTTGGTAGTTTTTGAAAGTTTTATTTGTGCACTAACAGCAAAAAAACAACACAAATCGCAAAAAATCTGAGTGTTTGGGTTTCTAGAGCGGTTTTTCAACCAAATTTGACACTTTTATGCTCAAAAAAGCAGTTTTTCCAGCCGAAAATTCATGATTTTGCTGGAAAACAGAGGGATTGTTATGCTCTTCCGAAACTCAAAATCTGAAAGGCTGCATTAGAACTGTCCCGTATTATAACTGGCCGGTTTAAAACCGGGTACTTCTGACACTTCTTTTAACTCGAAAATTTGAGAAAATTCAGCCCCGAGTCGCAACTGGGGGCTTAAAAATGGTCCGGTTCTGATCCGGACAGTTCTAATGCGGGAAAACCTATCCCATTATCAATTTCCCCCTCCCAATCAGTCCCATTCCTCCACTTCCTTCCCCTCAAAATAACTCAATTCCTTTTAATGACTAGGTTCAAAAGTTACCAACACAATGTTGTGATTACTCCTCATTCTTCACCCTCAAAATTGAATTAAATCAGTGAAGTGCTAAACTCAGTGATGCAAGACGGAATTCAACTCAATTATATTCTGGGAGGAGGGGAACACATGCTTCACAGGTGGTCCTTCTAAGAGGGGAACCTAAGATTCTTGTTAAATGACAAATTGTTTGTGTTTTCTGCTTAATTGGTCCGGAGAAGCATGAATAAGATGAATAGAGTTAGGTGAGCAGGTGTAAGGATTAGGGGCAGGTGTCAGGAGAAAAATTAGGGAAGTGGGGGATACTGTAGGGGGGTTTATGCAAGTTCCCCTCAAGAGAAGCCAAAAGCCGCAGTAATCTCTACCCCCTCCCTCTCCTTTGCAGCTGTTGCACTCGTGGTGTAGTGGCTAACACCCCTGTTTTCAAATTTCGAGTCCCTGGTTCAATCCCCGCTAGGGTCAAAACTTTTTTTCTTTTTTTCCAAGGTCTAAACTACTTTTTTTCCAGACCCCTACCAAATCCTGGGTCCCACAAGCAAAAACTGGGGGTCAGAATCTTAGAAAAGCTCTTCTTTAGGGTTTGACGCAAGTTCCCTTCAAGAGAAACCAAAAGCCGCAGTAATCTCTACCCCCTCCCTCTCCTTTACAGCTGTTGCACTCGTGGTGTAGTGGCTAACACCCTTGTTTTCAAATTTCGGGTCCCGGGTTCAATCCCCACTAGGGTCAAAACCTTTTTTCTTTTTTTTCCAAGGTCTAAGCTACTTTTTTCCAGACCCCTACCAAATCCTGGGGCCCCACAATCAAAAACTGGGGGTCAGAATCTTAGAAAAGCTCATCTTTTGAGTTTGAAGCAATTTCCCATCAAGCAGGGCGAAACGCCAGCAGTAATCTCTACCCCCTCCCTCTCTATTACTGCTGTTGCACTCGTGGTGTAGTGGCTAACACCCTTGTTTTCAAATTTCGGGTCCCGGGTTCAATCCCCACCAGGGTCAAAATCTTTTTTCTTTTTTTCCAAGGTCTAAACTACTTTTTTTCCAGACCCCTACCAAATCCTGGGTCCCACTAGCAAAAACCTGGCGCACTCTGGGTCCGGACAAACACAACTTTGGCAATTCCTTCTGGAACTTCTCTCCGACAAACGCTACTCGGAAATGATCACCTGGGAGGGTACAAATGGAGAATTCAAGCTGGTGGATCCGGACGAGGTCGCCCGGAAGTGGGGAGAGAGGAAATCGAAGCCAAACATGAATTATGATAAAATGTCGAGGGCACTTCGCTATTATTATGATAAGAACATAATGGCAAAGGTGCATGGGAAGAGATATGCGTACAAGTTTGATTTTCAAGGTGAGAATCGGCAACAGACTTGGGAAAAAATTAGTAAATTGAATTTCAGGAATCGCTCAAGCCCTGCAACCCCCGGCAGCCACACACTCCCACGACTACTTCAACTCCCCGGCCATGGGACGGTTCGCACCGGATATCTCATCTTGGACAAGCGCCAATTACAGATCATTGAATATTGCCGCAGGGTTTAATGTGAGTTTTTGCCTAGGCAAGTTGCCGTGCAGCTGCCACCCCTAATCTAGACCCCTGTAACCCTTAATAAACGTATTTCAGAACGGAAGCACCATCTTCAACCCGTCCGTCAATTACAGCGCTTTTGGCGCCACAGCAGGCTCCTCCAACAACCTCTCAGCGGCCAGAGCATTCCCGCTCTATCGATAATACCTTATTCCCTTTTTTTTTTACTTTTTGACCAAATTTTTTGATCTCTCCTACCTTTTTTGCAGTGTGTACGGGACTTCGATTTATTTTTCTCTCTTAAAACCTTGCTTGCTTATTTTTTGATCTCCAGAATATACTTTCCCCCAATTCTAGTCTGCTTTTTCTCTGTACAGTCTCTTTTTTTACCTCCTCCTCTCAAAAGTGTTTTGATAGTTTTGAAAAATGATAAACGAAAAATATTTTTTGGAATTTATTCTGAGCAACAATGCCCAGGGCGTTTTGAGCAACAGAAGCACAGTGGCGGTACGCTGAAGCAAAACTGTCCCACATCTCAAAAGTGGGCGGAGCTTAAAAAAAGTTGTCAACTGCAAATTTGTTCCAAATTTGATTCTGAAAAAGTTTGCAGTTGACAACTTTTTTCTAGCTCCGCCCGCTTTTGAGATATGGAACAGTCTTGATTCAGCGTACCGCCAGATATGTGTGTTTCATGTATTTTCTAGAACAGGAAAGATTGGGCAAGTTGCCGTACAAGTTGCCAGCGAAAAATTCAGTCTTCTAGAGGGAAAGCGAGTTTCCAGCAAAAATAGCAGTCTCACAATCAATTTACTCAGTTGAGCAACCTGCCCTTACTGCAGGCGTTTGGCAAGTTGCTCAACGGCATTTTCCGCCCGGCAGCTTGCACTTTATCATGGCCAAGTTGCCGAAACTTCTATTTTCATTAAGAAAATCATAAACAAAAATCTACTAACCTGTGCTACTTAACGTGACCTTCCCTTATTTCCCAAAAACTAGAATGAGGCCAAAAAATCAATAATTTCTTCCTGTCAGTACCAGGAAAAGTTGTGTTATATTCGAAAAAAAATGCAGCTTAGACGTGAGTTTTCCTCATAAGCAAGTGCGCTCTATTGACAATTTTTTTCAGTGAAAAATGTGATATTCTTCATCTACACATTTTCTCTTCTATTCCTATCTGTTTGTTCTGGTGACTCCTCTACTACGGGGCCAAGTATGATAGGAAACAATAAGGATGAGTGAGTGGTTGTTGGCTAGGAGACATTTCGGAACTAAACAGTTGCGAAACGTCCCAGTTTTGAAATGACAGGGATGTGCAAAACATTTTCAAAAAAACTTTTTTTCGGTCATTTTCCGAAAAATTTTTTTGAAAAAACGGTTTTTTCGTTGTATATTTTCATGTTTTTACCGCCTTTTTCTCCATTTTTCCTGAAAAAAAAAACCGAAATTTTCGGAAAATCAAGTTTTTTTGAATTTTTTCGGAAAAAAATTTTTTTTTTGGAATTTCTTTTCCCACAACCCTGGTCCGAGTTGAGTATTTTCAGCACCTTCTTCCGCATTCTTATTACTATAACCAGTGTACTTTGGATCCCAACAATCGTGATTTGCACTCGGAGGAAAGCTCAAACGCCAAGAGAGGTGTCTCAGAAGTTTGTGGTGCTTCGTCCTGGCAGACGAAGAGCAAGAAAACCCAAGGAAAAGTTTTCTGGAAGAGAACCGCAAAAAGTTAGATCATCCCAGAATACGACCTACTGGAACGAGAGAAAAGCAGCTGACAAATCGGAAAAACCTGAGAAAAAGCTGAAAACAGAAGAATATCTTGATGAGGAGGACCAGAATCCTGACTGTATTGTTGAGGATATCTGGGCTGAGGAGGGAAGCAGCTCAGGTGCCAAGACACCCTTGAAACTCATTGAGAAGAAGCAGGTATGAACGCTGAGCAAATTCGCTCTACTGCCAATTCTTCCAGAAAATCACCAAAGAAACTCCTGTGAGCACAACTGCCAAGACACCCTGTCAATTGAAGGCTGTTGAGAAGAAGCAGGTATGAACGCTGAGCAAGTTCGCTCTAATGCTAATTTTTCTAGACACCCCTTCAGAAAATCACTCCCGTCACCGAGCTGAAGTTCACCAACAAAGGACCCATCAATTTCAAGACTCAATACACGGTACAGGCTGATGTAAGTAGCTAACCACGCCCCTTTTACCCCTAAAATCCTAAATTATAGATAATGATAAGTCTTAAACGGGAGCCCAAAGTGAAAATATCCACAGTGAAATGGGACACTGCACCCGTTGATTTCTATGAGATCGGATTGGAAGTTGATCAGGTGGAAATGTTGACACCAAGTACGAAAGGAAGCAATGGATCTTCCTCCTGTCGGACTGCGTCTATTAAGGAGATGTCGTTGAAAAAGTGAACCTTTTTAGATGTTTTTTGTGTCGGATGAAGTTTTAGGGTTTTGGGTCTTGCCACGAAAATAGAGCCGAAAAATTGCGGGTGCTCAGATTGTGCTCAAAATGCTCCCGTGACCTTGTTTCAGATGTGAAAAACTCGATTTCTCAATTTCTAGACTGACCCCAGTCTCATTTTCGCATATCCATCCACAGGAGTCTAACTAGATGTCTGTGGGAGCTCAGACTGCGCTTAAAATGATCCCCTGACCTTGATTTAGCTGTGATAAACTTTGGAGACCGATCCATTGGTCATTAGCTAAACCCCAGTTTGAGCCATATGCCCAGAGCTGGGATTGTGTTCAAAATGCTTCCCAGACATGTAGTTCACTATAGTTTTACATATTTCCATATTGATGGCTTAGCCCCCTACACATACTGGTTACTATTTCCCGACCCCGTTACGGCATGATCTAGATTTGTAGGGTATTGACCAAACTTACCCAGCAGTATCAACTTAGGAGTCATCTAACCTCATAATCAATCCATCTAGGCTCCCAAAACCACAACGCTCACCTTATCTGACAACATTGTTCCCCAGCTCCTTGCACACACCTTCAACTTCGACTCCTTCCTTTCCCTTCGAACAAACGGGCTGGGGTCTGAAAATTTAACATTATCGAAGCGTAATCTTCTTCAAAAATCATCTTCATTCCCTATGGATGAGAAAAAATTCAACTCACATCATTCTTATCGAGCACCAGCTTCATCAGCTTTCTAGCCGCTGCATCTGAAGGTTTTGAAGAGTTCGGTACCTGAAAAAAACACATAAATTGAAAAGAAAAAACCCAACGATTAAAAAATGAGAAAAAAAGACCTGTGCAGTGTAAATGGTGAATGGTTACCTAGTATGTTGTAAAATCGATCAGAGGAGTGAGGTGAAGAGGAGATAGAGTTTGACGTCACCATGTCATCCAAACACAAAAGACAGACACTCACACCATGTCACCTTCTTATTGACTATTGGTGTGAATGATGATGATTTACAACCTGGATTAAGAGGGGGGAGTGATAATTACCACTAGTGTTCTTTTTTATGAAGGGACAGTACTCACAGTACAAAGACTTTCGCAGGAAAGGTCTCGTTACTATCAGCAGCCCCCACCAGTGCTTAATTGACAGTTAGGATTTTTGAGAATGCGCCTAAAACTGCCGGTAGCCTTAAATTCTATTCCTAAGCTATTTGAACTAAGGATATCTGATCTTATCAATTCTAATTTACCTTTTCATATGATGGGTCGTTACTTAGAGCCAAGTGTAGTTCCTTGGATTTCGGTCCGATTCTTACAGGTTTCACATATATTGCTAGGGAAATTTCTCAGGATGATGCCTATCATTCAGTTTTCCCGGATGAGGTTCTTCCAGCTAAGATAGGGCTTTTCGAAACTGATTTTTTTCGCTGCCGGTTGCTTTTTTTCTGATTTTCCAGCGATTTTGACAATCCAATTAACCAGGTCCGAAGCTCGTTCATTTTTTGGTCATATTCAATCCTGGTTTAATCGGATTCCTAGCTTAGTTCAATAGTCCCCAGTTCTCCTGAAATCCTGTAGCTTAAGATTTTTCTAGCTTCTTGCCCTTTTCTGTGCTTGGTCACCTGAAAAACTAAAATGAATAAAAAAAAGTTTATTTATCCATCTAGAAATCATGATATGAATTTCAAAAAAATTAGGCAAAATTCGATTTAAATACACACAAAAAATGGTCAAAAATGCGTTAGTAAGGATAGTCGGCATACCAGTACGGAACGGGGAACGAGGAGGTTTTTTCAGTTAATTTTCAGTTTTTTCGAAGTTTTTTTTTTTGAATTGATGAATGTCAAGGGAAATCGGAAGTGTTTTTGAGAGAAAAAAGGAAAGGCAACGTGGTGATGAGAGCGGGGAAAAAAATGAGCCTAGTTGGAAAAAACGAAAAAATAATTAAACTTCAGACTGCAAGCTACCAGATGGAGCGCGGTTGATAGGGTTTCTGGAACAAATTACCGTAGTACTGAGGTACAAAAAAGCAGTGAGAAAAGAATACAGATACGCTCTATTGAAAAAAAGCAGCTGAGCTTAATCAATAGAGCGCAAATGCATTTCTCATCTCTTTTTCTTATCTCTTTCTGAAACTATTAAAAAAGGCTTACTTGAATAATTCATTGGCGTCGATTCGGGAAATTTCACTTGATCTAGAGGAGAAAGCACCGGAAGTGGCAAAATAGGCGGCGTTATTGTAGCTGAAAATTGCAATTGGGAGAAAAAAAAAGATTTGGAGGTGACAAAGCCAGGAAAGTCCATGGAATAGTGCGAATACGCGAATTACCATAGGATGTGGAGCATGTTACCGTAATTAACGTACATTTCCCCTATAATGCATGGTCAAAGCAGTATCTCTCGGTTAGATTGGAATATATCAAAATGTGGTCAACTAAAAAAATGTTTTTCAATAGATTTCAAGTGTTTTATTAGTTGAAATTTTTCTCCTAACTCTCAAGACAGTTGAGATATGCTGCCATGAACATATTGCAAATATATAATGGAGGTACACCCAGTACTGCATGTTCAAAGCAGCATATCTCGGTTGGTTTTGGAAATTTCAAAGTATGGTCAACTAGAAATATGTCTATCAAGACATTTTGAACATTTTATTAGTTGAAAATGTTTTCCTAATTTTTAAGACAACCAGGATATGCTTCTCTGAACATGCAGCACTGGGTGTACCTCCATTACAGATTTGCTATATGTTCAAAGCAGTATATCTTAGTTGGCTTTGAAAATATCAAAAAGTGGTCTACTAAAGAAATGTTTATCAATACATTTTAAACATTTTACTAATTAAAAACTTTTTCCTAACTCTTAAGACGACCGAGATATGCTGCTTTGAACATGGAGTACTGAATGTGGTACTGTGGTATATCGCACACTACATTTTCAAAGCAGCATATCTCAATTGGATTAGAAAATACCGAAGTGTGATCAACTAGAATAATGCTTATAATTAAATTTCAAACATTTTACTAGTTGATCACTTTTTCATAAGTCTAAGAAAAGCTAAGATATGCTGCCCTGAACATATAGTGAATCTATAATGAAGGTACTCCCAGTACTAAGCGTTCAGAGCTTCATATCTCGGTTGGATTAAAAAATATCGCGATGTGATCAACTAAAAAAATGTTTATCGGTACAATTTTAACATTTTAGTAGTTTAATTTTTTTCTAACTCTTAAGACAACCAAGATATGCTGCTCTGAAAATGGTGTACCAGAAAATTAGTGTCTTACGGTATTAAGTCAGTTCACCATGCTTCACTACTATTTTTGAACAAGAATTCAAGCCTAAAACCCTTCCTTTCTAGTTTCAAACATAAAAGCCCCCTTACCTGATACTATGATCGATTTGAGCTGGCGATGGAACAGGCGGAAGTGGTGTTGAGGTGATTCTAAAACACAAAACATGAAATCATTTTGTTTTCTGTTGCTCATCCCCTATCAATCCAATCCAATTAGCCGAGAAGATAATCTTGTGAGTTTTAGGATTTCTCGCATTTTCAGAGATATATTGTTCTCACACACTCATATGATTGGGATGTTTTTGGATGTTTGAGTGTGTAAATGTAAACATATGTATTATAAGATCAAAGATTTTTTTTTCTATTTGTATGGATTTGGCTAGGATGGAGCTTAGAAAAGTGTAACTGGCTCCATGATATATAGAAAATGAGGAAAAAAAAACACTCCCAGCATAGAAAATTGCGGTTTTTACTCAGTTTCAGTCAAAACTGTGATAATTCTACAAAAAAAACTAAAAACGAACCTTGGCGGAGTACCCTCAACCCCAAAAGTAGTGCTCTTGCTCACATGGTCGCCATCAAAAGTGGTTGTGGTTCGTTGTTGCTTCTTAACGTATAACCTTAACAATGGAAAGGGTTACTACACTATATAGGATAGAATCACACTCTACTAACCTCCGTTTCTCATTGCTCTTCACTTTCTCCACAACCTGAGCCACTGCTTCAGAGAGTGGGGTCTTTTTGGCGGCGAGCATCACTCCAACAGCAATTGGAGCCAAGCGAATCACAAGGATGGTGATAAGCATGTAGAATGGGATGAAGGAGGATTCGATTTGGGGGTCGCAGGTGTTCTGGAAGGATTTTCAGTTTTCGTGGAGTCAATGAATATATAGACATGGGTATAACTGTAAGCCGACTAAGCCCTACCGTTGAGATAAATCCAGTACGGCATGTTCAGAGCAGCATATCTTGGTTGTCTTAAGAGTTAGGAAATTATTGTCAACTAGTAAAATGTTCAAAATGCTTTGGTAAACATTTTTCTAGTTGACCATATTTTGAAATTTCCAAAACCAACCGAGATATGCTGCTTTGAAGATGCGCTGTACAGCAGTACCACATTTAGTACTCCGTTGATGGAACAGGAAAGCTAAGAGGACTTTTTCATGCATTTTCGCTTGCACCTCGGTGTTTGCGCACCATGTACTATTGTATTACTCTAAACTACGCTGACTGCAAAACTCTTACGCAAAAATGGATGAAAAGCCTCTGTAGCTTTCCTGTTCCACCACCTTTAAGACATCTTTTTCCAGCAAGGAGCTCATCTGACCGTCACACGACTGCTCAGTACGTCTCTACCCTCATGAAACTTTCACCAGAAGCTTAGATGCAACCTTTCTTCAGTCCTAGTTCAAGACATCGTACCCCTATTGTTCCAGTCTCTAAGTGGACAGCTAACCAGGCCTCTCCAAGAAAAGCTGCATCAAAAGTCATGTTTTTCTATCTGAGTCAATTCATGACAGTATCCCCGTTTTACCTCATTGTTTTTCATATGGCTTCTGTCATATGAAAAAAAAAGAATAAAAAACAACTTTTTCCTCATTCAATACAGACCATCGAAAGTTTTGTGACGAACGGGAGAAGCCATTTTTTTCGGGAGATCATAATTTTCTTTATTTTGTTTTTGCAAGAAAAAAAGAGAAAAGAATAAGAATTACACATCTCTTTTACAACTGCTGTTACGTAGTGCATTTTTCTTATCCGTTCGATCACTCACTCACTCTAGTTTAATCCTTAATCCTAATTCTTTAGGATATTTTATTGGTGGAAGAGACTGGAGACCACCTAATTAAAGGTGCAAAGAATTTTTTGAAGAGATGAGAAGAACAATACTTCCTAGTCTGTTTTTTCTCTTAGTTTCAGACAAAGATCAGGGAATTTTTTGTTCAAAACGGACTCTGATCATCCTTAAGAAGCATAGTTAGACAACTCTCAAATTTTAGGCAAAGAATCTTGTGAAAAACTTCCTTATTTTCGCTAATTTCAATATTTTTCGATTAAAAAAAACAAGGAAAAATTCCAGAAGCGTGCTTAGCTAGTAGGCTAAACGAGGGAGAAACCCAGGATTAAGTATGACACTGTAGCGGGATAATACGGTGTGGAAGAATGAGTGATGTTTATGTGAAAATATATAGGAGGTGAATCAGAAGCGAGTGGGGTACAGGAAGTTGAATTTTGGCACCGAGTCAATCGCAGAGATGGACTGAACCGTGTTGAAACGAGCAGAAGGAGAGGTGGACATGGACCGAAAGTCAGGATTTTAAGCATTACGCCCTAACGGAACAGGTGTAGAACGACAGAATTGCTCAGACGTCGGCAAGCTGACATCGAAATGCTGATGCAGAAAAATGCCATTTTCGCAAGCAACTTTCTGTGGTTTGGGTTTTAGGACGTAATGGTGGGGACAATGGACTGTAGGGTCTAACTGCGAAAATGGAAAATCAAGGAAAAAAATTTCCACGGCAAGCAAAAGAGCAGGTTAGCAAGATGCTGATGCGGCAAAATGTCAATTTAGCAGGAATTTTGCAGTCGGCATACGGCAAGAATGCAAATTTGCCCGGATGTTCCCTGAGAAGTTTTTCTGAAGGTGTCAGGATCATTGGTCAGAAGCTTGAGTCTAGTTTCTCAAGTCTAAGAGCCTGGCGCCAGAAAATCTGAAGGGTAAGCTTAAAATTGAAACGTTAAGCATGAAGGTCTAAACCCCAATGAACCGCCGTATGACAATGGCGGCACTATGCCATGAAGAATATCTTCCTGCCACGTTAAAACGAGTCTTTTCCTGGAGGAAACGGGTTTAGGCCGCCTAGTTCAGATCTCAGGAATCTTGAACACATGGTGCATCGACCAGTTACCGCAAACTCTGTAATAGAGCGGCCCTCTGTATTAGAACGGCCCCCAGCCGGCTCTATTCCAGAGTTTACGGTGTGTGATGTAGATTCTACTCAATCCGGAACAAATTTCGCAGCATCCTAGACCTTCAAACCGATACAAAACAAAATTAGACAGTCTAGCCCAACCAAAAACACCCTGGTCAGAACAAATCTGCAGCTTGGGCCTGAAGCATATTGTCTATACATGCAAGTAATCCTTTTAATGTTTTACATCTACGTCACATCATCGCCTACACTTCCCTGGAACCCGGTGTGACCTCATTTTCAACTTTCTTCGAACATCTTATTTCAACTTTGACACACACACCCTCATCTCTTAATCCTGTGTCCACCCTCACTTAGGCCCTCCTAAGCTCCTACTCTGCCATTTTGTTCCCGGTCTTCTTCCCACTTTTTAATCTGATTACTCTTAATATCCACACTGATATCATTTTACATATTGGCTCCTCCCCCCTATCTTCTCCCACCAAAAATGGGTGGAGCCCCGGGAGGGTATTTAAGACTAGAGCTCTCTGGATTAGGGTATACAGCTCCGTTTTTCTGACAGTTTTCAACTCTATTCTGAGCATTCTGAGCCATGTTCCACATTCACCAAGACGTCTACAACTTCTCCACCACTGAGATCATGGTCAAAAAGACAATGTTGAGCCGTAAGCCGAGCAACGGTGAGAAGAAGATCATCGAGCGCAGTTTGTTGGATAGAAGACGTGGATTCCGTCGGAGCTTCACCTCACTTCATTAAGTTTTCTTTTTGAATTTCCGAAAATCATATATTTTTCTCACCCTATATATTTTTGTCCCATATTTCCACAAGTATTGTGTGCCCCATCTCGTAAAACAATTTTCTGTTTAATTCTTTTTTTTTGACGGGTTTCCGTTTGTGAATAAACATATTTATTTGGAAACACTTGGTTAGATCAATTAAGGAAAAAGAAGAGAAGAAGAAGTCCTAGATTTTTGTGACTTGTGAAGTCACATTTGGGGCTGGAACCCTAAGGGGAAGCTAATGGACCTAGAAGACAGGGCCCTGAGGATTAAGACTGGGGGGGAAAGCTGATGGGCATATTTATTTCGGGGTCTAAGGACTTTAACTCGGGAAAGATGATAAGCCTAGAAGACCGGGCCCTAAGGACTAAGACTGGGGGAAAGTTGATGGGCCTAGAAGCCCGGAATTCTAAGAGCTAAGACTGCCGAAAGTTGATGAGCTTAGGAGTCCGGGCCCTAAGGACCAAGACTGTGGGAAGCTGAAGGGCCTAGTAGTCAGAAAAAGACGGGCGTGTCCAATAATGGTCTTGTGGAAGGTCTACTGTCGAAGCACCATGTTTTGAAGGCTTTTGAGAGCTGAATCGCCTAGTTTAGCTCGAAAATCTTTGCCTTGTAACCCTTCCAGTGGATTTTGACTCAAGTAGTTCAGATTTTCTGGGAGGTAGCCGCAATGTTGTAAGCTCGGAAATACTGAAAATCTGACTGTTTTCGAGCTTGAACCGGCTAAAAAAGCTGTAAAATGAACCGAACAGGTCTAAATCTAGGCCAGGATCACCTAGAATCCCCCATTCAAGCTGTTGTAGGCCGGTAGTCCAACCAGCATTTAGGCTACTTTTGGCTGCTAGAGGGCTTTTACTAATAAGGATCCGAGAGAAGAATTCCGTCGATTTCCTGGAGTTTTTTAGACTGTTTTAGGCGAATTTGGACGATTTTGTAACCCATCAAGGCCGTCAAAATAGCGACCGTGGCCGAAATCGGGTCTCTGGCTTGTGTAATTCCGCTGCTCGGAAGTTACGGAAGTCTAGTGGCCCTGGTAGGGGGGCCAAAGCCTTCTACAACCTTCCACGGCCGCCATTTTGCTAATGAGACCCTCCTATATATATATCTTACTAGTTTTTAACCCTTTTTATGCGAATTTTTCAGCAAATTTCGTCAATTTTGGGGTCATTAAGACCTCGGACACTTAGTCTTACTCAGCTAGGTCTAACTCCCTTGTTTTCTTGTTTTTCTCCCTTTTTCCATTTCCAAATGCCCTTTTCTCCCTTCCCATTTCAATATTCAAGTCTTCCCTTTCAATATTTAGGAAATATTTAAGAAATATTTAGGAACACACGTTCTGCTCTGTCGAAGACATTTCCTCCCCCAATCCCACCCCAAAATCTGATCGTAATCCCTTGATGAATTGCTCATTAATCCAATGAAATTTGCACGAAACCTGGCTCAGTACACCACCCTCGCACCCTTTTTGCAGGCTAAAAATAGTCTTTAAATCCACTCACATTCGGATTAAGTTTCCTTCGATTCGCCGCGTACAAATTCAAGTCGAAAGTGCACCCGAGACCCATTTCCATTTGTTGAATGCCACCAATATTATGCGGGATGGCGTGGTTGAGCAGTTTCTCCGTGGCATTTGGTAGCATTGAGGAGTAGGGCATCAGGACGAAGGTGAAGATGTGGATGGGAACGACAGAGTAGATCAGGGTGCAGAGGATCACAATCTGGAACCAGGTGGCTTGTTATAGTGCGTGCCTGTGAGATTTTCAGGCGAAATTTCTCAAATTCCGACTTACCCAAAACACAACTCTCGCCTTTCCGCCAGAAATATCGAAGCAGAAATACAGGAAAGCAGCTAGGAAGACAAAGAAGAACACTCCAAGTTCTGACAGGAGATATCCACGTAGGAACCATTTGTACTGAAAAAATTATATCTAATGGAAGGAGACAGTTCCTGGTACTGTAATTTTATTCGAGCTGGGTGTTTTTTTTTTCAATTTTAATCGATGAATTTGTTCTGGCTGCTGTAATTTTACTTGACTTTATTTTAGTCTGGAGATTTTTTGCGTGGGGGGCTCGCTTTTGCTCTCCTCCGATCAACATATCAAACACCAAATGTAACTATTTTAGGTTAATCTCCCTCTTTTATTGTATTTATGATTTTTGAGAGAAGGGCGAGTAAAAACAAATAATCAGGATGAATAGAATCGAAGAAGAATAGGAAAATGACATGATGTTGTTCAGAAAACCAAAAACTATCAAAGATAGGGCCCCCTTGATCTACTACTCCTGAGAAGGAAGGGAGTGATCTGAGCACGATTTCAAGGGGAAGCAGGCAAAAAATGACTCGATTTTGTAGCGGTTTTTCAGAAAACAAGAAGTTTGTTTGATACTTCTCTGTTTTTCTAGGTGTATTCTTAGTTTTGTATGCCGTAAAGGCTAAGGTAGCGTCTGGATAGGATTTTCTGAGGAGACTAGGCTTTTCTGGGCAAGTTTAGGCTGCTCTAGGTATTTTCAGGCTGTTCTGGACAAATTTATGAAACCTTAGGTCGGTTAGTTCTGTTTTAGGCTAGCTCAGACCGGTTTAGGCCAATCTATTCAGCACTGGGAGGCTGTTTCGGTCTGATTCAAGCTTGGAAGGACTTAATTAAGGCTATTCGATTGATTTTTGAACGAGTTAGGCTAGCTTTGGCGAGTCTAGACCGTTTTGAACCAGTTCAGGTTTAGTTAGGCTAGTTCAAGCTACTTTCGGCATCTTCAGGTTGTTTTGGACAACTTTAGGTCAGTTAAGGCTCCTCTATGCCTATTTAAGCCCATGGAAGGCTGTAAAAAACGTGGTAAGACTTAGTTAAAGTATCCTGATAAATGTTTGAATGAGTTAGGCTAGTTCTGGCAAGTCTAGGCCATTTTTTCAGGCCAGCCTGTCTGTCTTTAAGCTGTTCTCAACAAATATAGGCTCACTAAAGCCGGGTTTAACAATTTTCTGAATTTTCTTTATTAGTTTCGGTCAGTACAGACCCTCAAGCCTTATTTTTGACTAGTTTTCACCATTTTCAATCAATTTCTCCGGTTTTTTTCAAAGTTTGCCCTCTGTTTTCCCCTCGTGATGAAACATACCGTTCTCTCACTGCTCAAAACTTCGTGCTCCTTCTCCGACAGCTGATAAATTCCGAGGAATGGTCGTTCGGCAATTTTGGAGATTTGAATTGTTTTATCCAAAAAGTCTACGATATGATCGTAGACCTGTTTGTCCTTCCATACGTAACAGAGGAGGATGAGACTGGAGATCTGTAAGAAAATTGGGTGAGTTCAGAATTTCTGCTTCCCTTGTTGGTCCCCCTGATCCCTTCTTGACCGGAAAAATTATTCTAGAATTATTCTTGAAATTTCAGATTTCTCCTATTCCGGTGAAACACATTTATTTATACTTTAATGTCAGTTTTTTGAGACCAGCATCCCCACTAATCCGTTTACTTCCCCACCGCTCCAATAGAACTTTAATCGATCATAATATCATTGAAACTTGGCATTTTGTGACGACAAATACCCTTTTCTCATGGAGTGGGAATTTCTGAGAAGAACTATTTTCCAAATATGTTTGTGTATATGTGGAATGAAGCGTCACAAGTGTGTAGACATAAACATCTGTTATTCTACCCTGGATTAGGGGAGGGGGAAATCCGCGAATTTTTTAATGTCATTAAATCAAAAATTCAGGGGAATCGGTGTCTAGATTCAGGGAAAAAGTGAGGAACAGTACTTTTTTTTGATATTTCGAAAAGTCGGGATCGGGTATGAGCATCCGAGCATCCTATCTAGATTTTTTTTTGAAACACTTCAAAAAGTGGTCAGTTAGTAATAAATTTGTTAAAGCAATTGGAGCTCAAAGATAACCAAAATTTGGGGCGCTGAACAACTGAACTAGCCCATCTAACACGATTTACGGTTCCAAAAAGGGTTCGTAGCACCATGAACACTCGCCGCTACGACACTCCGCTCCGCGAGTACTGAACAAGCAGAAAAACGTTCATCCGTTTCCAGAGTACTTGCGGAGCATATTGTGAGCTAACTGCTATAAATCCAACACATAAACCGGGTTATATAACAGTATTTACGGTTCATAGTGCTGTTAAAGTACCACAAACCCTATAATTCAAGCACGTCCAGTACTATATGTTCAGAGCAGCATATCTCGGTTGTGTTTTACGCTATCAAAATATTTTTAACTAATAAAATGTTCGAAATTTTCTGTTCAATATTTTTTTAGTTGATTACTTTTTGATAACTTCAAAGGCAACCGAGATATACTGCTCTGAACATACAGTACTTTACCGTGAATCCTGCAATAAAAGTCCCTTTGTTCAGAGTAGCATATCTCGCTTGTCTTTAGAGCTATCAGAAAATGTTTAACTATTAAAATTATCAAAATGCTCAGTTCAACATTTCTGTAGTTGATCACTTTTTACTAACTTCAAAGGCAAGCGAGATATGCTGCTCTGAATGTGCAGTGTTGGGAAAAATGCCTGGAATACAGGGTACTCTCGTAAATCCAAATTTTTCATCACATTTTCTTGTCCTTAATCAAAGTTTCCATTGGTTTTCAGTTCAAAAACAAAAGGCAATCGGCAATTTGCCGCTCTAGTTGTTGTCAGCTTGCCCTTTGCCAGCCTTTAGTAAGCAAGCAGTGAGTTGCCGTTCTAACAAGGGCAGTGGAAGCTTGCCAGTACAAAACTGGTGGGATTGCACGGCAGCTTGCCCATGGCTTGCCGAGCTTTTTGCTTTGCCTACACTATATTTTAAGCAATCCTAATCCACGTTGACACATCCTATCAAAGAAAAAATTCATCACTTTTTTTCTAAAATTCTTCAATTTCTTTCAATTTTTTGATATTGAGGGGGTTCCGAAACATTATTATCGGATTATCAGATGGAGGGTCGTGTCTAATCCGATAATAGGGCAGAGGATTTGAGGATTTGTTTGATAATATATGAAAAAATTTGTGAAAAAAATATGTGTCTAGTCCGGATTTTCATTGAAAATTTCTCAAAATTTCAGGTGATGTGTAAGAGAACAATCGGTGATTGTGAGTAATTTTTTGTGATCTTCGGGAGGAAAAAGATTTTCGGGTGGGTGAAAAAGTGAAATCATATCTCATCTCTGGACAAAAATCTGAATCTGACAATTTGGAATTACTAAGTTCCGAGCAATTTTTCCTTAAGTTCTTCGCTGTGGGACCCACTTGACCGACAGTTCACTCCTACAGTACCCCGAGAAAAAAAATGTAGTTTGCTTGCTCCAAAAAATCAGAAGAATTTCCAGCCCAATGATTTTTTCGAATTTTTTTAGTTACTAATCCACCGATTCCACTTGACTTCTTTCATACTTTGTTTCAGTAGAACATGCTTCTAGAAACCTAAAAGACCCGTGCCTTCTAGATGAGCACGTACTCTTCACCCATTGCTCATACTTGTTATTGTATCCTTTAGCTTCTGATTTTCCGGTACATGTTCTAGACAGTTTTTGAGAAGGAGAAAGGATAACGGAAATTGGATATTGTCTGGGGGTTAAGGCTGGGGAATCGGAAAAGTTTCGGAGATCTAAGACGGATTCTGAGAAATTCGGCAATAACAGAACTGCATGGAAAGAATCCGGTATATCTAACGGCGGTTTCAAAACGACGGGTTTCAAAACTATCTTGGAGCTTCCTAGACCTCAACCAAGACTTCCTCATTGGCTTAGACACAAAAAATGATTTTTCCTTGTTTCAGACCCCTTCAAGCGTATCCCTAGTTGATCTGATAGACAAAAAACTCATCAAACTGGAACAAAAAACGTCTGAAACTAGAGACTATTTGACCGAAAGTGATAGAAGAAAGAGATGTAACAAAATATGTGATCTTTGGGATTTTCAGAAGAATCCCTGATTCAAAAAAGTGAAAATTCTCAAACTTTGAGAATTGAAACCTATAATTTCATGAAGAAATTTCTCAAATTTCTCAAAGTTCTCACAAAAAAACCCGAAAAAAGTGCCAAAAAAGAGCAATAATTGGTTTAGGTTTGCTGATAATAAGATTTAATAAGTGTGAACTTCCACACACCTGTTTTTCTGAAGTTTGAACGTTTTCTAGAGGAAATTGCTGCTTGAAAAATGCAGAAAAAGCTGTAACTGAATTGAAAATGGTACTAGAGCAGCTAAAAAATGTCTGTCAGCTTCAGTTTCTCAACCAGAAAATTACAGAAAAAAAAACAAAAAGTTTGGACACCTATCGGAATCGAACCCAGGTCACGAAATTCTAAAGAAACAGCGTTAGCCACTAGACCACACAGAACAAAGCTACAGTGAAGAGAGAGGGCATAGACATACAGCTGCCTGCAGGGATAGGCTGCCTGTCGAATTGTTGGAGTTGAACATGGACTAAAGTTCGCCTTCTAGCAAATATTTTCAGTCTACAGTACCCCTGTGCTACAGTACCCCATCCCACCCCCACCCTCCCTTTATTTCTGATCTCTTCCACCACCACAAAATACCATCCAACCTTTGCTCTCTAACCCCAATCCTCATTCATTCTTGAACAAAATCTTCCATAATCCTCCTAGCAAATCTTTTTCTCCTTCATTCTTGCTGATTAATTAGCATGACTCCTTCTGCTTTTCTTCTGACTCCTCCTCGGCGCCTCATGACCACTGGCTCTCGCGCTCGGGTGGATTTAGCCCCGCCCCTCCTCCAAGGGGGTATAAATGCTCAGGGCTCCACCCATTTCTTATCAGTCTTACCTGTTCCCAACTCTCAATCATGTTCCACATCAACCAAGACATTATCACCAACGTCGACTTGCACCAATCTCAAGGTGTTCAGTCTGCTGTCAAGAGAAGCGTCGAGGAGAAGCGACGCGGATTCCGCAGATGCATCTCTGCATTCTATTGAGCCTATATTCTCACAAGCTTCCTATCAAGCATATTTTCTGTACAAACATCTTGTCTATACCAGCAATGCTACTCTATCAATTGCAACTTTTTGATCTACACCGGGTTCCAGCCTTCATATATTTATTTTTGATCCTAATTTCCCTCATGTTATTTTTCCTCTTCCTTGTTCCTTGTTTTTTCACTTTTTTGAATGTTTCAAAAAAATTGTTGTAGATTTGTTCGAAATCATCAATTCTTGTATATAATGTGTATTTTTGTATTTTTGCATGTACTTAAAAAAGAATGAGAAAGTATAATAAAATGTTTGTTTTGAAATGAAAATGCGTTGGTTTTTTTTTGGGGGTGGGAGGTTCAGGATTTTGTGATGGGAACAAGGGACAGGGGGTCTAGCTGGGGGTCTAGGGTCTGGCATTCAAAGATCTAAGGTCTAGCAGGGTCTAGCATTCGACAATCAGAGAGTTATTGCTCATGGCAAGCAAAGAGCAAGTTAGCAAGAGTTTGATGCGGCAAAATGTCATCCTAGCAAGAATTTTGCAGTGGGCAAACGGCTAAAATGCGTCCAATTACTCTACAAAACCTAGACACCTCTGAACCTGACTCAATTTCTTTTTGACCTGCCGCCTAACCGAATAAATCCGCTGACTTGTTTTCCGTCTCCAAAAGTTTTTTATCATAATTCTATTCTCGGTAATCTAATAAAATTTACTTCCCTTTGATCTAACATTTGTCTCTACCAGGTATCTGAGTAATAGCTCTCAGATTAACCTATCTCAATGAGCAGTTTCTAGAATGAGTAATCCTTGTTTATAGTGGTCAAGAAGAACTTCCTGGAATATTATTTCTGATCTATGCCCGAAGGAAAATGTACTGGAACACTTTTTCCCAAAAAAGAGATTTTCTTTGCAAAGAAAATTTAGAAGGTATTCATGTGTGTATAAAATGTTTCAGAGCTTGATATAAAAGAGAGAAATCACAAGGTGCAGCAGCAACCTAACGAGTGTGACCGAAGGGGAAAAGATGTGTAAGGGATCAGGGGTTTAAGTTTTTTGACTCTAGAAAATTGAAAAATTTGACCTACCGTCACAACTAGTGCCAATCCCATAACCATGAACATCCCGATCGATTCTCTCCATGTTTGTGGTCCTTTGAATGTCACTTTCGGGTTGTTTGACACTGTTCGAATTGGTGGAGCTGGTGGGAGTTGAGGAGGGGTTTTGGGTTCGGTGTCAAAGTCGAATTCCATGGTGGTGGCTGGAAAAAAGAATAATTAGGGAATATTAGAGGAAAAAAGACTGTGAAAAAGCGAAAAGCTGAAAAAACAGTGTAAGAAAAATCTAAAGCCCCCTCCTAAACTAATATCTAGAAGCTAAAACAAATGAGACACCTCATCCATCCCAAACGATCTGCCAATCGTCTTCTCCTATGAACATTCGTTCGTTTTATTCCGGAGACCGGTCTCCCCCCGGATTCCCATATTAGTATATACTAATACGATAATGTGATGGCAGGTGTGTACTAAAAGAAGAAGCTTCTTCCTCTGCCTGACCACCTGCAGAGAAAATACAGTGTCGAAATCTACTTATCGGGGGGAGGGGTGGACATTTTATGACCATGTGTTCGGAAATGCATCGGTGGATATGCAGGGGACAATGTGGCGGTATTGGGAGGACAGGGGAAAGAAAAGAAATTTGAAAAGGAAAGGATGAGTCAACACTTAACTTAAGAATGAAGGGCGATGGAATAGGGTACGGAAGGTAGGTAGTTATCGGACCTAACAAGTATTTTTCTAAGGGATTTTTTCCCGGAAAAAAAGTTTTCAGTTTATCTTTGCTCCTGTCAACAGTAAAAACTCATGAGGGCCATTAAAAGCTCTAGGAACAGCTACCTACTAAAGATCCGCATGTTCAGAGCAGCATATTTCGAAAAACTTCAGATCTATCTAAAAGCTGTTCAACTGAAAACACCTACAAATTGTCCTAGTGAACATTTTGGTAGTTGAAAAAAATTTGAAATCTTCGAAAACAATCGAGATAAGCTGTTCTGAACATAGAAGCCCTCGGTTATAGGATAATTTACAGTTTTCTAGCTCAATTAATGGTTTCTGGCGCATTTAGCTGATTCAAAACTATCTTTTTCTGAGAAACCTACCAGAAAAACAACAGAAAATCAATAAAATCTCCTTCCATACAATGTAGTAAACAAAAATGAAACACACTAAGGGGTCCCAGTCTTTTCAAAGGATAATTAATGCATAGTGCCCCCCCACCACTACTCCAGATGAACGGGGAGGAAAAGACGGATAAAAAGGGCGGTAGAAAGGTGTGTTAGTCGGTGTCTGGTATATATGTGGAAGAGAGGGTCCCTACTACTGAGGAACAGGAAAGAAAAGAGACATAGATGGAAAGGAAATTAGAGGTAATCGGGTGAAAGGTGGAAGGGGGGCCACGCACTCTTTATACGGACTTCACGAAAGGTCATTTCGGGGTAGGGGGCACAAATGAATTAGAGGAACGGTGGGGTTTAAAAATGAGAAGGCAATTGCTAATTTTGAAAGGTGAAGGCGAAGAAAATTGGCTGAATTTTGGCGAGAAGTAGGTCAAAAGTTTGAACGGTTACCCCAAACTGGGACTTTTGAAATTCAAAATACCAGAAATTTAGAGCTTCACAGCCTTTCTACAACGAAAAAAAAAGAGAAAAGAACTTTTTGAGTGAAACTCAACCTAAACCCAACCTAATTGCTCATCATTAATTCTCCACCCCGCTACCTACCCCCCGATCTATTTCAATTGAATTCAAAAAGTGAATATAATACAACCCGTTTCGTCTCTCCTTTATTCCGGAGAGAGAGACGGATGGATGACAAAATGAAAATGACCTGTCCATCTTCTTCCGACTTTCCCACTTTGAACACCAAGAAGGCGGATGACACATTAGATAGATGAACAGCGGAGATTTTAATAAAGCTGGACGTTTTCCAAGATAAATTTTCAACACGTTCATGGTCAATTAGTCAGGAATAATAAGGGCAACGGAAATTTGAATTTTTTGAAGAAAACGATTCACCCAAAACAAGAAAAAATTGTTGACTATTCTAGCTGGGTGTGAAACAAAAATAGTGAAATGGCAGGGTAGCAAGGCCAACGAACAAAAGGGCGTCCGTTTGATTTATTACTTTTTTGGGAGTAACTATAGGAATTGAGAATTGAAACTGGCAGGATGGTGGTTTAGGGGAGAAAAATGGAATTACTCAAATAAGTTGAAGAAAGACTATGAGATGGAAGAATTTGACGGGAATATTAGGTTAGATATTTTGCAAACCGAAACGGCATGGGAAATAATTCCCATACCCAAATAATTCCCATACCCAAAATAATTCCCATACCCAAAATAATTCCCATACCCAAAATAATTCCCATACCCAAAATAATTCCCATACCCAAAATAATTCCCATACCCAAATAATTCCCATACCCAAATAATTCCCATACCCAAAATAATTCCCATACCCAAAATAATTCCCATACCCAAAATAATTCCCATACCCAAAATAATTCCCATACCCAAAATAATTCCCATACCCAAAATAATTCCCATACCCAAAATAATTCCCATACCCAAAATAATTCCCATACCCAAAATAATTCCCATACCCAAATAATTCCCATACCCAAAATAATTCCCATACCCAAAATAATTCCCATACCCAAAATAATTCCCATACCCAAAATAATTCCCATACCCAAAATAATTCCCATACCCAAAATAATTCCCATACCCAAAATAATTCCCATACCCAAAATAATTCCCATACCCAAATAATTCCCATACCCAAATAATTCCCATACCCAAAATAATTCCCATACCCAAAATAATTCCCATACCCAAAATAATTCCCATACCCAAAATAATTCCCATACCCAAAATAATTCCCATACCCAAATAATTCCCATACCCAAAATAATTCCCATACCCAAAATAATTCCCATACCCAAAATAATTTTTTTACGGTATGGGAGAGCGAGTGGTATGCTAAATATTTTTAGCAGAACAGAAAAAAAAGAATGATAATTTTAATCATAATTATCCTATCAGGATCTATAAATCAATTCAGATCAAAACTGACGACAAATCTTAATAATTCCAAAAAACTAGACCAATTCTTTTTTCGCCGCCCAGGTGATTAACTGATAAGATAAGGATATGATAGTAATTACCCTAGATACACTCCATTCCATGCCAAGGAAACTTCTCAATTTGTATTCAAAAAACCGTAAGCAAAAAAAACATAAAATAAATCGAAAAGAGGGTAACAGGATGAAGAAGGAGGAATATTCAAATTGAGGACACCACCACCTCCACAACCGTGTGTCGATGATCTGCAATTGAGAAGCCAGGGTGTCTGCGTCTCTCGTTTCTCAGTTGATACGATCTACTGGACAGTCAAGGTCTTCTTCTTGTTCCTCTACCAGTCGACCGTTGAGAGAGAGAGACCTGAAGACATGATGTCGTAAACGGTTGAGCGCTCGGAAGGTCGTGTTGTCTTCTGGGTGGTTGTGTAGTGGGAGAGGGGTGGTATGGGAAAAAGTAGAAAACATTGGAGAAAGATGAAGATGATAGTGAGTGGTGAGTAAGAAAAGGTGTGAAATACCAAAAATTGGCGTTCAGCGGTGTCTGATAAGGAGCCCTGGAGCCAGAAAAGCGTGTTTTCCGCTCAATCATCGGTCTTACGCTCAACATAAATGTTTTTTTTAGTTTCAGAATTTTTTTCCATTAATTTTGGTGCATTTAGATCTGAAACCTAATTAACAGCTCTAATAAAAATGGTTTAAGGAAAAACCGAGACTTTTGAAAACCAAAGTTTGAACATGTATGGTTAAAACCTTGAACCATAATCCGATTTCCCTAAAACATCCTCCAAAAAAACTTTATTGAGATTAACCTAGTTCGATTTGGTTGTAAAATTTCAACCGTGGAGAATCAAATCCATTGCGGTAGGGAAGAAAAAAACGCAAAGCCGATAAGAATCGTAAAAGAACAGGGAACATCTAGATAAGGATAGCCATGACTCACAAAACACCCGACAAAGAGGTGGGTGACAAGTCCAGTCAACCAAAAAACTATATGAAGACAGATCAGTCATGCCCCCTCGAGAAAAAAATCCAGGAACTAATAACGATATTCTCCAAAAAAAACTTATCCGCACACACATAAAACTTGGAACATAGTGGTTACGACCCTTTTTTCATTTTATGTGTATCCCTGTGTATGTCTAACCGTCAGAAAACGACCTTGTGAATTGGCTAGCTATCCGGGAGGGCGGTGAAATGATTAGATGGTTTCGGGGGATTTTTTTGGGATATACATGTCTGTCTGTGATTTGGAGAGTGTGGATGTCCATAGATACTAAGCTTTAGGGATCGGTTCGTACGACGTTCAAGTAAAAAAGTGTGCTCATTTCTTCCCATCTTTCCTGTCTTTCTGTTTATCCATCTATCCAGATGTCCTGAGATTTCCTCACCACGCTCCTCACCTCCATCATGACGCTATCCTTCGTCATATCTATATCAATCTTCTGCCCAATCAATCATCCAATTATACGCCAATAAGTATTCACTCTAATAAGATAACAATAGTATATTATTATTGACCGACTAATCTCCGCCGTGCTAAAAATGACTCTTTATTTGAAGCCATTGAGAAAAGGGATTAGAATGAAACTGCCCGTAAACCAAAAATTTCTTCTCGTTGCAGAGGTATGTCTAATCTCTTCGGTTTCGGATTAGAATTTGGGTGAATGGGATTGGAAATGAGAAAATTTCGGACTAAGGGGATCTAGGTGCCTCACTGTTACAGGGAGTTGTTCCAGAATCTTCTGACCATTTCTGTCTGCTGCTTGGAATGTGATCAACGGATCCAGTCCAACCCTAATCATATAGGTCAATGTCTGAGAAGTGAAAATGTTAATCTAATAAATATTAGGAAAACAAAAACATGGGGATTTTTTATGATTAGACAGGAATCAAACTGTTCAATAGTCAAGAGCCGGAACAACTCGGGTTCGACGGGAGGGGATCGAAAAACCCAAAGGTTTTGTGACAGGGGCTGTTTTCCATTTGAGCTAGAGTGATATTTTGGGTATGGGAATTATTTTGGGTATGGGAATTCTTTTGGGTATGGGAATTCTTTTGGGTATGGGAATTATTTTGGGTATGAGTATTCTCGTACTGAAAGTTAGGCTCAAAAACCTAATTATTATGTTGTAGCACGTCCTGTCCTGTTGCCCTTAAGGTGACAGAATTGAAATGATTCCTTGTGTGCAGACTGTTCTCAATGTGTTCTTTGTACCGTTTCAGACCGTTTCAGACCGATTCATCCATTCATTCATTCAACCTCGCTTATTGTTGTCTGACCAGAAAAAATTAGATCAAACGTTCAGAATTTTTATTATTTAACCCCTCACAAGTCTTCTGAACCAATAGTTTTGACTATTGAATGTGACTGTTTTTTTTCGAAAATGTAATAAACCCAATCCAATTTTTCAAAATGTAGATAAAACTGTCCGGTTGGTTCACTATTCAATTTATGGCAGATATACACTGGTGTTACTTTTTATGAGTGTTTGAACTCAGGTAATTGCCGACACACTAGGTTCAATGCGATCTGTGATTGTGGTAGATCAAATGCGATTACGGTATTAACAAGATCTGACTTGTAAAAAACTAACTAATTTCTTATGAACTTCCTTCCAAATAACTTGTCACTAGAGATAAAAAAAACAAGTGAACTCCCAAATGCCCTCCCTGGTATTTTGTTATGATTTCAGATTAGTGTGACTGTGTGTGTTTTTTACTTTCCCATATTTTTGTGACCACTGAAGATTTTTTTTTTGAAAATAACATCCGCATTGGACACATTTGAATTTTTTGGCTGCTTTTTTGGGGTGTAATATTGAAAATTTGAGTTGTTCCGAAAAAAAACCTAGTGTTCAAAAATCGTGTTCGCATGGAAGTGAAAATGGATTATTATAATTCAAATGTTTGAAAAAAAAAGTTGCGAACGATTATTCAAATGGAGAGTTTGTAACCTTTTCTACTTTGTTTCTTTAACACTTTCCGGGGCTATAAAAAGGTGCTGATGACTTTCTCAATCGACAAATAAAAACTATTTTTCAACTGAAATTTGTGCTATTTTTCATCAAAAAAAAGGAATAAGAAAAGTGAGTCTTGAAAATCTTAGTTCGAAAAGTAGGTGTGATTTTCAGACCTAATAAAATCTTTCAAAGTCTTAATCATCGTATTTTTAAAACCTTTTAATTCTAACCATATATGCACGGAATTGCCAAAGTTGGCGTGCTAAAATTTAGAAAGCTATGGGACGTAATTAATTTTCCTGGGGTTTAGGTCATTTTCCATGAGTTTCCAGTTTTCCAGGCCGTTTTTTCGGTTTCCCAAGCTGTTTCCCACCAAAATTAGTCAATTCCTATCAAAAACTAAAACTTTTCAACAAAAAATCAACGATATTGAAGCAAAACCAACTACACTTCCTCCTTACTACTTCCTTTTCAAGATAATATATTTTTCTTTTCCGTAATTCCCTTCATAAAGAAGAGGTGTGAATTGTGACGGTTTACTGGTCGAGAGAAAAAGAACAAAAAGAGCGAAAATTTTCACCCTTTCCCCTCGACCGTCCGTCGTCAAAAAAGAGAGAGAATTTCATCAATTCACAGTTAGAGAGAAACTGGAAATATTTGGGGGGAGATGCAGAGAAAATGCGACCAGGAAGGGGCAATTCGCACATAAAATATAGAACGGTTTATGAATTTCCTTTCTTTTTATTATGATACAGATGGATAGATTGATCACTGTTATTTCGATGCCAGTTTTTAAATAAGTTTTGGTTGAAAATAGAGGTTCTCAGTACAAAAATTAAGTACTTTTTCGGCTAGAAAGGATTCACTAGAGGTATACCACGAGATAATAAGGGAATCAGAATGATTAGGGGGCGGAGCCTTTGAATTTAGTCAATTTTTCGTTTTTCAAAAGGGTTCCCAACCTAAATTTCTCAAAATTTTCAAATTTGGATCGAACACCTGCTGTGTTCCTGATGCCGAAAATGAGAATAGTGATAATTTATATCTATTTGTATTATCTTGGATATAAAATCCGATTTGGAAACGTTCACTTTCTCTTTGGTGGTCTACATCATCACTACCCCCTTATCATTGATCATTTTAGATCGAATTGATTATTGATCCATATTTTTTTTTTCCAACTTGCCGAAGACCGTTTGACTCACTTTCAAAAAAGAACTTTTTTATAAAAATCCACCATAATCCTATTTTTTCAATCACACAGTTCACTTTCCCTGTACCACAGACGCACTTATAAAACCAGACAGTTTTTGTTTTTTTTGCAAGCCACACCCACTTCCCATTTCAACTTAAACCAAACCATCTTTTGGTTTGTGACGACACATTTCTTTTCAGTTTTTCTCATTTTTCCCAGGCTCCTTGTCGTTTTATGACCATACCAGTGGAATATTTATTTGCATGTTTTCTCGCTTTCTCTTCAGTTTTAGATATTTTCCCAACATCTCTTTCCACTTTTTTACCAGAACCAGAGATAACTATTCCAGAAACAATGCTCGACACGGGAACCAGAAACGTGGTGCGGTTGTCCGTGTCGTTTATGCTCTTGTTCTTTGCCTATATGAGTCAAGAGTTCATCCAAGAGCCGTTGATAGAGGCAGAGCACAGGAGGACAGGAGAGATTGATCCACATGCCGGGTATCATAGGTAAGATTGAGGGTTGGACATAGGTTAAGAGACATTCCCTGAGAGAATTTAGGAGGCCCCGTTAGCGATGTCATTAGTAATTCTAGAATTGACTGAAACTTGGTACAATAGGTAAATAAGGTCCTCTGATCACGATGGACCACTTTATTTTTGGCTCCGCTCCTTTTCCAGCTGGATACAGGTTAGATGAGTTGTACTAGGAAGGTTAGGCTTGAAAGTAGGCAAAAAATCCAGAAAATGGTGCAGAACGGTGTTCGAGGACCCGAATTTATATCTTACAACAACTAGGCTTCTGTGCAATTCAGAAAATTTTGTAACATCAATTCTATAATAATACTGTATTTCTAGTACAAATTTTCTAACTGAAACTGGTTAGTTTGGTTTAGTACATGTACTATGTGGGAAGTTTTGACATGCCACACAAACTACTTGTTTTTGTCTATATAGTTTTGATGACAAAGAACGAGGATGTCTGGTTATGGGAATAGTCATCATTAGATAGATCAAAAAAGATCATATGAACACGCTGAATAGATTTGAAATTTTGTGGACATGTAGTCCAGACTGCAAGTGCACCGGAGGCGCATGGGCAGACTAGTGGGGGGATCAAAAAAAACTTGGGCAAGTTGCCGAAGAGCAACTTTCGCAGGCATCTAGCAAGCTGGAAAAATCAATATTTCAGTTTCGCCATCCTGTACTTCTTTTTCACCATCGCCTGCCTCCTAATCACCCCAATTGTGGAGGTGATCACCGCCAAATGGTCAATGGTCATTGGATTCATTGCCTATGTGATTTTCCAGGCAGGATTCGCATTCTTGAACAGTTACTACTTGTATATAACCTCTGCCATTTTGGGAGTGGGGGCGTCGTGTGAGTTTTGGTCAAAAAAGCACAAAACGCATCATGACGCACTATTTTCTAGTCCTCTGGGTTGGTCAAGGAAAATATCTGACGGAAAACTGCACGGGTAAGACTATCGAAAGAAATACGGCTCTTACATGGCTCATTTTCAAATTTTCGTAAGTCAAACCACCAAAAGCTTTGAAAATTCTGCAATTCCAGACTTCTCGGTGGTGGAATTTTCCTATTTTTCATGTTCCAACACAAAACCATGACAGAAATGGTTGAAACTGGAGAGTACAAGGTTTTCGTTTATATTTTTTGCACAATTTCATTCTTGGGTTGTTTGAACACATGTTTCCTGCCGCAATCTGCTTATATGCCGGAGAAGAAGGAGAAGGAGACGTTGGCACAGACATTGAGTGAGTGAATCTTGGGCAATCTGCCCGGCAACTTGCAGTTTAATTCCCAGAAGCCACATTCAAAATAATGCGTCAACCACCAATGCTTCTTCTCGCCTTTATCTTCTTGTACACCGGATTTTCCCGATCATTTTGGATTGGTAAGATTTTTTATTGTACCTTCTACTGGTATGATGCCCCAGATTTCCAGCCATCTACCCGACTTGTATCAAATTCACCACCCGCTTGGGGGAGAACACCACAAAACTTCTTGCCATTAGTTGCATTGCCACCGGGATTGGGCAGATTTTTGCGGGTGGAATCTTCTCAATCATTGGGAAACGTGCAAGAATTTTGGGGAAGGATTGGATTTGTGTGATTGCTTGCTTTATACATTTGGGAATTTTCGTCGCAATTTTCTTGTTCTTCCCAGCAGATGCACCACTGCACCCCACTGATAAGATTGGGTATTTTGAGCCGAGGTGAGGTTTCCTGACACTGGGTTGGGGACTAATTGCGCAGCCTGGAGCGGCCTAAACCCTGAAGCGTGATCTTCAATCCTCTAAAACTGTTCTTTGAAACCACCTTGCTCTAGGATCCTAAAATAGAACAGATCCGACCCATTGACGCAAGTCAATTTTGATTAAAACAGGTCGTTTGCGAAAATAGCGTTAAGTGATAGAGAGAGTTGTTAGAGATAACACGCGATGCAAGGTGGTACATAATCAAAAAGCATTTGGGATCATAGAAGGGAGCAGAACATGATAAGGGGTCATAAATTACGGCATAGGATCGGATCGGGCCGGGCCAGGCAGAGTTCCTTTGAGGCACCAAATATTGTAACCCGGCTTGCTTTTTTTGGCATGGTCCGGCCCGGTCGGATCCGATCTGGTCCGATCTAGTCCGGAAAAGCCAAAAGAGCTTACGAGCTCCGTTACGCAGAGTGGAGAGCACGCCAATAGTCCTTGTCGTTTAAAGCCAGCCCCTAGAAGTCATTTTGCCTAGCATACTGCTGATTTCCCTATGTTAGACTCTACAGTATCCCTAACATCTTTGCTCATTGGTAATCATCTTTGCTCACTACCCGACAGATCTCTGAAGCCACCTTATTGCCCCGGAACTAGATGATGTGGGTCATGATCTGCTCCGATTGACGCAAGTCACTTTTCAATTAAGACAGGTCGTTTAGGGAGTTAGGGAACTATGAAGAAATAGCGTAAGGTGATAAGGAGTGCTGCTAGAGAAGTCACGCGAGGTGGTACCGAGCGAAAGCATTTGGGATCACTGAAGAGTGAAGCTAAAAGTCGATGAGTCCAAAATAATGAAAACGGGAAAAATCAGAAAAAATGATGGGAAAACTGATAACATGCTAGCTACATAGAAAATTTTACTCCATTTGGGGACCGTTTTCCTAAAAATGTGCTCCCTGTACACGTGCTTCGCTAGTAGAGGACTAAGTTAATATCATAATACCCGGGGGCCGTATGTCCAATGGGACCAGGAAAGATCTAACCCCTACAGTTATCATTTTTCCTCACTAGCTGCTATGACCCGCTTACGCAAGTCATTTTTTTTCAATTAGAACAGGTCATTCTATATAATTTTCTTAGAAATAGTGTAAGGGGGACCCTTTTTGCAAATAGCGTGTGCAAACCAACGGACGGGGTACTGGAACCGGGAGGCCCGAAAATTCAAAAAAAAAACCTCACCTCCCAATTTCAGCGTCCACGTGGCAATCGTCTGCTCCGGTCTCCTAGGCTTCGGTGACGCCATCATCCAAACACAGGTCTACTCCTATCTATGTGACGGGTACTCAGAGGAGTCGTCTCATGCATTTGCTCTCTTTAAATTTTATAGTGTAAATCCCAGAACATAACTAAACTCACCAAAATAATCATGATTTTCCAGGCCATCTCCTCCACAATCGCGTTTTTCATCTCCAAGTACTTCACGTTGACTGGTCACCTTGTTTTGTATGGGACCTTTGCCATTTTGTCAGCTATCACGGCGGTGATGGCACAGAGGATGTATTTCCATAAGACGCAACATTTCTTCCAAGGTGAGTGGAGTACCTGAGAGAGTACACTAATTGAAGAGACACAGGGGCAAGACAGTTTTTTGCGCTAGAGTAGAGAGACCTCAACACGTTTAGGGTGACCTAGACGGTCGATGAAGACCGCAACGCACCTGCAACGCGCCTGGCAGCACCGGGAATACAAAATAGCGTTGCGATTGCGTCGCGACCCCTGTTCTTGCAGCAACTGCATGAAAAAAAGGAAAATTTCCAGAAAACACAAAAATCCACTTGACACCGTCATCCGAACCCATCAAAATACACATCAATGATAGTGGATCATCGACAATTGAGACACCAACTTTCCCCGGAAAAGGGAAAGATTTCGGGAAATATGATAACATTTATTAGACTTTTTTTTTCGACAGCTTTAATGTTTTTTCTATGTATATTTCTGTGAAAATCGACAGTTTCTGTGAGAATGAAGTTATTCAAAAAACCAGTTCATGTACCTTTGAACTTGTAGGTTCCTAGCTTGTAAAGCTCTTGAAGGCGGCAGACACGCAGAAAGTGCGTCCAGATGCGTTTTGTGCATCCAGAAGCGTTTTGTGCGTCCAGATTCGTTTTGTGCGTGTAGATGCGTTTTGTGCGTCCAGATGCGTTTTGTGCGTTAAGATGCGTTTTTTGCGTCCAGAAGCGTTTTGTGCGTCCAGATGCGTTTTGTGCGTTCAGATGCGTTTTGTGCGTTCAGATGCGTTTTGTGCGTTCAGATGCGTTTTGCTGTGCGTCCAGATTCGTTTTGTGCGTGTAGATGCGTTTCGTGCGTTCAGATGCGTTTAGTGCGTTCAGATGCGTTTTGTGCATCCAAATGCGTTTTGTGCGTCCAGATGCGTTTTGTGCGTTAAGATGCGTTTTTTGCGTCCAGAAGCGTTTTGTGCGTTCAGATGCGTTTTGCTGTGCGTCCAGATTCGTTTTGTGCGTGTAGATGCGTTTTGTGCGTTCAGATGCGTTTTGCTGTGCGTCCAGATTCGTTTTGTGCGTGTAGATGCGTTTCGTGCGTTCAGATGCGTTTAGTGCGTTCAGATGCGTTTTGTGCATCCAAATGCGTTTTGTGCGTCCAGATGCGTTTTCCATGACATCACTTCCCCCGAAATCCCGAATCCTTGGATCCTTGACTCCACCCCTTCCCTCAACATCCCTCTATATCTTTTCCCTCTCTACCCGAAGGTCGTACTGAAAAAACCACCTAACTAGGGGGCGGAGCCTAGGAACCTTGGAGTCGAAAGAGTCGAGAAGTGTCCGTGTCACTTCGGTTCTCCTTTCCTCTTTTCATGCCGCCTTTTCTTCTGGAGTTTTCAGTCTTCTAGATGAAAGGAAGAGGGGGGGGGGGGGGGAAATGGAGGAAGTTTTTTTTTTGAGTTCCTTGGTACTTTTTGTACTTCCTGGTTGCGTACCAGGACTGTAAAGCTCGTTGATCTAGAAAATTTCAGATTAGAAATGCTAAGCCTTCCCAAAAGCTAACTTGAAAAGATAGAAACTTGGAGATTGCTCCTTAGATTCCTACGGCAAGCAGAGGGCAACTTTGGGCAACTTGCCGTTTCAATTTGCCCTGCTCCCCATCAAACCTTGCCCTCCCTACCTTGACCAGTAGTTTGAACTTTTGTTTCAACGCTTCCATTATTCCCACCCACCCCCCAACACCGATCATAATCTACAAAAATCCCATTTTGTTTACACCTTTTTTGCAACATCTTTTGTGTGTTTGTTCTCTGATAGGTAGGGGTGGGAAGATCAGAATTCAAATTATGGGAGAATATAGAGCTCTCCTTTTGTTTCTTTTCTTACCACACAATGTTTATATTGTTTCGCACCCTAGAAGGAGGAGGGGGGAGGGAGAACAATATAGACAAAACATGAGGAAAGTTTCTTTTTTCCTACGTTTTTTTGTACTAGAAGTTACAGTATATTCCTGCGTGCGGTGGAGCAGACTTGCTAATGTTCCCCCTGTGAGCAAGTCAAGGCCCTAGGAAATTTGGTATCAAGTCATCTAATCCAAACCTAAAATCCAAAAATCCAAAAAATGTCCAAATCAGGCCCGGCCTTTTTGGAAAAATTCAAAAATTTCAGAGATTGACCTAGAAAGATCCTAGGCCATTGAAAATGAGTTTGTTGAAATCCCCATGGAAAATGACAAGTTTTGATACCCATATTGCCTAGGTTTCACAAGGTGGCCTAGAAACCCAAAATTTGGATTTCTAGGCCATCGGCGTATCTCGGCCGCAGTCAAAGCTATCGAAAAGTTGCCAACTAGCGAAATGTGTAAAATTTTATGCTGAGCAACTTTACAATTGACAACTTTTCTCTAGCTCTTGTAGTTTTTGAGTTAGGAAGCCTAGAAGGCCTAGGTCTTCAAAATTCATGGCCTAGAAATCCGAATCTAGGCCATCACTCTAAACCTGGGCAATATGGGTATCGAATCCTCCCAAATTTCACAAGGAAATCGAATTTTCAAGTTTGGTGGCCTAGAAATCCATAACAGGCCACCACGACCAAAACGAACCTCGGCGATCTTCCTCTTCGAACACTTTCTCCTCTTCCTCCTCTTCCATTTCAGCTAAAATTCCCGTACTCTAACCCCGGGCTCATGAAAAATCCTAAATGGGCCCGATCCGGTTGCGTGTCTCTCTAATTTTTTCGGGGAGCAAAAGAATTTTGGATCAATCCGAGCAATACACGAAACTCAAGAAATTCCTAGCGTGCTAACGTCACAATCGTGCAGCGGGCCCCATTAAGATAGAGCTTTTTGCAGAAAACCAGAGAAATTCCAGCCTTACCTAACTTTTTTTTCTTTTTTTCCCTCCAATTCCTTGTCAAAATCCTATATTCTTCAGATCCCCCTCTCTCTTACCTTGGGTCCATTCTCTGCTCCGCCAAAATGCTCTCCCCGCAAACCATCAACATTCTGCGTCTTTCCATCGGCGTTATGATCCAGTTCACCGCGATTCTAAGCCACGAATTCATCATGGAACCTCTTCTCCATGGATTTGCTCATCTTGGAATCGGTGGGATTCAGGATAAGGATGGATATTTATCCTTGTGTATCATCTATCTGTTTAACACTCTTAGCTGCTTGATCTCCACCTGGTTGGTGACCAAAGTAACCGGCAAATGGGCAATGGTGATCGGGATGGTGTCGGTGTTATGTTTCCAGTTGTCTTATTTATTTCCACATCGCTATGGGATTTTGTTGATCTCAATGTTGGTTGGAGTTGGGACTACCTGTAAGTTCAGGTTGTAATTTTGATCTTGAAGCTTATATTTTTTAGTTTTCTGGGTCGGACACGGTCAATACGTCTCCGAAAACGTCACCAACAAAAACCGGGAGCAAATCACCTCTCTACAATGGGCATTTTTCAAAGGAAGCCTGATTATTGGAGGCTTTTTCTTCTTTTTCTACTTCAAAAACTCCTCGATTGAGGATATTGTCAAAACTGGTCAGGTAAGACGGCTGCTAGACCTAGGTCCTGCTGAGTCCTAGCTTTCAGGTCAAAACATTCTTGTATATTTTCATGGGATGCTCAATTTTCTCGATTATTAATACAAGTTTAGTGCCTCAGAGTGAAATGTCCCAGGCCAGAGCACCTCAGGAGTTCTTAGAGTCTACAAGTGAGTCTAACCCTCCAGAACAACCCTCCAGAACCTTCTAACCCTTTAGAACACTGCTGGAAACTCATGAAGACCTCCAAAATCCTGTGTCTCTCTGTCTTCTTTTTCTATACTGGACTAATTCGCTCTTTTTGGATTTGTAAGTACCCTAACAACCTAGGCAACCTAGTAGAGACCAACCTAGACACCCGAGGAAATTCCAGCCATCTACCCAGCCTGTATCAAATTCACCAAAGTTATCTCTACCAACACCACATCCACAATGACGATGGGGATGATTGTGACTGGTGTCGGACAGGTCTTCGCATCCATTCTGGTTTCAATTCTGGGACCACGGATTCGGAAAGTTGGAGCGTTTGTGTTCATACTACTTGCGCTGTTCATACACTGCACATGCTTCTTGGGGATATCGTTGACATTTCCCAATGAGGCACCATTGGGGCCAACGGATAAAGGAGGACTGGTTTTTGAAGCGAGGTGAGTTGGGGGCGGCAAGTTGTCGGCAAATTTGCAGTTGGGCAGCTTGACCTTGGACCAGTTGTCTGTTGGGCAACTTGTCCTTTGCTTGGTGAAAGGGCTCTCTGGCGGCTGGCCGCGTTTTCACCAAAGTGCACAATTTTTTATGCTCTACAAGGCCCCCTACAGCTAGGAACCGAGATATAAAAACGGTCGTGGTCCGGAAAAAGCCCGATTTGACATCCTTGTTCAGGACCAGGGCTGTGCAAAAAAAAAGTTCCGAAAAAAATCGAAAAAAAAAATTTTTTTTTCGAAAATTGTGGTCCAAAAAAATCGAAAAATGATTTTTCGGGATTTTTCGATTTTTTTTCGTTTTTTTTCAATGAAAAATGGGTGAAAAGGCGGTAAAAACATGTTTTTTAAAAGTTTTTTTCATAATTTTTTTCGGTTTTCTCGGAAAAGGAAAATGACTGGAAAAATCGAAAAAAAAATGTTTTTGAAAATTTTTCGCACAGCCCTGTCCAGGGCCCATTTTGACACCTTTTTAGTCAGAAAACCCATTTTTTAGTCAGAAAATCCCCATTTTCAGTCAAAAAATCCCCATTTTCGGTCAAAAAAGCCCCATTTTCAGTCAGAAAAATCCCAATTTTGAGTCAGAAGAAACCCTATTTTCAGTCAGAAAAAACCCTATTTTCAGCCAAAAAAAACCCCCATTTTCAGTCAGAAAAATCCCAATTTTGAGTCTGAAAAATCCCCGTTTTCAGTCAAAAAAATCCCCATTTTCTGCCTGAAATATCCCAATTTTCAGTCAGAAAACCCCTATTTTCAGCCAAACCACTGCAATGATCTACTCCTTCTTCCTGGGATTCGGTGACGCTATTCTTCAGACTCAAGTCTACTCCTATGTCGCCAAACACTACCAAAAAGACAGTAGCATGGTGTTCTCTGTATTCCGATGTGCTAGTGTAATTTTTTCCGAAAAGTCCTCAAAATTCTCTACAAAATGGTCCAAAAACCACCTGGAAACCTTTGTTTTGAAGCGAGTTATGCGCCTTTGAGGTTGGAGGTGAGAGAGTGAGAGGCGCAGAGAAAACGACTGTCTCTTTCTCTGCCGTCTCTCACTCTCTTGCCTCCAACTTCAAAGGCGCGTAACTCCCTTCAAAATTGAGGTTTTCAAATGGTTTTTTAACCATTTTGTAGAGAATTTTCAGTACTTTCCAGGTATATGAAAAAGAAGCTAACCATTTTTTTCAGGGAATCGCCTCAACCACTCTATTCTTCGCTGCCCAATACTTTTACCTCATTATTCACCTCTCTGTCTTGGCCGTGTTCGCGTGTGCCGCTGGACTTGCAATTGTCGTCTTTGAGATTCGATCCGGAAGCATGTACCATCAGAGTATCCCCCTAGAAAATAGTACAAAAAGTATGAAAACTAAGTTTTTCAGAATCCACAATCTCAGTTGTTGAAGTGATCCCTAGATTCAATCGAAATTGATTTTGGGAGGAATTTTTTTTTGTATATTTGGAGAATTGTATCGAAAGTTTCGACTCTATTTGCACCAAATAATAAATATTTTTTCTGTGAAATTTCTGTTTTTTGAGCATTTTTTTTCAATTTTTCTCGAAAAACCAGACCGAGGCTACCCCGAATCGGCCTAAGTTGGCCCAAAATGGTCCGATTTAGCCCGAAATAGTCCGAATCAGTCTCAAAATGACCCGAATCGTCCCACTTGGTCTCAAGGTGGCCCGAATCTACCCGCTTAGTCCCAAAAAGGCCCGCTTGGTCCCAAAATGACTCGAATCGGCCCAAAAGTTACCCGAATCGGCCCGCTTGGTCTCAAAATGGCCCGAATCGGCTTAAAATGGCCCAGAACGGCTCAAAACTAAGTTGGTCCATAATGACCCGATTTAGCCCAATAGAGCCCAAATCGGCCCATCCCGAACAAGTTGCTGAATTTTTTTTTAGTTTTCACTCCAAAATAGTCTAGTTTTCCTCAATTTTTCCAAAAAATTAACGGAACGGGGGCATTTTCGGCTTCTGAAACTGAACTTTTTCCATTTTCCCCATTTTTTCATCGTTTTTTGCCAAAAATTCCCCGCTTCTGCACAAATTTTCCCTTATTCCGCTGCCAACGCCCTCTTCAGTCGGTGGCCGCCACGGCCACGGCCACCAGGTGACGGCCATCGGGCAACTTGACAAAATTTATTAATTTATTCTCTTTTTTGTCGTTTTACTTCACTTTTTGATGTTTTTTTTTCTTTTTCAGAATTTTTGTATTTTTTTCATTATTAATTTGTGATTTTGACCGAAAATTGAAGGAAAAAATAGAGAAAATCGATTTTATTTATATTTTTTCGATTTTTTTTCATTTTTTCGCTGAAAAATTCCATTTTTTCGTCAAAGTTTTTTCCCGTTCAACGCCCGCCCTCTTCATTAACTCCGCCTACTTTTTCCAGAATGAACCATCGATATTCTCAAGATGACGATGGATTTTTGTGCATTTTATTGGTGTCGGGTACCCTTTTCTTGGTGGCTTTCGCCTATTTTTCAACGATTTTTGTGATAAATTGGGCGAAACGGAGGTAATTTTACTCGATTTAGATTTTTTGGTTTGGTCTCGCCACGAAAACTACCGTAACCCAGTTTTTTTGTTCTGAAAATACCATATTTGAGTTCAGCTCGACGAGAGCTTCAATTTGAGTATAAACATGACTGGGTTCCGACAAAAATGGGTCCTGCCACGAAAACTACCGTACCCCGGGATACTGTAGTTTTCGTGGCAGGACCCAATTTTGTCGGAACCTAGTCATGATTATACTCATTTTGAAGCTCTCGATGAGCTGAATCCGAATTTTCTATTTTCCAGGTACATGCGGTACATTGAGGAGCAACGTCGGCTCAATGAGCATCTGTTACGTGTCAAAAATGAATAAATAATTTATTTCAAGACCCGTTTTTCTATTTTTGAAGACCCGACGCTTTGGAAACTTAATTTTGTTTCAAAAAATTAAACTTCCAATAAAAAACCGAAAAATTATCAATGGAGCGCATTTGAAACAGCAACCCAGGCCCCTAAAACTGCGGGATAGTGCCCTGCAACTTGATCACCGCATCCCGATAATTTTTCTCCAACCTTTTCAAAGCCGTCTTCAATTCCGATGTGACGATTTGGTGTTTTTCCTTTTCCGACTGCCGTTTTCGCTCCTAAAACCAAAAAGTTAGGAAAAAAATTAAGGATTACTGTAGATTCCGACACCTACCGTATCCCTCAACTCCTTCCGCAGCTTCTCGACGTTTTCCGGTGCTTCAGGAGTGGTCTCCAACTTTTTCCTGGAAGTACGGTAGGATTTAGCAATTTTAACTGTGATAATGAGGATTAGCTCATTGAGAGCTTCAAAATGAGTATAATCATGACTAGGTTCCGACAGAAATGGGTCCTGCCACGAAAACTACCGTACCCACGCCCCCCGGTTACTGTAGTTTCCGCTTCGAGACCCATTTCGATCGAAACATAGTCATGATTATACTCAAATTGAAGCTCTCGGTGAACTGAACTCAAATATGACATTTTCAAAATCGAAAAACCTGGATTACGGTAGTTTTCGTGGCGGGACCCAACTTGACCAAAACCTAGTCATGATTATACTCAAATTGAAGCTCTCGGTGAGCTGAATTCAAATCTCAATACACCTTTTCACAAAAACTACCGTAACTCGGGTTACTGTACCTCCAGTACCAAAACTCACTTCATCGCGACCAATGACACTTCCAATCGATCCCTCTCCACCTTCAAATTCGTCTCGAATTGTTGCCGCTCCTCACCGGATTTTTGCAATTTCTCATACAAATTTTTGACCTCCAACTCCAATCTCTCACGGTGTTCCTCCTCGATTTGACGGGATCGTTCACTTTTGTCCAGCGACTCTTGCAGCTTTTCGTGCTTTTCTAGTTGGGTGTGGAGGTCTGAAAATGGGAAATTCGAGTTTGGAATGAAATTTGGGACAATTTGGTATCCATTTTGACTATTTTTGATGGGGTGGCCTGGAAATCCGAATATTTGGATTTCTAGGCCACGGCCGTCAACTTGGAGTTGAGGGTCGAAACCGAGGGTAAATCTAGTGAATTAGGGCGAATCATGGCCTAGGAAAAAAAGAAATGGCCTAGAAACCCAACATTTGGGTTTCTAGGCCACCTAGGTCACTTCTTTTAGGCTAAAAATCTCTAAATTTGAATTCAAGCTCAAATTTCGGTTGGTGGCCTAGGATCCCGAATTTCGATATTCTAGGCCACCAGGAGAATTTCTAGGCCTTCAATCGAATTTCATACAAAATTTGAAAAGATTTGATACCCATATTGACAGATCTGACTCATTTTTGAGTGGATGGCCTAGAAACCCAAAAATTTGGAATTCTAGGCCCCCAGGTGAATTTCTAGGCCTTCAATCTAATAAATTAGAACTCTCCGTGAGATTTGAGAGGTTTTGATACCCATATTGACCCATCTAGCTCAATTTTGGGTTGATGGCCTAGAAACCCAAATTTTGGATTTCTCGGCCACCCGGTAAATTTCTAGGTCGCCGAACTGAAAAATTTGAGCTCCCCATGAGATTTGGAAGGATTTGATACCCATATTGACTAGTCTAGCTTTCGTGGCCTGGAAATCCAAAATTTGGATTCCTAGGCCACCACCTCCTAGGCCACCCACCTTCAATCTCGGTCTCCTTTTGTGCACAAAGCTTCTCAAATTCGGTGATCCTCACTGAAAACTCCTCCTCCATATCGCCAATTCTTCTGGAAAATTCTCGTTGCTCCTGCCGGATTTTCATCTCCAACGCCAGATTTTCTCGCATGAATTCGTCGTTTTTCAGTTTTAGGGCATCGATTTGGACGGTTTGATCGGTTCCCGAGGAGAGTTTTTGGATTTCGAGGTGTAAGCTGAAAATGCGCTCCAATGACAATTTGAAAAAAATTCAAAAAACGCACTTTTGCACCGTAGTCTCCAGCTCCAAAATCTGTGATTTCAGCCCGATTTCTGACTTTTTTGCATTCTCAATTTCTCTATTTTTCCTGGAAATATCTTCTGAAAATTGGCGAGATTTCTCCAGAATTTGATCCTCCTTCTTCTGAATTTCTTGGTGTAAACTCTCAATCAATTGCTCCATGTGCTCGAATCTGGAAGAATTTTGAGCTCGGGTGGTGGCCTAGGAAAATAGAGAATCCTAGGCCATCAGAAATGAGTTTGTTTCCATTGAAAAAAATTCCCCATGAAAAATGACGAGTTTTGATACCCATATTGCCTAGTTTCCAGGTGGTGGCCTAGAAACCCGAATTCGGGGTTTCTAGGCCATCAGTTTTTGGCTTTTGATCTCAAAAACTGTCAGAGCTACATGAAAATTGTCAACTACGGAATTGCTCAGCATAAAATTTTACACATTTCGTCAGTTGGCAGCTTTTTGATAGCTCTAACCGCGGCCGAGATAGAGCGATGGCCTAGAAACCCAAATTTTGAATTTCTAGGCCATCTCTTCAAACCTAGACAATATGGGTATCAAATCTTCACAAATTTCATGAGGACCTCAAATTTTCAACTTTGGTGGCCTATAAATCCATAGCTCGGCCACAACAACCAAGAATGGAAGAATTTTAATGTTGGGTGGTGGCCTAGAAAACTCCTAGGCCATCAAAAATGAATTTGTTGAAATCCCCATGAAAAATGACGAGTTTTGATACCCATATCGCCTAGTTTCTGCGTGGTGGCCTAGAAATCCAAAATGGGTTTTCTAGGCCATCACCCTATCTCGGCCGCGGTAAGAGCTATTGAAAAGTTGTCAACTAGAAAAATGTGTAAAATTTTAAGCTGAGCAACTTTCCAGTTGACAACTTTTCTCTAGCTCTTGTAGTATATGAGTTAGGAAGACTAGAAAGCCTAGGTCTTCAAAATTCATGGCCTAGAAAACCAAATCTAGGCCATCTCTCCAAACCTGGGCAATATGGGTATCAAAACTTCCCAAATTTCATAAGGAACCCGATTTTTCAACTTTGGTGGCCTAGAAATCCAAAACTAGGCCACTGACCTGGGCGACACGCGTTTCTCCGAATTCTCCATCATTTCCTTCAGTTTTTTGTCAAATTTCATGCGGATTTCGACCTCTTTCGCCTTTTCTTTCCGTCGAAAATCGTCCAATTCAGTGTTCAAATTCACAATTTTATCCAGCAATTCGTCGTTTTCACGGACCAAATCCTGACGATCGGCACGCAATTTTTCGATTTGTTGGTTCTGATCGTGCAGTTCCTTAAAGGGACAGGTAGATCAAAAAATTTTGGAAAGGAAAAAAAAGAAATACCTTTTTATAGACATTCTGGAGTTCTTCGATGGTGTCCACTTTGAATTTCTCGTAACGGACCTGGAAGAGAAATGGTGGCCTAGAAATTCAAATTTTGGTTTCCTAGGCTATGGGCAAAGAGCACAAAAGGGTGGCCTAGGAACCCAGATATTGGTTTCCTAGGCCACCAACAATAACATGGCCTAGAAATCCAAATTTCGGTTTTCTAGGCCACCAACTAGAAAATGTTCAAAGAACACAAAATGGTGGCCTAGGAACCTATGGCCTAGGAACCCATGGCCTATAAATCCGAAATGGTGGCCTAGAAACCCAGATTTAGGTTTTCTAGGCCACCAACTCGAATATGGTCAAAGAACACAAAACGGTGGCCTAGAAACCTATGGCCGAGAAACCTAAAATGGTGGCCTAGCAATCCAATTTCCGGTGTTCTAGGCCACCAACAATAATATGGCCTAGAAAACCGAAATTTGGTTTCCTAGGCCACCCAAAACCCACCTCCCTTTCCTCATTCGACCTCTGCATATTCTTAATCAACTCGTCACTCCGCGCCTCCAATTCCATCAATTTTTCCCTTGACTCCGCCCCCTCTTGATACAATTTTTGCTCGGATTTCAGCTTCTGGTGCTCTTTTGACAATTCCAGATATTTCTCTTTCAGGGTACGGTAGTTTTCCTGGGTCTTCAGAACCAATTCTCTTTCGACCTGCAAAAATGGATGGTGGTGGCCTAGGAAACCAAATTGGGGAAAGTTAGGCCATCTAGTCGTCTTCCACGTGAAAAATGACGAGTTTTGATACCCATATTGCCTCGGTTTGGGGTGATGGCCTAGAATCCCAAATTTGGGGTTTTCTAGGCCACCGTGAAATCCGAGTGGACGTATCTCGGCCACGGTTAGAGCTATCAAAAAATTGTCAACTAACGAAATGTGTAAAATTTTATGCTGAGCAACTTCATAGTTGACAACTTTTCTCTAGCTTTTCTAGTTTTCGAGTTACGATGGCTAGAAAACCAAGGGCTGCAAATTTCATGGCCTAGAAATCCAAATTGGCGACCTAGAAATCCAAATCACCCCAAACCCTGGCCATATGGGTATCAAAACTTCGCAAATTTTATGGTGAGCTCGAATTTCTTAGTTTCAAGGTTCGCGGTGGCCTAGAAACTCAATTCAATGAAAAGTTAGGCCACTTACAGTCAAAATTCGATTCAACTCGTCAATCTCCGAATATTGCATCCGTCGGGCGCTCATTTTTGCGATAGTGGTTTGTCCAGATGCCCAAAATTGTCTGTCTGTATGGTGAGATGTCCGGATGTCCAGATGTCCAGTATCCCGGAGAAAACGCGCTCTATCTCAATTGTGGGCGGAGTTAGAAAAAAGTTGTCAACTGTGTCAAATTGAATTTTAAGCAAGTATTTAGTTGACAGTTTCTCTCTAGCTCCGCCCCCAACTGAGATATAGGCGCTTTTTTCCAAAGAAATCAGGAAAAAAGGCATAAAAACCGTTAAAACCGGCAGATTTCAGCCAAAAATGCTCCAAATTGCTCCAAAAATTGAGAGAAAAGAGAGAAAAGAGCCAGAGAAAGAGAGACGCAGACAAGTGGAGAAAACTCTTCTCAATGTTTCACGTAACCCTCCTCTTGCTTCTATTCCCCTCCTTTTCCCGTAATTGGCATGGTGACAGATGGAACCAGAAGAGAAGGGGGAGGGGAGGCTGAGAGAGTGTAGAGAAATGAGAGGGTGTTAGAGAAAAAAAGATGGATTTAGGAACACACGAGCTCATTTAGGACAAGAAGAAGAAGTGGAATGAGCAAGATTGAATAGGGAAGGGGAGGAGGGGAGTGGGGTAAATAAGGGCGGAAAATGAGGACAAGGACATGTGTTTATGGCTTAGGGCACCCCAGATTGCACAAGAATGACATCGGAGAAGCGGAAAGTGGCCTAAAAATCAATGAAAAGGAGCCTAAAATCTAGAAAAAAAATGAGGAAAATTTGGTGGCCTAACTTTCCATTGATTGGATTTCTAGGCCACTGCGAGCCTTAAAACTAAGAAATTAAAGCTCTTCACAAAATTTGAAAAGTTTTGATACCCACATTGCCCGGGTTTGGGGTGATGGCCTAGATTTGGACTTCTAGGTCATGAATTTTGAAGAACTAGGCCTCTAACTCAAAAACTAGAAGAGCTAGAGAAAAGCTGGGCAATATGGATATCAAAATGTTCAGAATTCTATAAGGAATCTGAAAAACTCGGTTTCCTAGTCCACCACCATCCATTTTTTGCAGGTTGAACGAGAACTGGTGCTGAAGACCCAGGAGAACTACCGTACCCTGAAAGAAAAATATCTGGAATTGTCAAAAGAGCACCAGAAACTGAAATCGGAGCAGAAATTGTATCAGGAGGGGCGGAGTCAAGGGAGAAATTGATGGAATTGGAGGCGAGGAGTGACGAGTTGATTAAGAATATGCAGAGGTCAAATGAGGAGAATTTTGGTTTTCTGGGTCATATTATTGCTGGTGGCCTAGAAATCCTAAATCTGGGATTCTAGTCCAAGGGTCCCTAGGCCACCGTTTTGGGTTCTTTGGCTATATTAGAGTTGGTGGCCTGGGAACCCAAATTTTGAGTTTCTAGGCCACCAAACAGCTGGGATTGGTTTTTTGAAGTCTATCGTACTACAATGTAGCCGTACTCATATTTCTTCAGGAAACATAAATAATTCTAACCTCTATACATTTTTTACCCCCCCCCCCCCTCTTTCACCCGTCACAAACTCCTTTGTGACCTAGAGTCTATGACCAATTCTCTGATTCTCTTTTCTCTCTCTCTCTCTCTCTCTCTCTTTTTTCTCTTCAAATTGGTAAACACAATGTGTCTCCTATCTACTAATTCTCCTATCTTTTTATGATCAGTTTTCTGTCCCAGAGGAAAAGGGGCGGAGCCTAATTTTTCTTGGGTATAAAATGGGGGTATTGGGGTGGGTTTTTGAGGATTTTGAGCTGGAAATTCCGTCTTGAAGCCTAGATTTTTTTGTTTTTTACTGAAAATCTAAGAGAAAAGTTTTGTTTACCAAGAATTCTTTGGTCTTTATTCTCTCTTATCTTTTTTTTGTCGCCATCTCTCTCTCTCTTTCTCTTACTTTTTCCTATTTACTATTCAGTAAGATGGCCTGAATTGATGAAAACCATAGAGAAAATGGGGTTATTTATAGTAGTTTCATCGCATTTTTCGATCATTTATGACTTTTTCCACTTTTTTTGGGAGAACCTCAACTTAAACCAGTTATATCTCATTTCCTAATGAAGCTATCAAAAATTGGTCAACTACAAAGTTGCTTGGCATAAAATTTTACACATTTTGTTAGTTGATTACTTTTTGATAGCTCTAATTCCCAAGGAGATACGCGCGCTTCAAAATTGGGTACCGGCTAAAATGAAAAAAAAGGGGTAGAGAGACGCAGACAGGCAGACACTCTTTTTCTCTGGCGCCTCCTCTTTCTCTCTCCTTCTCGTTTTCACTTCTTCCCTGTCTGCTGATTATCACAAAAACTAAAAAAGCCGAAAAGTTGATCAGCAAAAAAAAATTCTCTATCAATCATCCCTGTTAGTTAATTTTTTATGGCCTAGAATTTTTTTGATGGCCTAGAACACGAAAACTAGGCCATTAGGAACCCCAAGATTGAAAAATTCAAACTCTCCATGAAATTTGAACGGATTTGATACCCATATTGACCCATCTAGCTCAAATTTGGAACAGTGGCCTAGAATTCCGAAATTTGGTTTTCTAGGCCACCAGATGAATTTCTAGGCCATCAGACTAGAAAATTTGAACTTCCCATGAAATTTGAAGGGATTTGATACCCATATTGCCTAGGTTTTAGTACATGGCCTAGAAAACCGAAATTTTGGATTTCTAGGCCACCATTTTTTGGCCCCTCATTTTGTAAAGCCTGTATCTCGAAAACCAAAAGAGCTGTCAAAAAGTGGTCAACTGGTGAAATGATCAGCATGAAATTCCACGTCGATTCCCCGAGTGGTGGCCTAGAAAACTCAAAATTTGGTTTTCTAGGCCACCAGGTAGATTTCTAGGCGATCAATCTATTCCTGGCCTAGAAAACCGAAAATTTGGTTTCCTAGGCCACCATCCTATACATATCTTGACTACCAAAAGAGCTGGCCTAACTTTCTTCAAATTCCAGGCCATGGAAGCCGAAGGATTCGCCCGTCTCTTCCACAATTTCGAGAATGTTGTGGAGCCAAAACTGTGCCAAACGAGTGGCAAGGTGCCCGGGTACCTTAAAGGGACAATGGTCAGAAATGGTCCAGGAATGTTCGAGATTGGGGACACCAAGTATAAGCATTGGTTCGATGGATTGGGATTCATTCAGAGATATCATTTCAAGGATGGGAAGGTGAGCCGTGAGGGGGGGGGGTGGAGGGGGCGGGGCTTAGGGCCCTTCTACTTTTTTTGATTTCTAGGCTCCAGAAACTCAAAAATGGGATCCGTTTTGTCCTGGGCTCTCTTATGGTACCAAATTTGGGTTTCTAGGCCACGGCCGCGAAAAGTTAGGTCACCAATTTTCAAAAGCTTGTAAGTTTACTCAAATTAGACCTAGAAACTTGATTTTTGGCTCATTTTGACCGTTTTATCCCACACGTTCAGATGATTTCAAATTCTAGGCCATCAGTGAAAATCCTAGGCCACGGCCGCAAAAAGTTAGGCCACCGAACTTCAACGGAACTCAAAATCGATCTAGAAACTTGATTTTTTGGCTCATTTTGACCGTTTTGTCCAACACTTTTAAATAATCTAAAATTCTAGGCTATCAATAAAAAATCCTAGGCCACCTCTTGGAAAGTTAGGCCACTAAACTTCAAAAGGTCCTAGCTTTGCTCAAAATTGACCTAGAAACTTGATTTTTGGTCCATTTTGAAAGTTTTTTCCCACACTTGACGATGATCCAAAATTCTAGGCCATCAGAAAAAATCCTAGGCCACGACCTTGGAAAGTTAGGCCACCGAACTCCAACGAAACTCAAAATCGACCTAGAACCTTGATTTTTGGCTAGTTTTGACCGTTTTGTCCCGCACTTTTAGATTATCTAAAATTCTACCCCATCAATGGGGATCCTAGGCCACGGCCGCAAAAAGTTAGGCCACCAAACTTCAAAAAGGCATAACTTTGCTCAAAATCAACCTAGAAACTGGATTTTTGGTTCATTTTCTAGGCCACCAATGAAAATTCTAGGCCTGACCAATTTTCCCATCCCACAGATTTGCCTATCCTACAGATGTTCTACTCTGCCCGTTACCTGGAATCCGAGGCCTATACCAAGAATATGGAAGCGCAGAGAATTGTGGCTGGAAGTTTTGGCACCGCCGCCTTTCCGGATCCATGCAAGACCATTTTCTCGAGATTCTTCTCGAATTTCGTGCCGAGTGACGAGAAGCATGACAATGCAAATGTGGCATTCACACCGGTTGGAGATAGCCTTTATGCTTGTACGGAGACTCCTCATATGTATCGAATCGATTTGGACACTTTGAAGACCATGGAGCCGGTGAGTTATTGATTTTTTTGGGCTGAAAATGTCAAATTTGAGCTCCCCATGCGATTTGAAAGGTTTTGACACCCATATTGCCCAGGTTTGGAGTGATGGCCTAGAAAACCAAAATTTTGGTTTTCTAGGCCACCAGGTGCATTTCTAGGTCATTTATCTAGCAGAATCGGATTTCTTGTGAAATTTGAAAGGATTTGATACCCATATTGCCTAGGTTTGGCAATATGGCCTAGAAATCCAAATGTTGGGTTTCTAGGCCACCAGGTGCATTTCTAGGCCATTGTTCTAGCAGAATCGGATTTCTTGTGAAATTTGAAAGGATTTGATACCCATATTGCCTAGGTTTGGAGTAATGGCCTAGAAAACTCTAAATTTGGTTTTCTAGGCCTCCATTTTTAGGCTCCCTATATTACAAGAGGTGTATCTCGAGAACCAGAAGATCTATCGAAAAGTGGTCAACTAGAAAATTGATCAGCATCAAATTCTACATCGATTCGCCCTATTTTTGATCGATGGCCTAGAAAATGCTGAATTTGGGTTTCTAGGCCACCACCCGAAACCTAGTTAATATGGGTATCAAAACTCGCCATTTTTCATGGGGAATCTAACTATCTATCTTTCAAAATTCCAGGCCGACTTCTCGAAATACGTCGCCCTACACACCTGTACCGCCCATCAACTCTACGATGACAATGGGGATGTCTACAATATTGGCTCCCGTTTCGGACCAGACTCCGCCCATGTCTTCACTGTCACCCGGAACCCAAAGAACTTCAAGGGAAGCGCCGACTGGGAGCACACCTCAAAGATCGGGGAGATTAAGTGCTCGGAGGCCTTCTACCCAACATATATGCACTCTTTCGGAATGTCTGAGAACTATTTGATCATGTTTGAATCGCCAATTCGAATCGATATCAAGAAATTTGTTCTGAGAAATTTCATCTCGACAACCTATCGGGATTGTATGAAATGGCACGAAGATAAGGATGTGTCTGTGTTCATTTTGAACAAAAAGACTGGGGAGCATGTGCCTTTAAGGTTCAAAATGGATCCGTTCTTCACTTTCCATCATGCCAACACTTTCGAGAAGGACGGTTGTCTGGTGGTGGATTACTGTAGAATGCAACAGACGGGAAATTTCGATGCGTTGCTGATTGAGAATATGAAGACTGGAGAGTTTCAAAACGTGGGTTTTTTGGTTTTCTAGGCCACCAGATAGAATTCTAGGCTATGAGACTAGAAAAATCAGATTCCTCATAAAATTTGAAAGGATTTGATACCCATATTGCCCAGGCTCCAGCGCATGGCCTAGAAAACCAAAATTTTGGATTTCTAGGCCACCACTTCTCGGCCCTTCATTTTGTAACGACCGTATCTCGAAAGCTAGCTGAGCTATCAAAAAGTGTTCAACTAGAAAAATGATTAGCTCAAAATTCTACATTGATTAGCCCTATTTTCGGTAGATGGACTACAAAACCAAAATTTTGGATTTCTAGGCCATCATTCTTAGGCCCCTCATTTTGTAACGTCCGTATCTCGAAACCCAAAAAAGAGAATGATCAGCTAAAATTTCTGCATCGATTCCCCGAGTGGAGGCCTAGAAAACCAAAAATTTGATTTTCTAGGCCACCATCCCCATTTTTCCAGGACCCCAACTTCCTACCGTACCTCACTCGTCTTATCATCCCATTAGCCATTCCGGACAATGCTCAACCCGGGGATAACCTTCTGAAATCGTTGGATTGGGCCGATGGATGCTCCGCCGTCCTCCAGGAGAATGGCACGATTCGGTTGAAGGAGAAGAGGACCTGCAATGTTTGTAAGTTTAGATTTTTGAAGAAATTCAGATTCCCCATGAAAAATGACGAGTTTTGATACCCATATTGTCTAGGTTTCGGGTGGTGGCCTAGAAATCCAAAATTTGTGTTTCTAGGCCATCTGCGTATTTCGACCGCGGTTAGAGCTATCAAAAAGTTGTCAACTAGAGAAATGTGTAGAATTTTATGCTGATCAACTTTTCAGTTGACAACTTTTCTCTAGCTTGTCTAGTTTTTGAGTTAAGGTGACTAGAAGGCCTAGGTCTTCAAAATTCATGGCCTAGAAATCCAAATCTAGGCCATCACCCCAAACCCGGGCAATGTGGGTATCAAATCTTTTCAAATTTTGTGAAGAGCTCGAATTTGTTAGTTTTGAGGCTCGCGGTGGCCTAGAAATCCAAAATTTGGGTTTCTAGACCACCATCCCAAAATTTCGATTTTCTTCGTTCTTTCGTGATTTTCGATGCAATTTTTTGATTTTTCATCATGTTTTCTTGGATTTTCAGCCATGGAATTCCCTCGCTATCACTGGGAAAAAATCAACATGAAGGAGTACAAGTACGTGTACGGATCCAGTGTGTTGGGCACCCAAAAATCAGAAAACCTCCCCGGAATTGTGAAAGCCGATTTGGCACATGGAGATCATAAGGTTTGGAGGCGGGAGAACAATAAACAAGTCTGCGGAGAGCCGATTTTCGTGCCCGATCCGGATGGTGTGGAGGAGGATGATGGTATGTCAAAGGGGGACTAGTTTTTGGATTTCTAGGCAACCACGTACATTTCTAGGCCATCAAACCGAAAAATTTGAACTCCCTATAAGATTTGGAAGGATTTGATACTCATGTTGCCCAGGTTTCCGTACATGACCTAGAAACCCAAATTTTGGATTTCTAGGCCACCACGAACATTTCTAGTCCATCAAACCAAAAAATTCGAACTCCGTATGGGATTTGAAAAGATTTGACACCCATATTGCCCAGGTTTTAGAACATGGCCTAGAAAACCAAAACTTTGGATTTCTAGGCCATCATTTTTAGGCCCCTCATCTTGTAAGGGCCGTATCTCAAAAACCAAGAGAGCTAACAAAAAATGGTTGACTAGAAAAATGATCAGCATAAAATTCTACATCGATCTGCACCATTTTGAAGGCCGTGGCCTAGAATTCAAAAATTTGGATTTCTAGGCCACCAACCTAACTTTGAGCGAAAATAGCCGATATGGGTATCAAATTTCGTCATTTTTCGTGGGGATTTCAATAAAATCTTTTTGATGGGCCAGGATTCTTCTAGGCCACCACCCCTGGCCTAGGATTTTCGATTTTTGGGTTTCTAGGCCACCTCCTTAAAACATGAATTTTTCACCATTTCTTGTTTCCAGGATGCCTAATCGTACCGGTCATGACAATCTCGGATGGCCAACGTCCATTCGTCCTCATTTTGGATGCCAAATCCGTCACCGAAGTCGCCCGTTTCACCATTCCAGAGGCACGGATTCCACTCGGATTTCACGCCTTCTATCAGGGACGACCTGGAATTTAAATTCAATTTTTCTGCCATATTTTGTGTTTGTAATTAATAAAGAATTTTTCAAAAAAACCCTTGGCCGGTGGCCTAGAAATCCAATTTTTGGATTTCTAGGCCATATTCCCAAATTTGAGCTAGACAGGGCAATATGGGTATCAAATCCTTCCAAATTCTACAAGAAAATCAATTTTTGTGGTGATTGGTGGCCTAGAAAACTCCAATTTTGGGTTTCTAGGCCACCGTCCCCCAAAACTAAAAATTGGACAGTATTTCTTCCCTCATTTCCATTTCTCCCTCATTTTCGACCGAAAAAATCACAGCGGGGGGTTCCCATTGCTAATTAATCATCAAATTGTTGTCTGTCGGTGGGATTTTGTTTCTTGTTTTCATATAGAGTACATGAATTGATGAATTGGTTTTCTATGGAGCGGCTTGACTTCAAAGGGGGAGGACAGGGGTGAGAAAACCGAGGAAAGGGCTGGTTTTCATTTTTCAGAACTAATTTTCAGATTCTAGTTCGCAGAAATTCAAAATCAGTTCATCGAGACGATTCGAACGAGTATAGGTGTCGAAATTCCAGGGTGATGGCCTAGGAATCCAATTTTTGGTTTTCTAGGCCACCAACTGAGAAAATCGAGTTCTCCACAAAATTTGAGAAGTTTTGATACCCATATTGCCCGGGTTTGGTGTGATGGCTTAGATTTGGATTTCTAGGCCATGAATTTTGAAGACCTAGGCCTTCTAGCCATCATAACTCAAAAACTAGAAGAGGAACGTGAAACTTGTCAACTGCAAAGTTGATCAGGATAAAATTTCACACATTTCATTAGTTGGCAACTTTTCGATAGCTGTAACCGCGGCCGAGATAAGGTGATGGCCTAGAAATCCAAAATTTGGTTTTCTAGGCCACCACCCAAAACCATGGCAATATGGGTGTCAAAACTCGTAACTTTTCGTGGGAAACATGAATCGCCCCTGCTCCTTTCCAATACCCCTAACCGCGGCCGAAATCGGTGGCCTAGAAATCCAAAATTTGGTTTTCTAGGCCATCCCTCCAAACCTAGGCAATATGGGTGTCAAATCCTTCCAAATTTCACAAGGATCACGAATATGATATTTAGATGGCCTAGAAATCCAAATCCCTGAGTTTCTAGGCCATTCAATCTGGGAAAATACTCGTTTTTTCCTGGAAAAATCTCGTCTTTTCTTCCCGATTTTTTTTTGGATTGTAGCATCATTTCAATTCTCTCAAGATAAAATTCCCGTTTATTATTCAATACCTTCCCCTGTTATCTTATCACCCCGCTTAGGCCATTTTCCCGCTTGCCTAGCCCTCCTTATCTCCTCATTTCTCCTCATTTTTTCCCGAAATGGATAGGATATTTTTCCGATTTCTGATACTATTTTTCACTTTTGGAGACGTTTTTGCCGATGGTAAGTCTAAATTTTCGATTTCTGAGTGGTGGCCTAGAAATCCGAAATTTTGGTTTTCTAGGCCGCCATCCCAAATTTTCGAAAATGATGGCCGTGGCCTAGAAATCCAGATTATTCAGACCCGACTCTCTCGGCCACAGTCCTCGGTGGAGACCTCGAGCCATTTGATATTCCACTGGAAGAATTGGAGAAGGACACCAAACAAGTGACAACCCTGTCCGAACAATGCAAGCGATTTGTGAATCATTACAGGTTGGTGGCCTAGGAATCCAAATTGGGAAATTCAGTTGTATTCCCCATGAAAAATGACGAGTTTTGACACCCATATTGCCTAGGTTTCAAGTGATGGCCTAGAAACCCAAATTGGGGGTTTCTAGGCCACCAGATAAATTTCTAGGCCATGCGACTAAGAAAATCGAATTCACTATAAAATTTGGAAGGATTTGATACCCATAATGCCCAGGTTTCCGGTTATGGCCTAGAAACCCAAATTGGTGTTTTCTAGGCCATCACCTGATCTCAGCCACGGTTAGAGATATCAAAAAGTTGTCAACTAGAAAAATGTGTAGAATTTTATGCTGATCAACTTTCCAGTTGGCAACTTTTCTCTAGGTCGCCTAGTTTTTGAGTTAAGGTGACCAGAAGTCCTAGGTCTACAAAACGCATGGCCTAGAATCCCAAAACTAGGCCATCACTCCAAACCAGGGCAATATGGGTATCAAAACTTTTCAAATTCGATACTGAGCTCAAAATTTCAGATACTACTGTCGCACCTCCAACATTGCCACCTACAACGAGGAGGTCCGAATCATCTGCGAGAGGTACCGTACCTATTGCTCAGATCGAGTGTATCCATCGATTAATCACGTAAGCACGTGGGTTACTGTAGGGGGTACTGTAGTTTTGGTTTCAGATCCGTCGCCAAACAAAATTCTGGGAGGGTGCCGGTGTGCCGAAAGCCACAATCAAAGCCATGTCCTCGTGTTATTCGCATTGTAAGGAGACCGATCCGGTGTGAGTTTGGAGTTGGGTGCGGGGCGAGGGCCTGTAAGGGCAGTCTAATTTTTTTCCCTGCTTTTTTGAAGAGTTTGAAGCCCCGGAACTGTTTTTTTTTTTTCAAATTTCATTCGCGGCCTAGAAACCCAAATTTTGATTTTTCTAGGCCACCTATAATTGTCAAATTCGACTTTTCCTCGAAATTTCGAAGGATTTGATACCCATATTGACTAGTCCAGCTTCCATGGCCTAGAATTCCAAAATTTGGGTTTCTAGGCCATCACCGCCATCCCTTCTGAGCCCCATACCGCGAAATCTAGTGGAACTATCGAAAAGTGGTTAATTGGAAGAATGAGCAGCGTGAAATCCTCTATCAAACCATGCTACTTTAGATTGGTGGCCTAGAAAGCCAAAATTTGGAATTCTAGGCCACCACCTCCATCGCTTCTGAGCCCCATATCTTCTGAACCAGAAGAGCTATCAAAAAGCGATCAACTAGAAAAATAATCAGCGTGAAATTCTCTATCAAACCATGGTATTTAAGAGTGGTGGCCTAGAATCCCGAAATTTGGATTTCTAGGCCACGATCCCCAAATTCAGAATCCAGGATTGAAACTATGAAAATCGTGTTCTGCATGAAAAATGAGAAATTTTGATACCCATATCGACTAGTCTAGCTTCCATGGCCTAGAATTCCACAATTTGGATTTCTAGGCCACCAGTGTATCTCGGCCGTGGTTACAGCTATCAAAAAGCTGTCAACTAACGAAATGTGTAGAATTTTATGCTGAGCAACTTTGTAGTTGACAATTTTCTTGTAGCTTTTCTAGTTTTTGAGTTAGGACGACAAGAAGGTCTAGGTCTTCAAAATCCATGGCCTAGAAATCCAAATCTAGGCCACCACCCCAAACCTAGGCAATATGGGTATCAAATCCTCCCAAATTTTGCGTGGAATCCAACTGTCCTATTTTCCAGCTGCGTAAACGCCTGTGAATGCCTCCACCTCCAATGGATGATGAACTACGAGTGCTACCCGGGTACCCGTGCCCCCGCCTACAATAACTGTCAAAGATGGGCGGCCAAATGTCGTTATGTCTGGAAACCCCGTCAGGATTACACTCCAGCCGATTATAGGGATATGGCACCCCCACCAATTGTTAGAGGGGTCTTCTATGGATACGACGGGCTGGGTACAGTAACCCGGGTTACTGTAGGTATCGTAATCCTAATATTTGCAGCCACCCACCGTACCTTCGATCGCCCCAGGGATCACGGAGTCTCGTTCTTCCGTGGCACAAATACGGTACTTGTGGATTGGCCAGAGGGCAAAGTGGCCGGTGGCACCACTATCGAAGTGCCGTTTGCCGGTGTCAATGTCATTCCCAATCAGTATAATATTGGTTTTCCGAATATGCAGAGAGCGATGCGGGAGTTTACAAAGTTAGTTTCGCGAAATTTGACGAATTTTGATACCTATATTAAGTGGCTTAGCTGAATTTTGGCTTGGTGGCCTAGAAATCCAAATGCAGAGTTTTCTAGGCCATGAAACCTTCATATTCGAATTCCTCGTAAAATTTGACGAGTTTTGATGCCCATATTGCCTGGTTTTGGAGTGATGGCCTAGATTTGGGTTTCTAGGCCATGAATTTTGAAGACCTAGGCCTTCTAGCCATCCTAACTCAAAAACTAGAAAAGCTACTGAAAATTTGTCAACTGTGAAGTTGATCAGCATAAAATTCTACACATTTTATCAATTGACAACTTTTTTGGTAGCTCTAACCACGGCGGAGATAGGGGGATGGCCTAGAAATCCAAATTTTGGGTTTCTAGGCCATCACCCGGAACCTAGGCAATATGGGTATCAAAACTCGCAATTTTCCATGGGAAACTCAATTTTTTGGGTTTGGTGGCCTAGAAATCCAATTTGGTGGCCTAGGAATCGTAAGTTCTTACAGACAAAACCCCGATCAACTCAACCCGGGAACCGGACGAATGTCAGCACTGAGCATGATGCAGAGGAGCTAATCGACCAGGATTTGGAGCATGAACTAATAATAATATTTGAAATTTTAATAAATGATTTTTTTGGTGGCCTAGAAATCCAAAATTTGGGTGTCTAGGCCATATGTTCTAACCAAGAGGTTTCTGACACAAATTTGGCGGAAAAAAGGGTCTGAAGGCTTCTAGAACTCTCTTAGACCCCTGAAAACCCTATCAAGTCACCAAAACCAATGAAAAACCAAAAATTCAAGTGATGGCCTAGAAATCCAAAAGTTGGGATTCTAGGCCATCTGCTCTAACCAAGAGATTTCTGACACTTCATGCTGAATTTTGAGCGGAAAAAGAGCTCATAAAATGTTCTGAAACCCCTGAAAACTCTAAAAAGTCATCGAAACCCCAAAAAACCTCAAATTGATGGCCTAGAAATCCGCAATTTGGGTTTCTAGGCCACCACCTGAAACCTAGGCAATATGGGTATCAAATCCTTCCAAATCTCATGAGAATCACGAATTTGTGATTTTCATGACCTAGAAACCCAAATGCCGGGTTTTCTAGGCCATCTCCAGGAAAATAAACCCCCAAGGAAGCATATCTTTTAATTAACAACATATACAAATTCTTGTCGTCGTGTGTTGCCCATCATAAACTCAGAACAATTAAAATTTACATGCCTTTCTTTACTCTCTCTCTCTCTCTCTCTCTCTCTCTTTCTTTTGCCTAAGCCAAAGAATGAGTTTACGACCACCGGAGGGGGAGGTCTTGAGCAGGAAAATGAAATTGCCTTTTTGCTGCTGTAGACAAGAATATGTTCTTCCAATTGACTGAGTGAAGCATGTAAATATGAGAGCTGGGTGGCCTAGAAATCCAAAATTTGGGTTTCTAGGACATTAGGCAATTTGGGTATCTAAATGGTGAAATGCCTTGGCTCAAAATGCAGTATATCTCGTTTCCCATTGCAGCTATCAAGAAATTGTCAACCACAACTTTGTTCAGCACAAAATTTTGCACATTTTGTTAGTTGATCACTTTTTTCTAGCTCCGCCCCCAACCGAGGTACACCCTCCTTAACATAAGGTGCTTCTCAGCAGCTGTCGATGCACCATGTCCCTGCCTCCTTGAGGTTAACAGCTCATATCTCAACTGTGGGTAGAGCTATCAAAAATTTGTCAACTACAAACTTGCTCAAAATAAAATTTCACACATTTTTCTAGTTGATCACTTTTTTCTAGCTCCGCCCCTTTTAGAGATAGAGTCCCTTGTTTGAGTTGCTCCCCCCTGGTATACGGTAGGGGGGGGGGGGGTAGTGCCTCGTCGTAAAACCTAATGAAAGGAAAACAGACGGGAAGAAAAACAATTGTTTTTAATCTTGAATGACTCAAAAGGAGCACGGAGAAGAAGTAAAACAAATTAAATTGAGACTACGGTACCTTGTTTTTCTTTTTTCTCCCAGCCCCCCCCCCCCCCAGGGGGGGGGGGTCTTAGACCCCTGTCTTATGCTTACGGGACAAGAAAATAGGGTACATATTAGTTTTTCCGAGAAATAAATACGAAATCGATTCCAATTTCCAATTCCAATGTTGTTTCGGGAGGAAGGGGAAAAGTAATTGGGAATCAAGGAGGAATCACATAAAAGGCATGTGCTAAGTAATCAATCTAGGTGCCGAATGCGATGGGATTAGTGGAACAATACGAGTAGGGCGACCGTGAAGAAATAGTTTTGAAACCACTGAATTCCGTTTTAACACCGCAAAAAGCCACGGAAAATCGAGAAAATTCGAGAAGTGTCAATATGGCCTAGAAACCCGAAATTTGGATTTCTAGGCCACCAGGAGAATTTCTAGGCCTCCAATCAAATTCCTCACAAAATTTGAAAGGATTTGACACCCATATTGACCCATCTATCCATTTTTTGAAAATATGGTCTAGAAACCCAAAATTTGGATTTCTAGGCCACCAAACTCAAATCGAACTATTTTTCCTGATTTCACAGAACAAAACTGCAGAAACACGTCAAAAAACGGCAAGACTTTGGCACAGTTTTGGTTATTCAGGGGATGGTGGCCTAGAAACCCAATACTTGAATTTCTAGGCCACCGCCATCCATCTCCTAAAGCGCGTCTATCTTCCAAACGAAAAGAGCTGTCAAACAGCGATCAACAAGAAAAATTCTCAGTCTGAAATTCTATGGTGACCTGACTCTCCAAAATCTAAGGAAACTAGGGAAACTAGGCCATGTCCTGGAAAGCTAGGCCATCAGCTTTTTTTGCTGAAAATCGGGAAAACTGGCAAGAAAACCAAGGCCGTCACTGCTCTTATTGGTTTTTGCACTAGAATTTGTCCCCTTGAACCGCACAAGACCCCCAAAACTCCTCAAAAATACAACAAGAAGATGTGTCCTGTGCCATCATCACCTCTCAAAAAGAAGCCGCAACTAGCTGAGGGCGAACCTCAAAGAAACACACCGCTAACCATCACAAAAACTTTGAAAACGAACAAAAAAACCGTCATAGATGTTACAAAATCTGTCTCCTCTTGTTTCTTACTTAATCCGGGGTTAATGGATCGGAATACGGCACGCCGCTCCCCCTTAGCGGGGAAGTGGTAGAGGGTCGGGCGCCGACACGTCTGCAGTCAACCGTATGCCAACAAATATACAGTGTCCCTTTGTGGGGGGATGTGCCGCCTGTTGGGGAGCGGGGACCGGTGGGGGGATCCATGGGGGAGGATGATTTGCCGCAACACTGGGGGGTGCCCTTTTTTGATGGAGGACCGGACGACTTCAGGGAAAGGGGGGGGGAGGGGGCAACGAAGAAGGAACCGTTTTTGATTAACTGGTTAAGGGGAGGGACACATTTTGATGGATGCGTCCTCCCGCACCGCACTTTTTGCTGCTTCTTGTGTCCTTCGTTTTCATTTGTTTTCCCCTGTTTTCCCCACTAAGAGGTTATGTGGACGGTTTTTTGGAAGTTTTGGTTTTCCCGTGGCCTAACTTATTTTGGGGTTTCTAGGCCATCAGGTCATAGAAATTTTGGAGCTTTTTTTTAGACAAACTGGCTTGAAAATCAGGTTTCCAATGAGTTTTGACGTCTGAAATCGGTTCTAAATGGTTGAAAACTCCTACTGAAAATCCAGTGGAAAAAAAAAGCACTGAAGGCCGAAAAAGAGCCGTTTCTAGGCCACGAAACCCAAAAATTCGACCTCCCCGTGTAATTTGAAAAGATTTGATACCCATATTGACCAATCTAGCTCAATTTCGGGTAGATGGCCTAGAAACCCAAAATTTGAATTTCTAGGCCACCAAAACATTTTCTCTTGCATTAGAACTGCCGGAAAAACAGCTGAAAGACTTGGAAACTGGCTGAAAATGTTCAGCAAACGGGAAAGAGTTCCCCATGAAAATTAAAAGGACGTGATAGCTCGCATGGCCTAGAAACCCAAAATTTAGATTTCTAGGCCGCCATCAAATTTTTTCCCGACAAAAAATTCACAAACTTGTCGAATTCTACACAAAATTTGGAGCATTTTGACACCTTTATCCACCTATCAAGCTAAATGTTGGGGTTTGGTGGCCTAGAAACCCGAGATTTGGTTTCCTAGGCCACCAGGAAGATTCCCAGGCCTTCAATGGAATTCCCCACAAAATTTGAGAACTTTTGATACCCATATTGACACATCTAGCTCAATTTTGGGAAGGTGGCCTAGAAACCCAAAATTTGGATTTCTAGGCCACTGCCATCCATCACATTAGAACGTGTTTATCTCAAAAGTGAGAAGAGCTATCAAAAAGCGGTCAACTAGAGAAATGACTAGCTTGAAAATCTGCATATGTTTGATGGCCTAACTTCCCCAATCCGGAAAAGTTAGGCCAGGAAACCTAGACCACCAATTTTTTTTTGTTGTAAATTGGAAAAAAAAAATTTTTTTGCGATTTTCAATGGTTTTTCTGGATTCTAATAGCCTATTTTGCAACCTAATTCCCTATTCTCATAGTATATAACATGTACTACCCCCTAGTACACCCCTTTCCATTGTTCACACCCCCCTCTTAATAATGTATTCCTATGAAGAGTTTTTTGGAACATTTTCACTCATAAATTCCATTTTAATAGTGCGGTCGCCTCGAGACCCCCACCACCACCAGCACCACCCTTTTTGAGTAGAAAAAAAGTAGAGAAAAGAAGTTCTCAGCCACCATCATCATCACATAAAAGTTTTAATGAATAAGTACCCCTAGAGAGGGTAATAATAATAGTCACCTAATAATAGGATATTCACACCTTCTACCGTATACCTTCGTTTTTTTTTTGGAATTGAGAATGGGATGATTATTATCCTAATTGAGTTTAATGTATAGTATTTGTTGGCTCCGCCCCCAAAGGGTGGGGTCCTAGAAGATGGGATTTTGGTGGGAAATGGGTCCAAAAACATAGAAAAATGTGCAAAAATCAGTGAAAAATCCACGAAAAACCATCCAAAACAACAAAAACACGAAAAACTCAAAAATTGAATTGATGGCCTAGAAACTCAAATTTTGGGTTTCTAGGCCATCTTCCTAAAATTGAGCTAGATGGGTCAATATGGGTTATCTAATCCTTCCAAATTTCACGGGAAGGTCGAATTTCTGGGTTTGGTGGCCTAGAAACCTCCCTTTGAGGTCGTAAGTTGGTGGCCTAGAAATCCAAATTTTGGATTTCTAGGCCATCTACCCAAAATTGAGCTAGATGGGTCAATATGGGTTATCTAATCCTTCCAAATTTCACGGGAAGGTCGAATTTTTGGATTTGGTGACCTAGAATTCTTCCTGGTGGCCTAGAAATCCAATTTTTGGGTTTCTAGGCCATCACTTGAAAACTAGGCTAGATGGGCCAATATGGGTATCAAATCTTCTCAAATTACACAGGAAAGTCGAATTTTCGGGTTCGGTGGCCTAGAAACCTCCTTTTCAGGCACCAGGCGGCCTAGAAACCCAAAATGTTGGTTTTCTAGGCCATTTTTTCAAAATTGAGCTATATGGGTCAATTAGGATATCAAAACCTTTCAAATTACATGGGAAAGTCAAATTTCTGGGTTTGGTGACCCCAAAAAGGCCAGCCGCGGCCTAGAAACGCAAAATTTAGGTTTCTAGGCCACCACCCCTCGGGAAAAAATTCAAAAATGCCCAGAAATTCAAATATTGACACTAATTCGTTTCTACACCATTTTTACCGTTCTTAGAGCGTTTTGAAAGTGTTCCCCCGTTCTAATCCTATTAGGGGTACTCCCCCCCCCCCCTCTCCTAGGGCCCCCTCGGAGGCTCCGCCCCCTTGAATTTGAATTTGAACCTAATTTCGGATTTTTGGAGAGATGACGCATTTTTTTAGCTCATTTTTTTCCATTTTCACTCATTTTTACTCTTGTTTCACCCTAGAAATCCTCGGTTTTAGGTATTTAGGTACAGGTTTCCCTCCGAACAAAAACAATGGGCTCAGCGGGGGGTCCCACCCCCCCCCCTTGTGGGGGGGGGACTGGTTATACCCCTAATATAGGAAATATGATAGAACTGGTAACTACACAAGGAACTTTTCTCGCTTTTTCCTCTTCCCCTTATCTTTCAACCACCGAATTGATAAACTGCAATGCCGACAAGTGGTTTGGCCTACCCACCCTTCACTCATGAAAACGATCCCCA
>GL379860.1:181964-209205 GCA_000143925.2 Caenorhabditis brenneri
GGGAGCTGTATTTAGGAGTGTGCTAAAACTCTTTAGCTATAATGAGTGAAGATCAGGGAACTCCTGTGCCTAGAAACCGCTATGAGTCCTTGGGAGGGAATCTAGGTCGCAAACTGGTGTCAATTTGAAGCTCGTTTAGGGTGCTACCCCGCATTAGAACTGGCCGCATCAGAACTGACCCGCATTAGAACTGGCCGGATTAGAACCGGGTACTTCCAAAGTATCTGGAACTCGAAAAATTGAGGAAATGTTTAGGGCCACAATGTCATATTCTGTACGAAAATTCAGCCTCGAGTCGCAACTGGGAGCTTGAATATGGCCCGGTTCTGATCCGGAAAGTTCTAATACGGGACAGTTCTAATGCGGCCAGTTCTAATACGGGGTAGCACCCGTTTTAGAGCTCGCAAGCAGTTTATTTCATCGGCCTAGAATACCAAAAATTCTGATTTTCTAGGCCACCTGCTTCTAGAGATGGCCTAGAAATCCGAAATTTCGGGTTTCTAGGCCATATCCTCAAAATTGAGCTGGATGGGTCAATATGGGTATCAAAATGCTCCAAATTTCATGAGCAATCTCAAATTTCGACCCCCATCAATCGCTAGTTTGCGGTGATGGCCTAGAAGTTCAAATTTGGGATTCTAGTCCATCGTTTTTTTTTGGCATCTCCTCCCCCATCCTCCTAGTAGCATATACGTATTGTTTCAATGTGACATATCCCATCTCCAAAGTGTCTAACCGACCACATTAAATTGACCATCCTCATCATTCCTTGCCTGTCCCTTTGAGGTGTCAGTCCCCCCTCCCTCCTCCCCTGTCCCTTTAAGGTGTCTCTTGCGGCTTTTCCTAAGTGACATATATAATATAAACTGTATACATACATGTCAAGACAAAGTGATGTTTCGTTCACGCAACACTGGGGGATACTGTAGAGAAGGCGCAGGGGGGTTGGCCTTGAAAAAGAGAGGGGGGAAGCCAATACGAAGAACTAATCATTTGAAGTGGAATGGAAAGGAAAGGGGAAAGACAAAGATTGATGCAGTTTGAATTTAGAAGAAGGAGAAGGTGTCATGATGAGCGTATTTATAGTGAGAAGAACATGGAGGGGAAAACAAATTGAGAGAGAGGAAGGGGGTACGGTAGGGTTTGTTCTTTGGATTAGCCTAAAATTTGAAGAAATGGATGTCTAGGAATCGAAAATTGTGGCCTAGAAACCCAAAATAATGGTCTGGAAAAGCCAAAACTGGTAGCCTAGAAATCGAAAACTATGGCCTAGAAACTCAAAATTCTGGCCTAGAGAAACAAAAATAGAGGACTAGAAAAATCGAGAATGGAGGTTTAGGAATCGAAAATTGGGGCCTAGAAAAACCAAAACAGTGGCCTAGAAACCCAAAATTATAGTTTGGAAAAACCGAAATAGTGGCCGAAAAACCCAAAATTGTAGCGTAGAAATCGAAAATTGTGGCCTAGGAACCAGATATGATAACCTAGAAAAACCACAATGATGGCCTGAAATAACCAAAAATGAAGGGCTAGGAATCTGACATAGTGGTTCAGAAAAATTCAACTGATGGCCTAGAAAAACAAAAAACTGTGGCTTAGAAATACAATATGATGGCCTAGGAGTCCAAAATTGTGGCCAAGAATCTAGAATCACGGCCTAGAAATCCAAAATCATGGCCTAAAAAAACTCAAACAGTAGCCTAGAAAAATCGAAAATGGACGCCTAGGAATCTAAAATTATGGCCTAAAAATCGGAATTTGTGGCCTAGAAAGCCCAAAATAGTGGCCTAGAAACATAATATGATGGCCTAGAAAACCTGCGATGATGGCCCAGAAAAATCAAAACCATGGCCTAGAAACCCAAATTCGGATTTCTTGGCCACCCTTCATTGAGAATCCGAAACTAAAATTCTCAATGCCAGAAAGCGCTAAATAATAATGGAAATCAATGGAAAACTGCGGGAAAAAAAACGAGAAACCCAGGAAAAAATGGGTATAGCCTGATGGCCTAGAAATCCGAAAATTAGCGGCTGAGGATTTTCAAAATTTGGGTTTCTAGACCATTTTTCGAAAATTAAGTTAAAATCGTCTATTCCTGTACCAAAATAGTTCAATTTTCAGTTTTTTGGCTGGAGGAAAATTTGATGGCCTAGAAATCCAAAAATTGGATTTCTAGGTCATGTTTCAAAGTCAAGCTAAACTAGGGAATATGAGTATCGAAACTCCCCAAAACCCAATGGCAAATTCGAATTTTGCAGGCCCGCGAGCAAGACTACGACGACGACGACTCTCTCTTCCATCCAGCACCCACCAAAATCTCCAGGAAGAATCCTGCACCAGTGCTCCCAGAGCCCCCATTAACCCCACCCAGTCTAACCTCCCTATTCCCCACCCTCCCTCCATCATTTCCCAATTTTTGCTTATTTCCCCCAGGAATGGATCCTTCCAAATCCCTACTTCTGAATCCACTCTCCCTACTTTTGATGCCTCATTTTTTGAAGACCTCCAGTAGTAGTACACCTCATTCGGAGTCTTCTGAAGTGTCCTCCTCCAAGACTCCGACTCCGGAAGCTGGCTTCAACTCCTCTTTTAGTATTGAGTCTATTTTGAGCTCCTAATATAAGAAACTGCGCTCTATTGAGAATTTTTTTTTGCAGTGGAGCGCGATTGCATTTTGGGCTCCTAATTTATATAAGAAACTGCGCTCTGCAACCGCTTTCTCAATGGAGCGCGATTCCATCTTTTTTTTGTGTGCCAATAATTTCATTTGTCTTTCTTTCCTCTTCTTTCCTATTTTTTTCTAAAAGATTCGATTTTTATCATTAGAGCGCATTTGCTCCTTCAAACATTCCATTTTTTTTTTCCCATTTTTATCAAAACGGTGCCCATACCCTCCCTAGTCCCCCCTATAATTTTTTGTTGCAAAAAAGAAATGAAAATGCGCTCTTTTTGCTCCAAAAATCAAGAAAATATGTGATGAGTTTCTGTGAATTTTTTGATGACAAATATTTTTTTCTTGTAAAATATTTTTTTTTTTGAGAATATTATTTGAAAAAAAATCTACTAAAATCAATAAAATAAATGGAGTTTTTTGTAGAAAAAATAGCGAATTTACAGCCAATTTTGATTCAAAAATGGCGTAAAAATCAAATTTTTCGAAAAAAAAAAATTGAAAATGCGCTCTATTGAGAATATTGAGTTTTTCTCGAAATTTCGAATATTTGGTGGGAAAAAATCAATAATTTTTCCCATTGCGTTCTGCAATTATGAGTAGAGCGCGATTACAATCATTCATTTTGAATTTTCGAGAAAAAAAACGATGAAAAACCTCAAAATAAATTTTTTTTTTCGTGAAAAATGAAAACGCGCTCTATTGAGAAATTTGGCGAAGTTTCGCTAATTTTTTTTTCAAATTTTCTGAGTTTCAATTGAAGAAAAGGCTGTGATTTTTCTGTCTCAAGTTAGTCTCAGGTAAAAAAGAGCGAAAACAATCAATGTTTCGCGAGAAAAAAACGTTGAAATTGCGCTCTAATAAGAATTTTCTCGAAAAATTCGAATTTTGGGGTGGAAAATTGTGCATTTTTAGTCAATTTTCATGTCAAATAATACCTCCGAAAACTCTACAAAAAAAAACAAATTTCTAAGCCGGAAAAAATTTTCAAAAGTGTAAATGCGCTCTACCGAAAATTCTGTTTCTCTCGAACATGAGGGCCAATTTCAAAGTCAGAAATCACTAAAAAAAACATCTAATTCTTAATCCGGAAATGAAATCCAAAAAAAAGTGTCTGTCTGTCAGTTAGTCACCTCCTATTCAGGCGATCTCTGTACAATTTTTTTGTCAAAACAACAACTTTAAGTTTTAAAAATACGCCATTCTAAAAAAGAATTAAAATTTTTCCCTACTAAAAATCCGCCATTTACGTCAAAAAGTCAAGAAAATCCCCGAAAATCCATGTGTGCAATTCAGGATTTTTTTTCTTCCTTCAGAAAAAATTCACTTTTTCTCCATTTGCAGAGACTCCCACTATGTATCCGGATATCCGATTTAAAGGGAGGGGGGGGATAAGCCCTTAGCAGAAAAATTTGTCCCCCCCCCCCCGTGGGGGGGGGGCTATAAAAGACCACCCATTGAGGAAAAGAAATGACTCAAAAATTTGAAAAAATGTTCCACATTCCTATCGCTTATTTTGATGTGTCAATGGACTTCCGGAACCCGAATTCCACTCGGACTACACGAAATTTGTCATGAAAATTCTTCAATTTTTTTCAACTCTTCAAATTCGAATATTTCAAATTACCGGTTGTTTTTCTTGTATATTTGCTCCAATTCGAAAATAAATGTTTTTTTTTGTTTTCAATTTTCCTTCCCCTACAATGTCGCTGTCACATAAGCAAGTGCGCTCTAATGCAAACTAATTGTTTTAGTTTGATAGTGGCCTAAAAATTCAGAATTGTGGCCTAGAAACCCAGAATTTTCCGGGAATGACTTGGAAGGTTTGACTTGTTTTTTGATGGCCTAGGATTTCAAAAAATGGCCCAAAAAGCGTTTTCTAGGCCACAAAATCCAATGAGCTAGAAATCTCGAAATCTGGAATTTTAGGCCTCTGAAGAATCCGAAGAAAACAATTCAGGAAAAAATGCCAAAAAAAACGCCGAAAAACTGATAAAAATCCATCGAAAGCAGCGAAAAAATCGAGAAAACCCAACAAAAATCCATCGAAAGCGTCGAAAAAACCGAAAAAAAATCAATGAAAATCGGAGGAAAATGACAAAGAAAATATCGAAAAATCGATAACCAAACAACTTTTTTCGCGGTAGATCAAAAAATTTTCGAGCGATGACCGCCAAAAAGCCGGAGGGGAATGCAAACGCGCTCTATAGAGAAAAGAGGCGGAGCTCAGTTTTGAGTCCAGAGAATTGATTTTTTTTTTTGGTAAAAAATGCGTTACGATTCAAAAAAACTGAGAAATCGAGAAAAGAACGAGGAATGTAAATGCGCTCTATAGAGAAAAGAGGCGGGGCTTAATTATGAGCACAGAAAATGTAAAAAGTGGCGAGAAAAAATCTGACACCCGTGACGACCGGGGGTCGAAAACTCCTCGTTTCCCAAAAGAAAAACCATTTCTCCCGCCTCTCCACCCCCAGGTAATCAATAACACCCCCTTCTCAATAGAGCGCATTTTCTCCAGATGGATTGTAAAATATGTTTTCGAAAATATGACGGATCGATCAGCCAACTGACTCCACGAATTTTGACGTCGTGTGGGCACACTCTATGCGAGTACTGTATCAAAAAGCAAAAGAAATTTGGGACAATTGTTTGTCCATTTGACAGAATTGTGACCGTTGTGATAGGTGAGTTTCCTAGAGAGAGAGAGAGAGGGCAGAGAAACGAGAGTGTCTGACTTCTCTGCGTCTCCAATTCGGGCGCTATTTTCAGACGGTGTAGACCAGTTATGCAAGAATTTCGCTCTTCTCGAAATAATCGATAACTCGGAGAACCTGGATCCACAGATCCTCTATTCTGAAGTGGATTCAGAAGAGGAAGAGGACTCCGATTTCGAGCGTTTGTCATGGCATTCATGGGTTCTTGAGGATCTGGAGGATCCACGGCTCCACGCATCCATGGAGGATCCGTGGGAAATTGAGGAGGATGACGAGGAGGAGGATTATGAGTACTTGCATGATATGTACCTATGATAGGTGGGATTTGAATGAAAAAATAATTAAAAATTTCGATTGAAAAAGTGCTAATAACAATCTCTATTATGAAAAAACAGTCAATAAAACATTTTGGGAATAAAAAAACTATATAAAATCAATAAATTATTCCATAACGATGCCGAAAGCGGCCTCGAGAGCGGTTCGAGCCGTATCGATTGAAATGACGGTCTCGGCACGAAATCCGTCGAATTTCTGCTTGATTTGCTCACAGAATCCGTACAATTGTTGAGAGGAGGCGTACCTAGAAAAAAATTGTGGTTTGGCCTTGAAAATTCAATTTTTTGAGTGAAAACTAGGGGAAATCGATAGATTCTACACCGGTAAGGGGTAATTGCCTGTGAAAATTACCAAAAAGTTATCAGATTTTCGTAAATTCCACAAAAAACCGTCGAAATCGTCAAAAAACCACAAAAAGGGCATTTGGGTGTCGTCAAATAAAATGCACGAGCGTGCAAACACCGCCACGTCAAAATGCACATTTTCCGAAATTTGAGTAGATTTTGAGGAAAAAGAACAGATTTTCATATCGAAATGACAGTTTTTCGCGGGAAAAAGCTCAAAATATTAGATTTGGACCAGAAATCGGTGATTTTCTCTCGGAAACTCATGCTCGGAATGAAAATCTGTAGAAATTAATGAACTGAAGCTGGAAATGTCCGAAAATTGGGTCAATTATGGGAAATTTCAGCAAAAAAAATGTTCGAAATCGGTCAAAAAGTTCTCTGGGTGTCGTCAAATAAAATGCATGACTGTGCAAACTCCGTCACGTCAAAATTCAGAATTTTCAAAGTTTGTATAATTTTCTGCGGAAAAACCAGATTTTTTGTCTCCTCACATCAAAAGCATAGCCACGAATTCCTTCAAATTCACATGATGCATCTGCGCTCCATTGCCAACCGAACTGGAGCAAATCGAAAACGCCGCTTCGAGTGCCAATTTGAGTCGGGAAACTGGGATTTTTCGATTTTCTCCCGTCAAATTTTGCAGGCTAACAGCGACTTTTTGATGAAACTCGGCGAGTTGAATGCGATTCGAGCTCAGTATCCACTGCTGGATGTGCTTCAAAAATTCTGAAACACTGATGGTTGCCTGGGTCTCCTGTGGCACTTGTGCGGGTCCTGTAGTGCTGGTGGAGCTGGATCTGAAGGAAACGCGCTCTATTGATAACTTCTAGAGGCCTAACTCACTGTCTAATCGCTTTGATCATTTCGGTCTGCGACTGCATCATCCCACTGAGCGCGTTCATGAAATTGCTCATTCCACCAATCAACCCTCCAGCTGGAAAGCTGGTTGCTGGGGGTGGAGCGTACGGGACTACCGTCTGATTACTGTAGCTCGTATATGGTACCAATTCCGTACCAGCGTACTCAGCAGTCACTTCGTGTTTCAATGGCACTGGAGCACACATTCCGTCGATCAGTTGGACGTCGTCTCGTGGTGGTGGTGGAGTGGGCGGGACATCTTCCTCTTCTTGCTCATTCTCCTCCTCCTCCTCCACGTCATCACTGTAGTTCACCGGTTGTCGTCGTCGTCTTGAACTTGTTCTGGCATGTTGCCCGTGGAGACTCATTGTTGGCGATTCGTATTTGGTGATACGTCCCTGCTCGTCCAATTCGATGGTGGCGCGGAGGCGGAGTCTGGAATTCGGTGGTTTCTAGGCGCATTTTCAAATTGTGGGCGCGCCAATTTTGAATTACCGCAGAGAAATTTGTCTGGGAGCGCACAGAGGGGCATCTGGACCGATTTTGGAAAGATTGGCGGCTTAGAAATCCAGAAAGGCCTACCATGGCCATTTTAGGCGGGAAATTCAGATTTTCCGGGTAAAATTAGCCTAAAAACTCGTCAAAAACTGAATTCCAGCACAAGAAACACCGTTTTCAGTGACGGCAGCCTTTTTCAGGCCATCTAGACCTATTTTGGCACATTTGGCCGCTTAGAAGTTCAGGAAAACTTGCCATGGCCTTTTTTGACCGTTTCAAACAGAAAATTAGGATTTTCCGGGTAAAAATAGCTCAAAAACACTCTAAAATCCCTTACTTTTTCAAGAAAACGTTGGGAACGGGAAAACTCGTCGCAAAGAACATTCTAGCCTTCGATTCATCGTCGAACTGCTCCAACCGATGCATCCGCGGTCCCCATGTCTTTTTGAAACTTCTCAATAATTGGGAAGATGAGTACTGATAGCCGCACTCTTTTCGATATTTCTCATAGACATGGTTCATAACGAACGGGCGGTCACATCCGATGGACTTCTCGTTGATGTAGTCCATGAAGGATTTGGTAGGCGCTCGCTGTTTTGGTGGCATTTTTGAATGGGAAACTGCTGAAAAGGTTGAAAATAAGTCGGAAATGTGGAAAAGGTGGCGGAAAATGCAGAGAAAACGGGAGTGGGAGTTTTCGCGTCGAGACCCGCGCTGAGATTTTTATGCGTGCGCCTTTAAATATTTAATTTCTTCAAGCAAAATTTTAGCAGTTTTCGCTAAAATAAGGAAGAAAAATAAGATATATTTCGCAAAAAATTCAGCAGAAACTTTTAAAAGAAAAAAAAATTGATTTCGCGGTGAAAACCTTGACCAAGTTTGCGACATGCGCCTTTAATACCGTAGGCCCGATACCAATTTATTTTCTTTTCAAGCTCAGATTTTCAGTCAATTTCCACCGACTTTCTTCGAATTTTCGCGGAAAAAAATAAATGAAGGATAAATCCACCAAAATTGAATATTGAAAAGAAGTGAAAAAAAATTACAAGCGGGTTCATTACACTGGAAAAACAAACGGAGAGAATAGAAAAAAAAATTACGTGCCAATAACAGAAAAAAAACATAGATTAGATTTAAAACAAGAAAAACATGATTAATAAATTCCCATGGTGATAAGGGCGGTCTCGAACGCCATCTGCACCATTTTCACCTCGATCTCTTTGGCGTCATCTGTGGAGGCGATGGTGGCCTGGAAAATGAAATTTTGTTGGTGGGGAAAGCTCGCTCCAGTGTGCTCTTTGAGGATAAGGAGTCCACTAGAGCGCATTTGCATCATCACTCACTTTCAATTGCTCGTGCAACTTCTCGAGTTCTGGAGCCTCTTGAGCGCTGACAAACAACTCCAAAAGTTGCAGAAACTTTTTCGCATTCGTAGTTTGTGGTGACGCCCCTTGTTCTTCGCGTCGAGACCCGAATCCATTTGCCATCGAAATGGTGACGATGTTTTGAAGGGCGAGACGCAGTTTGCTCATCACCACTGGCTCATTTTTGCACTTTTCGAGTGCTCCGACGACACGATGATAGAATTCGGTCAACTGGCGATTGTCGATACTGAGAAGGCACATTTGAATATGCGTCAGGAATTGTTTCTTTGTGGTGGTGGTAGTGTGGGCGTCGTTTGGGCATGATGGACCGGCTGCTGCGGCTGTGATGGAAGAGGAAGAAGATTGGGGAGCGGCGGCTGCGGGAGTGCTGAAAAATTAAGGATTTTGGCTAAAAAATCGGGGATTTTCGCTGAAAAAACGTACTCATTTCTGTTGTTCATAGTCTCCGTCATCACACCGAACATTCCGTTCATCGAATTCAAAAAGTTGCCGATCGCACTGACGAACTGTCCTTCGGTGGCATCTCCTCCTATCGGATCCTCCTGGATGGATGGAAGTCCTGGAGATTCTGGAAGTGCTGGTGGACTCTGGCTCACTGTTGGACTCGGTGGAAGTGGTGGTGTCTGTGGAGTACCAAAGAGACTCTGGAGCGCAAGATCCATTGGATTCTGAAGAGCTGGATCCTGTGGAGGTAGATCCATCGAATTCTGAGAATTCTGAGCCATCATCTCCAAGAATGAATCGAGTGGCGTTGGAAGGCTTTGAGAAGAAGAAGACGTCGGCGATGCTAAATCCATTTTCATGGATTTTCGGTCTACTGGATCCATTGAATCCTGCTCCTTCACCTCCCTTTTGATGGATTTAAGCTTGAAAGTCGGCGGCGGGGACACTCTTTGATAAACTTCAACGAAGTCGGATGGAGCGGTGGACAGCGTTTGATGTTTTCCCTCTAGCTGAATGGTATCCGATGCGTATTTTGTGATTCGCTGCTTCTCGTCCACTTCGACGGTGGCACGGAGGCGGAGTCTGGAAAAATGTTCTACAGATTTTCATTCCAAGAATTTCAGTTCGAAATCTGATATTTTCAGTTTTTTCCCCCGAAAAACTGTCAATCCGATGCAAAAATCAGTTTTTTTTCTTTCAAAAGCTACTCGAAACTTGGAAAACTGTGCATTCTGACGTGACGGTGTTTGCACACACCTGTGCATTTTATTTGACGACACCCAAACGCCTTTTTTGCCGATTTCGACGGGTTTTTCGTAAAATTTTCGAGATTCTGATAAGATATGAGAATTTGTTGACGAAAAATACTAAAGTGGGAACCGCGACGCAGCCGCAACGCATCTAACAACACGGACTACAGTTTTTAGACTAATCCGTACTTGGCCAAGAATCTCGGATCGACGGTGGTGCTTGTTGCGAATATCAGCTTGACTTTTGTCTCATCGTCGTACTCCTGCATCTCATGCATCCTTGGCGCAATCTCCTGACGAAATTGTCTTCTGAGCGTGCTCGCAGTCACCGTGTGACCCTGGAAAATTGGCGTTGAGAAAAGAATGCAGAGGCGCTCTATTGAGAATATCGCTAGAGCGCATTTCGCCTTACCTGTATTGCTTTGTAGTCCGACATGACGTGGATCATGGTCAGCGGTCTCGTCGCATTCTGGGTTATGTCGACGAGAAATTTCACCAGGCGATCCTGATCGAGGAGTCCTGTACTTGGCATTTTTGCCTGCTGAGAAATGAATGATTTTTGTTGAAAAAATTTCGATTTTATGGCCAGGAAGTCGACCGCACAAAAAAGTGCGTCGCGATGCGTCTATTATTCAGGCGGTGCGTTCTTTCACGTATTCAATTTTACGTGAAAACGTGGATTCAACTTGAATTTTTGAAAAGCGCATTTTTGAAAAAAAAAAGAAACAGAAATCGGGCAATAGAACCAGAAAAACAAAAAAAAAACACAAAAAAGGAGAGGAATTTATTGAATTTATAATACAAGAAACTGGAAAAAAAAGAGAAAAAAATCAATATGTTACAGATTTCATGGAATTTCGAGCTATAAAATGGAAATTTTAGGAGAAACAGAGTAAAAAAATGGAAGTTTCCAGAATTCGAAAAAGAAATTTACAATTAAAAGTTAAATTATTGCAACATCACAATCCGCCTCCAGTGCCACTTTGATCTTCTCCACGTGGAATGATTCGGAAGAACTCCACGGCGTCCGGAGTCGGCGAGAGTCATGAGCCGGGAGAGCGGGATCTTTCTGTCTGAAAAATGAGATGTTATGGAGGGGTTTAGGGGTGACATTGACTGGAAAATTGAAGAACAAAAAATTCCGGCTAAATTCCGGCTAATTTCCGGCTTACCTTCTATTCCGAACTCGCGACTTTTCTCAACGATTTCCTGATTCAGCGACGTCAATTGGACTCCGATGAATGTACATTCGGAAATAGTCGAGGAAGTGTCGAAGATTGGTGTGCTTTTCTTGATTTTTTCCACACTGGTACCTCTAATCCGATGGACTTTTATTGTACGTGTCGAAAAACTGGGTACCGACAACGGGACGATCGATTAGCCGACACTTTTCAGCGAGATAATCGGCGTCGTGGGATCTCTGGCGCTCCAGGATCCTGTGAATCCGCTTCTCGACCTCTTTGAATGCGTTCGTTCTGAAAAACTTAAGAAAATGGCTTTCAACCTGAATTTCGAGAGCGAGAAATTGCAAATTTTGGTTGAAAATCGTGAAAATCAACTGAAAAATTTGTCATAAATTGAGTTTTTCAAAATTTTTATCCTTTTCATTCTGCACTCTGACGTGGCGGTGTTTGCACACTCGTGCATTTTAATTGACGCCATTCAGCATTTTTTGCTGATTTCGGGCTTTTTCCGTCAAAATTTGTGGATTTTGATGATTTTTTCGTTATTTTCCAACAAAATTTGATCAATTTCGTGCTGGAAAAATGCGTTGTTTCCCGAGTTTTCTAAGTTTCCAAACAAATATCAACCGTGTTCATGCAATTTCGTGTCAAAGTGGATTAGATGTCTTATTTTCGTTTTTTATAAGTGATGAGCTCAGTTTGAGCCTATTATATCAAGACCTCACGGTAAATAATCAAAGTTCTGGAAACACGGGCTCTGAAATCAATAAAAATAGCAGAGAACCCAGTGATTTGGCGGGGAAGTTGTAAAAAAATTTCTAGATACCCCAAATCCTTGATTTCGGTCTTTTCCTGAGTCTTAATAAACTCTCTGTTATTCACCCCGGCAATTTTTCGTCCTCCAGACTATCCCAAATCCCAAAATTACGTCAAAAACACTCATTTCCCCTTTTTTCTTATAAACTTTCACAAAATCCGGATCATTCCCCGTTTGAACTTCCTTCTCTCAAAAAAATCTTTATTTAGCAAAAAAGACAAAACAAAACATGTGCTAATGTCAAGGCAACATGTGAATCCCTGGATTAATCCCTGTGTCACCGTGTGTGTCGTAGATAGTTTTTTTTTCTTGGTTTGTCTTGTAGGGGATAAGGATTATGACTATGAAAAAAGACATGTGCTCTTTTTCGATGAAACACTTCTTTTTTCTGCTTGTTTATCGTTGGAAACCTATCATCGGCAACCCAACTCATCGGCAACTGTGCATTCCGACGTGACCGTGTTTGCACCGAACGGCTACAGATTTTCCGCCAATTTCAGATGTTTTCAGTGAAAATAACTGAATTTCGGCCGCTTCTACATCATTTTCTGATAATTCGACAGTTTTCTCGAGTTTCTACAAAGAAATCAGATGTTTTCAGTGAAAGTAACTGAATTTGGGCCGCTTCTCCATTATTTTCTGATAATTAGACAGTTTTCACAAGTGTCTACAGGAAATCAGGTGTTTTCAGTGAAAAAACTGAATTTCGCCTACTTTTTCAGCATTTTTCGACAATTTTCCCTAATTCCTACAGGGAAATCAAGAGCTGCCAGCTTTTTCGTGTTTATCTTCCGCCGTTCCACCCTAATGAGCTACTTTCTCTGCTCATTCACTCATGAATCCCAGTGCAATTAGGTGTGAAAGAGCACACATGTGACACAAACTTCTGATTCAGCAAAAAAATCTTTTGGTCTTTTTTGTTTTCTTCCAAGCAAATAGGATAAAACTGCTGATCCAATTTATTTATCAGTTTATGCTAAATCCTAATCGCCGCAACGGATTTTTGGCTCCATTTTCCATAATCTCAAGTTGTCAACATTTATTTTTTGTTTACTTTTAATCCCAAAGTTCGCCCCATTTCGTCACTAAGCACTGTCCTAATTCCGGGGGCCAAGCTGGACTTACAAACGGTCCTTGGTCAGATCGAATGGATTTTTCAGATTTTTGTTCCAAAAAAAAGACCAAAAGATTTTTTTTTCGGCTGAATCAGAAGAGTCTTCTGAGAAGACACATGTGACGATTTCACACCTAATTGCACTGAAATTCATGAATGACTGACCGACAGAACTCGCTAATTAATGCTGAACGGCGGGGAGTAACGAAAACATGAATTAGGTGAAGCAGAAGGGTTTGAAGTGGCAACATTGAATGAATTTTGGTGTCAATTTATAGGTTGGGCAGGTACAGTGGTGACCAATACACACTCTTTGTCCTTCCTGTTTTTGGAATTTCGTTCGAGTTTAAGAAAAATCTCCGAGGGTGGCGGATTTAAGCCAGACTACGACAGCCGGTTGAAAATCCGTATTTAAAAAATTTTTTGCACACACAGGCGCTATTAATCCAATGTGTTAACGTCAAAAAGAAAGTGTTCCGGGATAGATGAAAGTCAGAGAGAATTCGATGACATAAATTGTCTGATAAGTCAATTTCTTCGTCAATTTTGTATTAAGGTTGTTCTGGCAAGCATACGAGTCTACAGTAACTATACAACACAGAAGTACGCAAAAAGCCATTGTGCACAAACTGCACGGACGAGTATCGGTACGGTTCAGTTGATTAACCTACAAGTTTCTACGCTGAGTAGCACTGTTTTCTCCATACAAAAATCCTGGAATCCAGGACGTTTTTCGAGGATTTTATGAAAGGGAAGAATTTCCGGACGTATTCCGTGCTTTCTGAACAAAAATCACATGGGTTCGGAGGTTTCATAGCCTTCGAATACGAGTTGTCGGATGTATCTCTGACTATCTTCTCTTCGCCAGGATTTTCCGACAGCCATGGATTTCTCGGTTTCCTTGTGGACTGACAAAAGGTTGTCAGCTATCAAAATGAAGAGCAGCTTGCTTAACATTTTTCGTCAACCAAACTTTCAAAGCTCTGTCGAAAAGGAATAGCCTGGGAAGGATTCTACTGTGCTGAGGCGTCAATTTGTCCCACGATCCAAAGGGAAAGAGATGATTCGTCGAATACAAAACGTGAAGCAAGTTCCCAGTTGGAACCTTTTTGATAGACTCAAACATTCCTGGTACAAATACCTAGTAAGGTGAGCCACCCTCGGGTGTTCAAGGTCTTTAGCTTTGAAGCGAACGGAGAAACGAATTCGACAGCTCTAATAATCCCTAAGATAGGTACCTAGGAAGGTACTCACTAGAGCTGACGGAACCTTCTTTGTCTACGTGAACAAACGTAATATGGCAACATTTCCTGGTAATTAGACCCCAGTTCTCTGACATTTTTGGTATCGAAAATAACAAGATTTCGTAGTTTAAAGTTTATTATTTCGGCTTGGTTTATATATGTACACAATGAAGAAAATTATTGAGAAACAAAAGCATGAAGATCCGTAACAAGTGAAGCTGACCAGTTGATATAGATAGATTGGCACATGTATAGAGGAGTATTGTAGGGGATTACTGTAGTGATCGTTGCGATCGTTGTCGTCGGATAATAGGAAGTTTGCGTTGTTGCATGTCAACAGGACAGTTCATGGTTTCTTGGTAGATGTGGAACATTTTTGGGAGCTGGAGGACGGGGAAAAGAAGAATTTATGTGTAGTGTCAAGGAACACTTGGTTATATATATATGAAGCTCTAGGCTCCACCCCTCTTCGGCTCGCTCTCGGGCTCCGAGGAAAGCTCCGCCCCTTTCGCTTGAGCCCCAACTGATGAGACATAGCTTAGGAGAGATGAAAGATAAAAGATAAACAAGATGAAAAAGCACTCTTTAATTGGCTTATCAATGCACTAATCCTATAAAAGAAACGTGGCGAATTAGTGGAGAAAAAAAATGATGTGTTTATGAAAAAAGGGGATTAGGAATGGGAGGTGATGGGATTTTTTTATTGTGTTGCTTCTTGATTTTCGAAAATTTTTCTATTGAGGAGAGATTGGTCAAAAATCTTGGGTATTGGGCCTGGAAGCATAGGAGGCTGGAAGCATAGAAGGTCCCAGGAGCATGAGCTTCAGGTCGATAGTCTTAGAACTAGATTCTAGTTCTAGACAAGAAGCCCAGCCTGAGATTCCGGACCGGAGCCTTTGTCTTGAGCCTAGGAGCCTGGGCCTGGAAGCATAGGAGGTAGTCTGATGTTAAGGCGATGGTTCTGGATCTAGGTTTGAGGCCTAGGCTAGATCATAGGCCTGAGGTGCCTGAAGTGCCTGGAGTGCTTGTGCCTAATCCTGGGGTCCCTGGAATCTAAGATAGCTTAGAACTAGATTCTAGTTCTAGACAAGAAGCCCATCCAGAGATACCAGACTGGAACCTGCAATGTCTAGAATCGTCTGGAAGCCTGTTCCTAACTCTGAGGTCCCTGGCATCTAAGCTGGCTTAGAACTAGATTCTAGTTCTAGACAAGAGGCTAGGCTTGGGATCTTGAGCCTAAGGTTCGGCTTAGGCTGGCTGCTCGGCGATTTCCTGATTCGTCAACTCCCCTACAAAAGGAATGACGTCCATTTCCGCCTTGTTCCAAAATGCTTTTGTAGGATTAAGTAGTGTCAGACATGGTTTTAGTGTGGGAAGAGTGGCTAGGTGACTAACTTACTTGTTTTTGTTGTGTTCTAAATTAGAAACTCCTTTTTGCTCCGTGGAAATCGTCAATGGAGCGCTCTGCTGTTTGCTCTCTACGAGCACTTGTTTACGGGCGGCTCCCATCCCAAAATTCACATCATATCATCATTTTCACTGAAATTTTTCAGACAATTTTCCTGGAACACCCGGTTTGACCTATTTTGGGTCACACACACGGAACATTTGAAATGATGAGGAACTATTTTTGAGATATATATGATAATTCGATCAGAGTGGCCGCCGCTGACGATTTTAATGTGCATTTTTGAGCATTTGAATGAGAAGTGAGCAAAAATTAGGGGTCCTGTGGTGCTTTTTCGGGTGTTCCGAACCTCAAATGAGGCTCCGTCAGGCTCCTTTTAGGCTCCCTAAGTTCAGGGGTCCAGGCTGGCTACCAGACCTCAAGTGAGGCTTTTCCGGCTCCCTGGCTCTACCAAGTTTTAGGTCAGGCCAGGCCTGCCACGTCACTTTCCGTCATTTTTTGTTCGATCATCCTTCCGTCCATCTGTCCGTCTTATCCACTTTCATTCAAGGAATCCCATTCAGACTTAGGCTTCAGCCTTATCAGGCTTTGGTGTAGTACTACTAAGCTTGGTGGAATCCCATTCTCGATCTGTTCGTAGAAATGCTTTAACTAAGCTGAACTCAAATGAGCTGAGCTGAGTGTCTTAGAAAAAATTGTAAAAAGGGTCTCCAAAGGATTTTAGATAGTGGAATTGAATTTCTTTCAATCATTTAAATTTTCTCGGTATGCCTTCTTTTGTCTGTAGCAATCTAGAATCAATTCTAGAAATTCTTATCCCTTTGAAATCCTTTCATCTGTAATTCTTTGTTTTTTCTTCTTTTTTATTGCTAAATCTTGATTGAATGGCAACTGTACTAGGAAGTCGAATCTCAGTTTTTAAGAGGCCAAAGCCAAATGGCACATGCCACCAAACTAAACAGTTGTAAGGATGTCCAGATGTCTGATATGCTTCTAGAGAATGCAGCCCAACAACTTTTTTCCAGCCAACACCAAACAGCAAGCTGCTACCTCATTTCACCTTATACCTAGCTTCACACCTACAATTATTTCTTGTCACGTCGAAAAAAATTCCGTCAAGCTTCCCATTATCATTCCCAATTCCTGCTCATTTTTCAACAGCAAAGTCCGATTGGTCACATTTTCCACGGGTATAAACAACACTTTTTCTTCCTTGAAATTCATGAGTCAGGATCCCACAGGATAAAGCCGAAAATGCATAAACAAGAAAGTTCAAATAAATTGTCATTCATCTGTCTCGAAATATCTATTTTTATAAAAGATGACTTGGATTTCGACTTCATCCTCATACTAGATCATGGTGATTTTTAAGGATTTTTAGGAAAATGTGTTGTTTATACCAATTCAAGTTGTCATTTGACTAGTAGACCTTTTTTGTAGTGACAGAAAATAATTGTGAGGTACTGAAAGTTGGGTAACATGAGGGAATGTGATATTTGCTGTTAGCTCCAGAATGGTGGGACGAGCTAAAGGTATCAGAACTGTTCGAACATCATTATAAACATCAGGACACAACCAAGGCTGTCAAAATGGCGGCCGCGGTCGAAATCGGGTTTCTGGATTTTGTTATTCCGCTGGTCGAAAGTTACGGCGGCCTAGCGGCCCTGGTAGAGGGTCCATGACTTTCAAAGTTGGGAACCGAGTCATCTCATCTAAACACCAAAGAATTTTCTGAGGTGAGAAAGATCTATTTTTGAAATGGATGACAATTTATTTGAACTTTCTTGTTTATGGCATGGATGGATTTTGCGACTTTATCCTTACTTATGAATTTTAAGAAAAGTGTTGTTTATACCCATGGAAAATGTGACCAATCGGACTTTGCTGTTGAAAAAGAACAGGAATTGACAATGATAATCTTCGGCGTGACGAAAAATAATTGTCGGTGTGAAGCTAGGTATAAGGTGAAATGAGGTAGCAGCTTGCTGTTTGATGTTGGCTGAAAAAAATTGTTAGATTCCAGGCACAACTAGGGGTACACGTATAGGTTTCAGACACTTTTTTGATCATGTGAGATATCCGGACATCTTTGCAACTCCACAGACGCGAATTTCTAGGATTTTAGGCCTTCGTGAACATCTGAACTCCTGAACACCTTCCCGACGAAAGAAACACATTTCGATCTCCGATATACCGTAATCCATCTTATCCTGGATCGAGGAACTCCCATATCCTATATGATTCAAACAATAAATGTCGCCCGTCTTATCAAAAAAAAAATCGGATTCATCTATCTGCTAACACCACTCCAAAAGAAGAGCACCGAGCCGGATCGTTGCTCTTAGAGTGAGCCACTCCGTGTGTGTCATCCCTATGAATATCCGCTCCATCGGCTCTAATTCGGATATCGGTCAGAAGATAAAATCAGTGTTGCGTAGAACGAGAAAGGCTAATCGAATCAAATTTCAGTTGTGTGCAAAAATAATATAAATTTTTCTGTGTTTGATGTTTGAAGGAAGAAACCTTGGAGGGGGAATGGAGAATGGTCTGCAAAACTCTGCTCTAAAAATTTCCGACGATATGTTCACAGAGATACAGTACCGTCTATAATTATACGAACAGTCGAACACCATGAGAAAATTCAAGCCATTCTGTATTGAAAAATTTGGAAGACCAACTTTGAGGAATCATAACTTTCGAGCCAGATTAGATAGAATCAAGTTGTCAACTAAGAAAATGTGTAAAAATTGAAAATCTGCAAGCCATTAGTTGACCGTTTTTTGATATTTCTTACGGCTCGTAAATCACAAGTCGTGCAATGATAAAACCCAGAAAGGAGCCAAAATCTTCAGGCCATCCTTGTTAAAAATGGTCCTATCTCCAAAACCATTGAAGGTAGAGGAAAATGATGAACTGAAGATTAATAGAACATACGATAGCCTACATTTTTGTAGTACATGACATCCTGACAGCTATTATGTCTGCCGAGTTACAGCCAACAGAAGAAACTGTTGCAATCTCAGAATGAGGTTTTGCAGCCAGCACGATCACTCTAGTTGCTTCTTGCTACCTAACTTCAAGCAAACATTCTCATTTGGTGCACCACACCTTCTCAAAATTGAACTGCCGTCAAAAAGACCAATTCCGCTGCGTAATCGAGCAAGAAATCCGGTAAGAATTTAATTGTTCACTGAGAGCTCTTTGGAAAATGGATTACGGTAACAACTTCCTACCAAAGATCCCATTCCGTCTCAGTCTGTGACGAGAGTGCTCTAGAACAATTCTAAGCTCCTTATGAGGTCAAATAGACCCCCACTCCTTTGTAGACACCGTGATTAATCGTAAAACGGATTTGTGTGATCTTAGAAGATTCCCTATTCGTCACTTTGATTGTTGATTGACTATTTTGTCTAGGTTCCTCCTTGATTTTAATCGATTTTTCCGTAAACTCAGAAAAAAAAAATGAAAATGTTATAAAAAATGAATTAATTTTGAAAAAAAAACTGAAAAAGCGAAAATATCGCTTATAACATTTGGTCTCACCACGAATGAATAAGCAATAGGCAAGCTTTATTTCATCAAAGTTTCAAAAGGAATATTAATAGAGATCCAACAAATGGGGACAAAGATTTTTGGGATAAAACGGATTTTTTTAGGTAAAAGCGTCACAAAATGCGGTAAAATTTGGGAGTTTAAAAAACGTTATATCGGATTTTTGGGGGATTTTAGGTAGAGACGTAGGATTTTTAGGATTTTCACAATAAAAAATGTTTTTTTGGAACCTATGGGTTAGGTATTACTTACTAGGTATTCCGATTTTTTCGACGTCACTCAACAATTTTTTTTTGGTATTTGGAAATTTTCTGAACGGTCTTAGTGGATCCAGAATACTGAGGTTAGGGATTTTTGGAAAGCAGCAAAACAGAAGCAGTATAACATGGGGAACGGCCTAAATTTTGCAATGTTGGTTTTCTAGGCCATCTCGAACCTCAGACAGCCTGGAAGAAGTCGCGGCGAGCCTCGTCGGTGGATTGGTGGACACTGAAAAACCGTAATAAGTTAACAGTCAAAAAAATAACTGCGAAAAATGTTCATTCAAAAATTCTGAAACGTGAAAATTGGTTGAGAAAAATATTCAGATTTTAACAATTTTTCACGAGTCAGCAAAATTTTCTAAACGAATATTCTCACGCTCTGTCCGTTTATCCGGCAAATACTCAACTGCTATAGCTACATAAAAGTGGCAAAAATAGCAGTTGATCCATAGCAGAAGAACCAAATATAGCAGTTGAGACATTAGCAGTTACAAAGTAGCAGTTGAGTATCTACCAAAAAAATGATTGGAAAAATGTTCTTTCAAAAAATCTGAAAAGGAAAATCGGCTGTTTTCCAGAATTTTCTATCAAAATATTTTTCACGCTTTGTCCGTTTGTCCTGTTCAGAAAAAACCGTTTATTTATCATTGAAAACCCTGAAAATTTATGGCACAACTTTCAAATTAAGAAAAGAAAACAATTAATCAATGCTCCTCATGCACCGGATCCAGCAACCAGGGGCCAGAGTGCACCGATTGAAAATCCATGAAAGCATTCCGAGAGCCTCCAAATAGACTACTCCTCCCACTGGTTGCATCCCATTCATCTCTCGCTGTATAATAGGAGCACGTATCCATCATTGAGTCCGGTCGCCATCGGGTGGCACCCGGTGGAGGATCATAGGGAAGGAACGAGTTGGTGGAGGAGGGAATTATTGGGATACTGTAATGGGAATGGGATGGATGATTTGGAATTTTGGGAGTTGTAGGAAAAAAGAGAAGGAGAACTGGAGGTACGGTAGGTGAGACCAAAATTCGCCAAAATTTTGAATATATCCATGATTACACTCATTAGATCCGTCTTGATTCACTGATTCTGATGATGTAATTTCTATGACATTCGGACAAAAACTGACCGAGTTACTCTGGTTTTAGTATTTTCGCGGTGAGACCCAAATATTCGAAACTTTTGAATATAGTCATGATTATACTCATTCGAATCGTCTTGATTCACTGATTCTAATGAAAGCATTTTCAAGAAATTTGAACAAAAATTGAACGAGTTACAGTGGTTTTTGTGTTTTCGTGGTGTGACCCAAAAAAACAAGTTTCCACTAGAACTCTGTCAATTTTGGCTGAAATTTTATGAAAAGTAGTACGTTGAAATCAGCTTGTTTAGACGGTTTCAATGAGTCTGAGAATCGCCGAAAATTATTTTTTTCCGCTAAAAACAAATTCAAATAATACTACCGTATGCCAAAATTTCGAAAATTCTGCATTCTGACGTGACGGTGTTTGCAGACTCGTGCATTTTAATTGACGACACCTGACGATTTTTGATCGGATTTCCGTCAAAAATTTCAAATTTCGATTTGAAAATTCTCATTCCCGCTCTACCGTACCACCTAAAACTGCCTCTTTCCTGTTCGAAAAAAATCAATATTTGCGTTACAAGAAGCAAGTGTTCACAATGGACAAAAACAACATTTTATTAATATTATGATTCGATGGCTGGGGGCGGGACAAAGAAGAAGAAGAAGCATCGGGAGAGATGAGATATAGGAAGATGCAAGAGCGCTCCATGGAGCGCAAATGCCAAAAACACAAAATTCAAAGATGATTTATTTCAATGAAATGCGGTGGATGAGCCTGATTGATTCGTGGTGATTCCTTGGTTTTTCTTTAAATAAATGGTTTTTTCCAAAAAAAAAAAATTCTAAAAACTTCAAAAAATTCCAAAAAGTAGAGGGGCCCGATTGAAAATGAAAAATATAAGAAGAAACATGCAGACGACAGGCATACTGTAGGTGTGGGTGTACTGTAGATTTTTAGTATTGATCCATGTATCTCTCGTCCGGATACAGTCTAGAAGGGGCGGGGCCAGGAGACGACTGATGCCACAGGCTGCAAGAATCACAAAACACCAATGCACGATGAAGAAGAAAGCACATTTTTGAAAAGAGGAATGTGTGAATTTGGGTTACGGTAGCTGTGGAGGAAATGCGCTCCATTGAGAATTCTCTATGAAGCGCACTTGCACTGCAGATACTGTAATCCAAGAGGACTAGTGAGATGATATGTACAATGATGAGAAAGAGAAGGGACGGGAATTTGATTGGTGGCCTAGAAAACCAATCTATGAAAATTTTAGGCCATGCTTTTTTAGCCAAGATTTCAGAGAACTCAGATGGCCTAGCTACTTTTTTGGTGGCCTAAAATTTTGAAAAACTAGTCCCCCTATTTTTGAAGGCATTTTCAGCTTAAAGAATTGCTGGGGCGTCTAGAAAAAAGAAAAAAATGGCTTGGCCTAACTTTTCGGGGCCTAACGTTTTCTAGACCACCAATTGAATCCTCATGACCTCAAAACTTGTAAAACCTAGTCAGATGGCCTAGAATTTTCCAAAACTAGTCCCTCATATTTTTGAAGGCATTTTGAGTCTAACTAACTCATAGAACGTCTAAAAAAGTGAAAAAAGGCGTGGCCTAACTTCTCGGCGCCTAAAATTTTCTAGGCCACCAAAACAGGATGAAAACAACAAACAAACTACAGAAAAAGCACAACAAACAAAATTCCACAACAGAAAAACACTATTTCATATTGACGACGATGCACGGATCCACACGCAATTCTGTCTTATACTCCCCAATGGGCGGCGCCGCCCCGATCGACTTGGGCGGTCCCAAATTAAATACGGGCGGCGGCAACGACGATGCGGAGTTGGTGGACACTCTTCAAAAGAAAATCAAGGGGGACTACTCGATCATTTTATTGTCGGTTAGGGTTACTGTAGCGTTAGATTCGACACGGACTCGAGTTAGTTGCGTGATGATGATGTAAATGTGCTCTATTGACAAATAGGGCGCTATTGTTATTTGGAAAGTTGAATATTAGTGAAAAAGTGGAAAAATTAGAGAAAAAGGGATAAGAACCAAAAAATGGTGGCCTTGAAATGCAAGTGATGGCCTAGAAAAAATTCCAGGTGGCCTAGAATTTTTTCTAGGCCACCACTATTACTAATATAGAATTTTCTCACGGCCTAGGAACCCAAATCAACGGCCTAAAATCAATTTTGAGACATTGTTCAGCCTCCAAAGCCCTCCAGAAGCTAGATGGCCTAGAAACACAACAGGTGGCCTAGAATTTTTTCTAGGCCACCATATCATCACTAATCTACGCTCACATTTGCTCATGATATCCATTGTTCTTGAGCTCAAGTCTCTTTTGCCATTGCTCTCTGTAAAATGTGGTGAAAAACCGAAGAAGTAGAACCAAGGGTTACTGTAGATATTAAAGGTGCATGCTCCGAAGTTAGAAAACATTTAGGAGATGGGTCCCGAGTGGAAGGAAAAGGAAGAGGAAGTTCCCAAAAATATCGATTTTTTGATAAGTATTGACATTCGGACAAAGCGTGAGATTTGGTATTTAGAGGTAGTGGCCGGCGTTATTTTTGCTGAAAAAGAACTTACAGTCTCTGATTAGCCGGATCGACCTCAGAAACGATGACGTGTTGCGTCGAGACGACGGTATTCGAGCCGTTGTTTCCGTTGGAGGCGGAGGAGGTGACGACACCGTCTGGGCGATCCATTCTGCAAAAAATTTTTTGAATAGGGTCATGATTATACTTGTTTGAATCGGCTTGATTCGCTGATTTTAAATATCTAATTCTTTTGAAATTTGGACGAAAATTAATCGAGTTACGATGGGTTTTCTGTTTTCGTGGTGGGACCCAAAAATCAAAAATTATCGGAGCCTAGCCATGATTATACTCATTCGAATCGACTTGATTTGCTGATTCTAAATATTCTATTTTCATAAATTTTGGACAAAAATTAACCGAGTTACGATGGATTTTTTGTTTTCGTGGCGAGACCCGATCAAAAATTTTTTACTTTTTTTTCTAGAAATTTCGAATATAGTCATGATTACACTCATTCGAAATTTTTGTTTGCTGATTTTGAATTGCCGATTTTCACGAAATTTGGACAAAAATTAACCGAGTTACAATAGATTTTCTGTTTTCGCGGCGAGACCCAATTTCAGAAAATTTCCAAAATGTAGTCATGATTATACTCATTCGAACCGTCTTGATTCACTGATTCTAAACAGCCAATTTTCATAAAATTTGGACAAAAATCACCCGAGTTATGATAGATTTTCTGTTTTCGTGGTGGGACCCATTTTCAAAATTTTTTTCAAAATGTAGACATGATTATGCTCATTTGAATCGACATTATTTGCTGATTCTAAATTTTTTTTTCATAAAATTTGGGTGAAAATCACTCGAGTTATGAAAGCTTGTCTGTTTTCGTGGTGGGACCCGATTTGAAGATTTTTTCAAATTTAGGCATGATTACACTCATTCGAACCGTCTCAACCCGCTGATTCTAAATATTTTATTTTCATTTGAATCGGACTAATTTGAACCGAGTTACGATGGATTTTTTGTTCTCGCGACAAGACCCAAAACCATACCGAATCAATCCAAACTCGTTGCGATTTCCGCACGTCGGAATCTCGCGTCTCTTGAAGACCTCGGCGACGAATAAGGCGACGAAAATGCCGATGGCACTTCCCATCAGAGCTCCGACGAGCACATCCGACCAATGATGTTTATAGTCCGAGACACGTGTCAGAGAAACATAGGCGGCACCGCCGAACAGAAGGAATTGGATGACCGGGAGCAGGAGTCGGGAGAAGAGTGGGCGGAAGAGACGGGCCTGGAAAATTGGAATTTCGAAAGTGCGCGTCGGTGTTCAGTGGAGCGCACTTGCACGTTTGAAGACGCAGAGAAGTCAGACACTCTCGTTTCTCTGTGCTCTAGAGAAGTCAGACACTCTCGTTTCTCTGCGCTCTAACTCCATGACGCAGAGAAGTCAGACACTCTCGTTTCTCTGCGCTCTAACTCCATGACGCAGAGAAATCAGACACTCTTGTTTCTCTGAGCTCTAAAGGAGTCATACACTCTCGTTTCTCTGCGCTCTCACTCCATGACTCTCGTTTCTCTGCGCTCTAACTCCATGACACAGAGAAGTCAGACACTCTCGTTTCTCTGCGCTCTAACTCCATGACGCAGAGAAATCAGACACTCTTGTTTCTCTGCGCTCTAACTCCATGACGCAGAGAAATCAGACACTCTCGTTTCTCTGCGCTCTAAAGGAGTCATACACTCTCGTTTCTCTGCGCTCTCACTCCATGACACAGAGAAGTCAGACACTCTCGTTTCTCTGCGCTCTAACTCCATGACGCAGAGAAATCAGACACTCTTGTTTCTCTGCGCTCTAACTCCATGACGCAGAGAAATCAGACACTCTCGTTTCTCTGCGCTCTAAAGGAGTCATACACTCTCGTTTCTCTGCGCTCTAACTCCATGACACAGAGAAGTCAGACACTCTCGTTTCTCTGCGCTCTAACTCCATGACGCAGAGAAATCAGACACTCTCGTTTCTCTGCGCTCTAAAGGAGTCATACACTCTCGTTTCTCTGCGCTCTCACTCCATGACTCTCGTTTCTCTGCGCTCTAACTCCTACCTGAAGATAGAGAGAAGTGAACCAAGCGGCATAGAAACTGAACGCGGAGTGTCCGGAATAGAAGGACAGCTGGGCCTCGTGCACCAGCTTCGTGTCGTTCGATCTACAGGTGAAATCGGTGATGTACTCATCCGGATTGCTGCACGTGTCGTATCCCTTATTCGGGCGGCACACATCCATAAAATGGGGGCGTTGCCGTCCGATGGTGTACTTGGCAATGTCGACCATCAGTTGATTGAAGCAGACACCGACGAAGAAGTAGCCGATGAAGCAGTAGAGACGGACGATGAGCCGATGAACCGAGTGATTGCGGACCTGAAACTAGTATGGCCTAGAAACCCAAAAGTTAGGCCACCGTAGACATACCTGATAGGTCTTGAACTCGTGCTCACTCTTCTTCTCCCAGGCCAGTGTGCGGAACAGTTCGGTGGCCAGAATCAAGAGAATCGGGATGAGGAGACCGATGACGATGAGCATCTGTCGGGATACTGTGGATTTGCGGAACGGATATCTGATGGACTCATCGTCACAATAGAAACCGCGACGATAGGGTGGCACGAACTCATGGAAGATGTACAGAGGGATGGCTGAAAGGTTAGAGAGGGATTGGTGGCCTAGGAATCGAGGGTTGTGGTTTCACCACGGCCTAGAAAATCAGATGATGACCTAGAAAACCAGATGATGGCCTAGAAAATCTGATGGTGGCTGGCTAGTCCACCATGGCCTAGATATCCAGATGATGGCCTAGAAACTCAGATGATGGCCTAGAAACTTAGATAATGGCCTAGAAAATCAGATGATGGCCTAGAAATTCAGATGGTGGCCTAGAAATTGTTGTGAGCAAATTACTACAAATTCGTAATTCTAGGTGTGCTAGGCGGCCTAGAAACCATTTTCAGCAATTTCTAGGCCAGCACTGACTCATTTTTACACAATTTGCACAGTACATGTTTGCTTGTATTGTGTGTTGTGCAGATTCCACGGAAAAAGGTCAAATAAAGTTTGCGCGCCGCTTAAGTCATATGTGACCGGAAGTAGAGTTTAGTAAGGGGTCAATACTGAACATTTGGGGTGAAAATGCGGTAAAAACGGGTGAAAACACAAAATTTCAGGACTTTTTTCGATTAAAATTGATCAAAATCCTTAATTTCCACCTAAAAATCACCCACCGATGAGTGTGAGAACGAGAAAATCGCAGAGCACACGGCTCATGCGAATCGTGTTGTTGTCGCTCATCTTCTTCTCGTTTCCTTGGCAGTACCACCAGCCAAGTGAGCGCAGGCCCAAGCGTCTGAAAGAATAGACTGGAAAACTGGAAAACAGTTTGAAACGGAAAGAGAATTGTCGGCGGAACAGAAGTAAACAATAATAAAATAAATCCAATAAAATATAAGGTGTTTGCGGGAAAAAAGCGGAAAACAATTTTTCTAGATGATTCCATGTGTGATTTATGATTTTCAACATGATTATAAAAGCCAACTTGATCAGTGACCACAAAAATCGTTGAATAGCATCGTTAGATCAAATTCAGCAGTATAAAAGTTGAGAAAAAGTCGAATTTCCTTTAAATTTTCTATTCCGATTATTAGAAAAATCGACAATAACAGATAACGATGCAGGGGCCCGGCGGAACTATGAAACAACTGAATTCTCTATAACTTTTCAATTTTAATCCATGAAAAGATGCATTTGAAGACGCTGAATTCGAAAAAATCGGTCTCGATAGGGCTTTATTACTTAGTATTTGAGATAGCGCATGTTGAAAACATTGCATTTCACTTGTTCATTGGTAGTAAAAATATAGCATTATCTCGAAAACTAAGTAATAAAGCCCTATCGAAACCGATTTTTTCGAATTCAGCGTGTTCAATTACATCTTTTCATTGGGTAAAATCAGAAAAATTATAGA
>GL379860.1:209215-280234 GCA_000143925.2 Caenorhabditis brenneri
GGGATACAGCCCTCCGTGGAGATAGAGGAGTCAAAATTGGAGGTCGAGATATTCTTCAATAACCAAAGGACATGTCCCTCTAAAGAAGAATGTTTCTGTGACTAAACAATTTCTTTTGTTATTGGTACTATGTAAAGTGTCGCGAGGAGATCATCAGAAAGAGTGAAATTATGACTTCAAGATTTATTTTGCATTTTAATGTGCAGTGGCTGTGATAATACAAATTCTATTATTCTATACTAAAATCGTTCGTGCGCGTCAATAAATTAGATGTTTCAAAATGGATTTTAAACCATGCACAACGTTACATTGAGCAGTTATTTAATAATCTGTTTTTGTTGCATTTCCAATTTGCCCGCCGGTGATAGGAAAGTTGGAAAATTTGGAATGAGAATTGGCAGACAATGCTAGAAGCCATTTCATGTTATAATAACAAAAAGAAGGAGGGACAACTGTCATAGTTAAACAACTCAATTTCGGCTCGCCATCCATTTTCTGTCCCATCAGCATCTATAATTGGCGTTGCCAATAAACGGTCATGATTTCTTGGGTATGGAATTCGATCAGTGTCGTTGAGTGGGGTACTGAAGCAGAATTTCGACAGCCTAGAGTTGTTGCAAAAAGAACACGGTGAGTTTCTCCAATGCAATTATAATAGCAGTTACGAAATCGCTGACCAAACAACAGGAAGGGATTTCGAATTCAGCGTGTTCAATTACATCTTTTCATTGGGTAAAATCAGAAAAATTATAGAAAATTCGATTTTGCAGTGCCATGTTGAGCAAAAGTCGAATTTTCTTAAATTTGCTATTCCGATTATTAGAAACATCGACAATAACAGATGAGGAAGATTTCGTAAAACTGAATTGTTCGTTGAAAAATTTAGGCGGTGTGGACAGCAAAAAAGAACAGTTCGTATCAAATTACACCGATTAAAACAATTTTGCGAGTTTATAATGACATGAAAGTCAACCAAACAAAAAATGACTAACTTGTTTTACTCAAACCTTTCAAAGTTTGGTAAAATTGATATGAGAAAAAGTGACTAATTACCGGATTTCTCAGGGAGTGACTAACAACTAAATGTACCCCGCCCACCACTTACTAACTTCATGAGATTTTGTGAAACCTCCGTGAAACCTTGGATGACTCATTCTTTTTCAAACTGACCAACAAGACAACCCCCTAACCTTCTCTAATCAACAAATAATCATTACTTATCAATAGAGAGTGAAGACCACACTTTTTCACAACAAGAAGAAGGTGTATATAGCAGAAATAGCAGAAACAAAGGGAGAAGAAAAATGAAAACCAGTTCACAAACGAGGAGAATTAGAGATAGACACACCTGAATGAGTGATTCGTGAGAGAGAGAAAATAAACCTTTTTTCTGTTAGAAGAGAGTGTTCAACTTGTTTTTCAAGTGGGAAGGAAAGCAGTGGGATTTACTAGACCGAATTTAGAAGTCAAGGAGAGGTTTTAGGCGGATTTGGGTGGTTTTGGAGGCTTTAGGAGTGAATTTTCCATGAGAATTATTGAATTGCAGAGCGTTCGAATAGAAAAATGTCATTTTTCAGTAAATGCGCTCTATTGCACAGCCTGTTTTTCTTTCTAAATTTTCACGCTCAATTTAGAAATAATTGCTCGATTTCCAATACAAAGCCCATAAGAATGCGTTTTTCCCACAGAAAAACTGATTAAACGAGAGAAATTTTAGTGAATGCGCTCTATTGCGCATATACTTCTTTCCTAATTTTGCACGCTCAATTTCGAATTTACAATGAAAGTTCCAATGGAAAACATCTTTTTTTTTGAAAAAACTCCAATTTTACAGAGGATTTCTAGTAAATGCGCTCTGTTGCACAGCTTCTTTTTCTAAATTTTTCACGCTCAGTTTTGAAATTTTTTGAATTAATTGCTTGATTTTTCAATACATAGCCCATAAGAATGCAATTTCACACTAAAAAACGCGCTAAAAACATGCGAAGCTCTCCTGCTACGAGATACAGTCACCGGGAAGATATGGAGGGAGAATAAAAAAAAATTCAAAAACATTCTGAAAAAAAAGAAAATAATTGTCTATGTGTGTGTATCACACACACACAAAATGTCGGAGAGACGTGAAAAAGCGAGAGAGAAAACAGAAAACATTGGCGGCGCACACCGAGATGTGAATTGAAAGGAGAGGTGGGAAAGAGTGTTGCGCGTGGAGAGACGCAGAGAAAACGAGAGGAGCGGAGAGGAGAGGAAGGAAGTAAACAGAGGGAATTGGGGGAACTTTGTGCTGAGATGGAGGAGATGGAGGAATGGGATCCAAGGGAAAATAATGAGCAGTAATTGCGCTCCAATTATAATTTTTTTGGATAAATAATTCTGAATTTTCGCGGTGCTAACAGGATTAAAAAAAATATTTTTCAGCCGAAAAATAGTTTTTCCAGCCAAAAATAGCTTTTTCAGCGGAAAAATAGCTTTTTCAGCGGAAAAATGGCTGTTTCAGCCGAGAAATAGTTTTTTCCTTCGAAAAATTGTGTTTTTTGGATATTAGAGCAGAAAAAACAGGTTTTTAGACCCAAAAATGCGGTTTTCAGGGCTAAAAATACCATTTTCTAGTTTGAAATTTCCCTGAAAAGGCTCCCAAATTGATGCTCTTCCGTACGTGCAAAACCCAAAAACAGCAGCATGAAATCGATAATGCGCGGAGCCGAAAGCCGACTGACAATGAGAAATGAGCTCCGTTTCTCTCTTTTTTGTTTCAATGGACGACAACAAAGAAGTGGTAAACAAGGCATCGAAATTCGAAAGAAACGTTGAAAATGAAAGAAAAAAAAACAATTAATTCACCGCGTGTTTCATTTAAATTCAAATTGATATGGAATCATATACAGAACGGGATGAGCAAAATGAGTATCATAAGTTAAACAATTCAAAATACTTCGAATGAAAAGTAAAAAAATTAGAAAATCTCCTGAACAATCGTTTTGGCCGTCGGATTGTAGACAAAGTTGTTGGCAGCGAAAATTTCCGATGTGTAGAACGGTTTCACATTCTCAATACGCAATTGTTGGGCCTTCTCGATGAACTCCGACTCGGCCATCGTCACACTCTGCACCGCCTCTCCGTGATTTCTAGCGGAAGCGTAGTGCAATTGCTGACGGACGAGCTGTTTGAGGATGAAGAGGAGAAGCTCGTTGGCCGATCGATTCTCGATTAGGTATCTCGAGAAGGTCTTCTTCATCTGACGCATAATGGATGCTTTTTGGGTGTTGACGAAGGATTCGAGCATGATTCGAGTGGCAGCCGAGCAGTCGTCGTCGTTGACGTACCTGGAAAAATGGAAGGATTGTAGGGGAAGAGATTTCTAAGCCATTTCTATGCTTCTTTGAACCAATTTCGCTAGTTTTACTCACGTTCTCAAGTGCAATTTGGCGTGCGCCTCCGACAACCGAATCATCGATTCGACGTGACGAACGGTGATGGCCACCGATCCAGTCGCCATACTCTCCTTTCGCATCATGGCGAAAATCGACGAGAACTTCTCCGTATGTTGTGGCCCCAGTGTCGGATGGCACTTCTCACGAGCGTAAATGATATATTTCCGAAGTAAATCTTGCGGAATCAACCGAACTCCAGAACGCTCATCGATCTTGTCCTCCGCATCGTCTTCTTCCATTTCGGTTTTGTCGGCATTCGGATGTAAACGACGATGATTTCCGACGACGAATCTCGCCAACCGGTCATCCTCCACTGAATCCACCGAGTCGCGGATCACACAAAGAACGTCAAAACGGGAAAGAATCGGTTCAGTGAGATCTACGTTTTCTGCGAACGTACGGGTTGGGTTATACCGTCCTCCGATCGGATTAGAGGCGGCGATCACTGTGCACCGCGCGTGGAGCGATGTAACAATTCCAGCTTTGGAGATTGAGATACTCTGCTGCTCCATAGCCTCATGAATCGATGTACGATCCTGATCGGACATCTTATCGAACTCGTCGATCAAGCAAACACCCTTATCGGCAAGTACCATGGCACCAGCTTCCAGGGTCCACTCCCGAGTGACCGGATGGCGTTGGACGTAGGCGGTGAGTCCGACTGCTGAGGCTCCTTGTCCGGTGGTGAGCACGGAGCGTGGAGCGATATGAGCGGCGTAGCGGAGGAATTGAGACTTGGCGGTTCCCGGATCTCCGCATAACAAAACGTTGATGTCTCCTCTCAGACGATGCTTGTCACCGGGGTTTTTGGCCTCTCCACGGAACAATGCCAATGCAATTGCTCTTTTGACATCGTCATGTCCATAGATAGATGGAGCGATGGACGCGAAGACCCTGGAAGCGATGTTAGGATCCTGGGACAGGGCACGAATCGCTTTGATATCCTCATCGGTCAACTGATCCGACGCCATCTGATCCTTGTTGGTGATGTGATTCGCCTGGATCAGAGTGTTGAATACAGGGAAGCCTTGCTTATAATTGAGAGATCCATCGAAATTGTTCGTGTAGACTCCGGTCACCTCGATCTCGTCACCCGGTTTACACGAGTCACAGAGATCGCCGAGCAAAATTACGTCCTTGGAGCGGGGCAAACGACCAGCGGCCACCTTGTTAGGCGACTCTTGAACAGTGATTCGCTGGTAGTTGTGGTAGATGGTGTTCTCCACGTTCAACTCAAACGGACCCTTGCCCTGACACGATGGACAGATCGTCGGGCGCACTTCCTCGTCATTTTGCTGCACAAATGGTCCCAAAAGGTATCCACAGGCGACACAATCGTACTTGACCACTGCCAGTTGTGGTAGAATGCCACTTGCGATCGTGACAACTCCGCTAGTTTTGATGAGCATGTTCAGATGGACTTGTCGAAGCATTCGGATGTCCTCCTCCACTGGAAGATGCGCGATACGGACTTTGATCTCGGAGCAGACCCGGGAGTAGAAGGGGTACATGTTCATGACGACGTCGGTGGCGGCGCGATCCATGATGGCGAGCATTTCGATGGGAGCTTCTGGGAGGAAATAGGAGATGTTTTGCTCGCCATTCTCGGCGCTAAGGTCGGTGAAGCTGACTTCGAGGGACTCTTTGTTGTCGGCTGCCATGTCCTGGAAAAATTAGGCTTATTTTCAGGCTACTTCAGGCAGTTTCCTACCTTAATCATCTTAATATACTTGATGTCCGTCGAGTTTTTATCCTTGAAACTTCTCAAGAAATTCTTGAATCTCCGCTCGATCTCCTTGGCGACAGCCTCATCGGAAACATGATCGCGGATCGTTCTTCCACGGATATTCTCCAGAATATCCACTGGAATATCCTCCTCCTCCATCGCCACGTCATCATCATCCTGACGACGTCCACGTCCACGTCCTCCACGACCACGCCGGTTGTCCAACTCACTATCCCCATCCTCGTACATCAACGCATCGTCGTCGAGAAGCTGATCGCGTTGAGCCATCTCACGTTCGGCGGCGCGACGAGCCGACACCGAGAGACTGCCCACGTCGGAGGCGTCGTCCATTCCAGACTCGGAGTATTGATCGAGCTCCGGTTGCTCACGGTAGTCTCTGGAATTTTTTTTTTGATTTTTTGGTTTTCCAAGCCTCTATTACCTCTCCATATCATCTCCAAAGAGATTCTCTCCCTCCTCATCCTCCGGATCCGGCTCCTCATTGTTGAACAGCTCGTCGATCTCGTCGACCTCCTCCTCATCCACCAATGGATTCGCTGGAAGCGGCTCATCACGATCGGCCATTTCTTGTTAGTTGTTTGGTGTTGTTAGCTACCTGGTGAGAAAAATTGCATTTATTTTGGAAAAAATCGGAAAAATTGCGAATTCCGAGTACAAAATAGGGTTTTCTCACTCTTTTTTTTTCCAAAAATTTATGCAATAAATTTAAAAAAAAGATTCTAAAAATTGAAAAACTCAATGAAAAACCTCAAAAACCGACAGAAACCATGAAAATGCGGTAAAACGATTCGAAAAAAGGTTTCTGGCGCCTCGGTGTGAGAGTGCGGTGGGGCGCGCTTGCTGCCTGTGACGTCATATTTTCGGATTTTTCAGGGAGGAAAAGTGATTTTCAGAGGTTTTCAGCGCATTTTTCGAGAAAAAAATAATTTTAGAAATTTGAGGAATGCAATTTCAACTGATTAATTATAAATTCCACGGATATCTAGCAGAAAATTTTTTTTCGAGAAAAATATAATTTTCAATATTTTTTTTCAGCAAAAATATTTATTTATACCCGTATTGATCCTTGAAAAATGAAAAAAAAAACAGAAAATAGTTAAATTAGTGAATTTCAGCAAACCACTCGGCCATTTGTCGGTCACAGTCATCGTCAGTGATCTGGAAAAAAAGGCTGTTTTGCTCAATTTTCTGCCAAATTTCAAGAAAATTCAGAATCTTTGTTTCATTTTTCGCATTTCTAAATCGACAATCGACTTGGAAAACACAAAAAAAGAGTTTTCGAAAGATTTTTGAAAAGTGTGCGGCGGAGCGCACTTTCTGAAATTTCGGCTCACCTGAGTATGAATATTGGGGTAGACCAAAAAATAGAACAGGCAAAAAATCACAAAACCAAAAAAGAAGGTCATCTGTGTGATCCAGTGGAATCGATGCATGAAAGTGGGCGAGAATTCGAACCACGTGGATGACTGGGATACTGTAACACGAGGATACTGTAGTCTGAGGCTAAGATCCGCACTTACTATTCCTATTCTGCCTACAAACCGGGGAAGTCGACCCATTCGTCTCTATGGGCACCTGTGTGAACGTATCCGGGGACATTGACACCCTTCAAAAAATTCATAATAGGCCCCGCCCCCAATTCCTTTGCTCCTCACTTTTTTACCGATGGATTCTCATAGGTAAACCCATCGGATCCATTCACCCCAGGCGATGAGATCCCATTGACCAGACGGAGCATTGGGAGCATCCCAGCGGCCACGATGGAGGTGTCCCTGGAAAATTTTCAGGTTGAGGGGGGGAGGGGGTCTAAGGCTCATGGTGAGGGACAGAGTAGAAGTTGTCAATAGAGCGAACATGCACATGCCATCTCACTCTGATCCTTCTTGATGCTCCGAGGTAGTGGTGGGAGTGGCGGCGAGGGTGGGCGTGGCCAGGGTGGGCGGGGTCGTCATCGTGGAGACACTCTTCTTCATCTCGACAAGCTCCATAGGATCCAGACGGGTCAGGGTACACTCGTCACCCACTTGGGACAGTTTGTACAGGGAATTGTTAGTTCGGAAATAGGGGTTAATGGGGAAAGTCTAAGCTGGAGGGCCTAAGGCCCGATGGCCCTGAGGCCCGATGGCTCCACTGAGGCCCCTAAAGACCCAGGGAGACGAGCCTGAGGCCCCGAAAGACCCAGGAAGCAAGCCTGAGACCCCCTGTAGGGCCTAAGGCCCCCCTAACAAGCCTAAAACACCCACCTAGTGATCAGCAACCGCTGCCTCATGTACTTCACGGCGGCCAGTTTGATCAGTGACAGGAATACGATGCAGAAGCAGACACCTGCAAGCAAAAATTGGAAGAATCCGGGAGGCCAAGACCCCTTACCTAAATAAACATCCATCGCCTTGATATAACTGACACGTGGCATCACCTCATTGTACGAGAAGAGGAGAAAGGTGATGGTGAGAATGATAGAGATCATGTCCTGAAAGTACAGTCTGGAGGCTAAGCTCCTGAGCCTGAGCCCCAGAGCCTGAGCTCCTGAGCCTAAGCTCCTGAGCCTAAGACCCTGAGCCTGAGCTTCTAAGCCTAAGCTCCTGAACCTGAGCTCCCAAGCTAAAGTTACCTGAAACGACGTCTCATTCTCCATCCACAACGACACCCAGGAGGTGATCACCACGGCGGTACTTGGGATGATCAGCTGGAGGAAGCAGAATCCGGCGGCACGGTTGAACACGAAACAGACGTAGAGACGGGAGTAGTCTCCTGTTGCATAACTCTCCACTCGACTCGTCACATACGCCTCCTTGACTTGGAAGTCTGGGAGACGGATTTTGTGGAGCTTCAGGGATTGGATGACTCCGGATGACCAGAAGTATTTGACCTTGTCCGCGGTGTAGCCATCTGGAAATATCTAGCGGAGTTGCTGGGGACGTGTACGGTCAAAAGAGCCCAACCGGTACCCGATCCCGGAATCTTGGACCGAGCCTGGTTAAGGCAGCCCGGCCCGTGGTCAAGCAAAAGGGCCTAGTCAAAAGTGCTGGTCTTGCAGGGTTGCTGAGGGCAAGACAGGATGGAGCCCATTCAGTACTGTCTCAAGGAAGCTAAACCGGGACCAGCCCGGCTCGTAATCGAGCAAAAGAGCCTAGACAAAAGAGCCGGTCAAGGAAGCTTGACCCGAGCCTGGCTAAGGGAAGCCCGGCCTGTAATCAACCAGAAGCGCCCAGCCAAAAGACCCGGCCAGGGAAACTAGACCTGTGCTCTGCTAAGGAAGCTCTTACCCAAGTTCTTAAACCCCCCAAACTCACAACTCTCAAATCCCATCTTACACAACTGTGTGTCAAACGGAAACAAGGTAAGATCCATCCCACACGTCAAAATCAATGAAAGCCGACGACTGTACAAAATACTTCCATTATTCCGGAGCCTCAACAACGACCGATGAGTGATACTTTGCCTTCTCGGATTCTTCGAAGATATTGCATTGGGTACGAAGGTATCCGGATGCCAGAGGAAATTCGAATAACTCTCATGAAGCGATATCTCCGTCTTGTTCTTAAACTTCTCCCTGCTATAAGTCAACCTCGGGTCCCGCCACGATTCCCGATAGAACATTTCGATGGAGTAGTCCATAGTGACCTCAGACACTGATCGAATGTTACTGACCACAATGGAAACGTTGACATGAACGGGGCCATCATAACCGTCATCGGGTACCTGGCGGTGATCGTATTTGATGGAGCGGAGGAATTGAAGGAAGTCGTGGGTTTCTCTAAATTTTTTTTGTGATGTTAAGGTCAAATTTCTACTTACCCCTGCTCAAAAATCGATGCCTTATCATAAATAGCATCGTAGATCTCATCCTGGAGCTCCTCGTCCTCAGAATCATCCGCCGAATTTGATTTTTTCCGAAGCCTTAGAGCCGCGCGGACTCCGGAGCACACCTGCACGGTTTCCATTAGTATCAAAAAAAGTAAAATGGAATCTTGGGTTCGTATCTTCATGGTTCCTGCAAAAATTCAAAAGTTTTGGGTAAGAACGAGTGAATAAGCGGCGAGTGGAAGGGAGGGAACATGCAAAAAGACATGATTTTTTGGTTTATGAGCCCCTGGTGGGCTCATAAACTTCTAAGCGGGAGGTTATAAAAAACCGGATTAGGCATCTTTCACAAATTTTTCAAAAAAGCGCATGACCAAATTTTTCTAGATTGTTTTCTAGACTTTTCTAGATCGAGGTGATGACCTAGGAACCCAAATTTTGGATTTCTAGGCCTCAAAATGAGCCATAAATCATATGTTGTGGAGCACCCATCACACCACGAGCAGCACCACCCCACAACAATAGAAAAATGTGAAAAAAAGAGTTGTTTGGCTAAAAATGAATACGAAATGCACTAAGGGTACTAATAAATAACAAGAAATAACAGGAAATTACTCAATTCCTGTTAGGGTTCGAAAGGAATATTATTTTCAAAAAAAATATATATTCTAGGAAAAAAAGATGACGAGACAAAGAAGGAATTGAATTATTTTCATCTCGCACACACACACTGCAAAAGTGATTAATTGGTTTTTTAGGATTCCAGGGAGGTAAGGAAATTTAGAGAGCCTTCATGGGAACGATGGGAGGCCAGGGAAAATAGCTAACGGGCTCTAGGATGATGGGTGTTAGTACGCCAGAACCCAGGGCGCCAGATCTTGGGACACCAGGCCTTAGACAGGCAGGCTTAGCGGCCCTGTGCCCTATAACTTATCCCTAAGGCTATTGAATGCGCTAATCTTAGCTAAGAACCTGACGGCTCGCTTCGTTGACCGTAGACTAAGACATCGGGTGTCAATGCTGAGGTCTGGAGTTTTAAGACGCCAGATCTGAGGGACCTAAGACCTTATACGATGCTCCTAGTGCTTAAGAACAAGCAAGGAACCTGCCCTTATTGAACGAAAAGCCCCCTTTTTGACGGTAAGGCCCCCTTCTTATGCGTGAGGCCCTCTTATTGACCGCAAGGACCCCTTATTGACCTTAATGCCCCCTTATTGACCGTAAGGCCCCCTTATCGCTCGTAAGACCCTAAGCTAGGCCTTAGTATGCTTAAAAGCCCTTAGTCTATCTTACGACCCCTTATCAGCTGAGCTTACAAAAAAATTGCCTATCTGGCAGATTCCAAGAGCCAAAACACACCCAACACCCAAAAAAACTACGCGCATATTCAAATATTTTTATTCTTTTCCTTCTTCTGGCTCTTCCTACCCAACCCAACAAGTGAAAACTTATATAAAAAGAACAATTGTCAATCATTTTGATGTTCTCCCCCTCTCCTCCTTCCTTACTACTGGAAATATGCATGTGCTGGGGTACTGGGAAGCCTGGGGAGCCATGGGGGGTACAGATGAACGCAAGTGATGTGGTGTGAGATGAGAAGGGAATGAGAAGAACAAAGACTACTGCTATAAGGAAGAATATCATTTTTGATTGAGGGAGGGGGGAGGAGGCTTGGGAAAAAAATTATTTTGAAGTTTTTTCTCTAGCGTACATGATCCATAAGTGTTTAGCGGGCTTGATTTGACGGGATTTTTTGTTGAGTTGTGTTGCTACGACCTTCGTCCTCAAGGAGCCCACTAGGAGCACTGCCCTCAAGTTCAGCTGGTAACCCTACACCGAATGTTCTTAGTTCTTTCCTCCGCAACAAGAAACATATCATGTTCGTGCTCAGATTACTGCAACACCTGCACAAAAAAGCAGCTGCCATGCTCAAAATCAGTGTTACAGTAGTCATTTTTCCAGGTTACCTGCTTTATTATTTATGAAAATCCTGAAAATTTCTGGAAAATTCCAGATTTCGGTTGCTCATAACCTCTGAATTCAGCTCTAGTTACTTAGCTAAGTGGCTTATGGAGCAATTACTGCTGGCTGTGATAATTTTTCTGGCTCTTTCCTAGGTGCTCAGCAATTACGGAATTCATACCCTCCCCTCTAACAAAAAAATCCCATAATACAACAAGAATAAAAAAGCGACGGGGCGACAAGGAGAAGAGGAAAGAGCAAGATCATAAAATAGAGCCCCTCCCCTCCCCCCTCATGTGCTCTTCGGACAACAAAAACGATCATTTTGTGGTCGAGTCGTGTCGAATAGATGTGCTGCCCTCCCAAGAATCATATTGTGTTTGGAGTTTGAGTCGAGGGGAAAAGTTGGGAAAATATGGAACATGAGTTGGGAAGGGGTCCCCATGGGAAGATTTTTTATAAATAGAGAGACAAGTGAGAACTTTTTTGTGGGAATTTTTGAGTGGAAGGGGTTCTTAGGCCAAGACAATGGGGCCTTAAGGCTAGCGAAAGAGTCTTACGGCTAGCAGAAAGGTCTTTAGGCTAGCGGAAGGGTCTTCAGGCTAGCGGAAGGGTCTTAAGGTTAGCAGAAGGGTATTAAGGCTAGTGGAAAAGTCTTATGGCTAGCGGAAGGGCCTTAAAGCCAGCGGAAGGGTCTTAAGACTACCGGAAAGGTCTCAAGGCTAGCGGAAAGGTCTTAAGACTAGTGGAAAGGGCTTTAAGGCTAGCGAAAGGGTCCTAAGGCTAGCGAAAGGGCCCTAAGGCTAGCGGAAGGGCCTTAAGGCTAGTGGAAGAGTCTTAAAGGCTAGAGGAAATGTCTCAAGGCTGATCAGAAGTCCTAGAAAGCTGTTCGGAGGTTCCTAGTCAAAGTTAGCGTGTTTCTTACCCTCAAGGTTGCTGCTTCACAGGCCTGGCCCCCTTAGGCTTGGCTTCACACGGCTTAGTTTGCCTAGAAAGGCTCAGCTAAGGCTGGTATAGGTCTTCTGAAGCTGTTCAAATGCATTAAGATCATCCTAAGGGCTTTTTTGACTACTCAATAATTTTTCTAGACTATCTATGACCCCTACCCTCCTAGACCAATGTTCTCCTATACCCCAAGGACCCGCCTGAAAAAGCTGAAAATGAGTAAGGGAAACCTAAACTAGAAAACAAATAAAAGAAGATCTCATTTTGGGGAAGAGATGCGCGACATTTCATTTTCTTAAATTGTTTCTTTTTCTGCTTCTGAAAAGGGGAAAAGCAGTGAAATGTTTGTTGGAAGAGAGGATTTTAATCAAAGAAACTTTTCTCCCTCCAGAAGCAGCCCAGAGCCTAATTAAAATTTGCTGAGGGCAAATCGAGGGCAGAGAAATTGTGACGTAACAATAAGGAAAATGGGGAAATTTTGAAAAAATTGGAATAAGGGAACCCTGGGCCCCCTTTTCTTCTCCCTTCAGTCACATTGAATACATGTGTTTCTGTTCATTCTCATATTGCTGCTCTCCCCCTCATCCCATTCATTTGAGTGGGAGTAAGTACTTTTGAAATGTCTTCTTCTGTGTGGTGTATCATCATCAGAGTTGCGGACAATATGAGTTTATTCAATCAAGCAAAATTATCATTCCTCATCGAGGACCACTTTTCTCGCCCAGGCGTTACTAATGCACAATCTTCGGCTGCTGTCACAAAAATCATTCTCGCCACAATCACTTATGTACTTGCAGCTTTTTGGAGGCTGCACCCATCGGGCACACATGTTAAGCATACAGGTCTTCCCATTACCACAATCCGAGTTGTCGAAAAATGTTCGAATGCTCACGAGTTTATTCAATTTTTTTTCAATTATAATTTTCAGAAAAAAAATTATACATCCTTGTTGAAGGATGAAGTAACACACCGTCCACGATTATTACAGACCTCGCCATCGTTGCATCCGGAATTTTCGGAGCAGCGTATTGGAGGTTCCCCATAGACAATGCCACCAGGAGATTTTATCGAGGAAGCATCATTACATCGTCCATTATCACCACAAACCTCTCCTTTTTTACAGTCTTGAGTCGACTTGCATCTTTTTGGCTGTGGGAACGTCTTGATGGTGCAATGACCTTCGATACAAGATTCGCCACCGGTGCATTCAGAATTGTCGGAGCAGAGTGTTGGCTCAAATTTTGGCTGATCCTCCATGATATCACACTGTCCTAAGAAATCACAAAAATCTCCTGCATCACAATCCGGAGCGGTCTTGCATTCGCCAAAATGGCAATCGGAATTCTTGGAGCAGTGTAGAGAGGAGGCTACACGACACCATCCTACCGCATTACAACTTTCTCCTGCATCACAATCTTGAGTGGACTTGCATCTTTGCATACGCTCAATAATTTCGCTGCACAATCCGCGTACACAGAACTTATCATGGTCGCAATCGGAATTGTCGGAGCAGTTTACTTTAGGTGGCATAATAGTAGTTGTAAAGGAAACTTTGTCACACAATTTGTGTTCACTGCAAACCTCTCCTTCGTAGCAATCCAGAATAGTCTTACATTTTCTTGGCTTTTCAGCCGATAAATATATACATGCGCCGGTCACACATGTTTGGCCACCGGTGCAATCGGTATTGTTGAAGCAGCGTAGAGATAAATCTTCACGACACCATCCTCCTGCGCAAATGTCTTTCGCATTGCAATCCTGAGTGGCATTGCATCTTCTGAATCGGTTCGCATTCGGGCTAGTGGTGCACAGACCGCGTTTACAATAATCGTATCGGTTGCAATCTGATGTATAGTAACAGTGTCTTTCATTTGGATAATTTTTTGAGAGAGCAGTGACACATCTTGCTTCTTCGGTACAATATTCGTCTTTATTACAATCCTTAGTCCACTCGCATTTTTTCGGCAGCGGACCCAAGATGTAGTAACACGAGCCTTCCATACAAGTTTGGCCATCGATGCATTCAACATCGTCTAAGCAGTGTTTTCCAGATTCCGGGTACCGGGAGCTGGCAACGCTAAGGCAGAGAAGGAGGATCTGGAAACATAACATGGGAATATTTTTTTGATTTTTCAAATTTTAATGACGTTAGCCGGGTGTCAAATATAAATGACCTACCAAAATAGTAAACTTCATCGTTCTTCAAAATTTTCGTGGCCAGCAGAGAACAGTAAAATAAGAAAAGTGATAAGATAATTCGATTGGGTCTGCTCTTTTATAGGACCCAGTGAATGGCAGGGCGTTTTCCTTGGTCTATACATAAAGGGAGAGATCATCAGAGTTACGGACTGAACGGTTTTCTATGCTTTTGTGTCGTAAATACATGGGAGAATACTAAATGCACTATCAAAAGGAACGGTTTCCTATGAATGCGATGAATAGAACGAGGGAAACGCCTATAGGCCCTATAAAAGGAGTGGAGACTCGTTTCAATCACTATATCACTTCCCATATTTTACTGTTCTCTGCTGACAACGAAAAGTTTGAAGAACGATGAAGTATACTATCTTGGTAGGTCATTAGAACTATACTTGTGATGGGGCGGGCTTTTTCAAAATTTTTCATGGCCCGGCCCATTTTCAAAATCGAAAAATGAGCTGATTTTTGCCTGTTTTCTGTAAATTTCAGGTATTTTGCATGTTGGGAGTAGTTTGAGTAGTTTGGATCACGAATAGACCAAAAATTCAAAATTTTTGAAAATTTTGTGTTTTTCCCATAGTTTTGGGGAAACTTTCAAAAATGGTGTCTCCAGTGCGGACTTTGCGGGCCGGGCCGGACCTTGCGTGCTTTGGCGGGCTCAGCCCAGATTTCACAAGTATGATTACAACCCATATCTTCCTGTTAGATTTATTCGACACCCTGCTACTGCCATTAAAATTTGAAAAATCGAAAAAATATTACCAATTTATGTTTTCAGATCCTGCTTCTCTGCCTTGTGGCCACCGTCGCTGCTAGCTCCCAGTACCAGCAAACTGGAAAGCACTGCTCCGACAATTCTGAATGCTCCGGTGCCGAATCATGCATGGGAGGGAGGTGTTCTCCCATCTTTTTTCCATCTTATCCACAGCAAAAAACATGCAAGACCGCTCAGGATTGTAAACAAGGAGAGGTTTGCGGTGGAAATGGACGATGTAATAATGCTTCCTCGATAAATTCTCCAAGTGGCATCATCTATGGGTCTCCAAAACACTGCTCCAAAAGTTCCGGTTGCCATATTGGCCAGTTCTGTAAACTCGGTTTGTGCACTCGATGGGAGCCCTTTATTAGAAGATGCAATGCCACTCAGGATTGCAATGCAAGAGAAATTTGCGCAGGAGGAAAGTGTCGTGAAGATTTATCTCGACGCTGCTTCAACAATACCGATTGCACCGTTGGCAAATTCTGTGTGGCCGGCAAATGTATAATCTTATTTACTGAAAAGCCAAGAAAATGTAAGACTATTCTGGATTGCTACGAAGGAGAGGTTTGCAGTGAACACAAAATTTGTGACAAAGCTTCCTTGACAAACTCTACAAGTACTCTTACCAATGTGCTTCCTCCAGGACGCTGCTCCCAAAATTCCGATTGCAAGCGTGACATGTTCTGTATACAAGGCTTGTGCAGCGAAATTATGACACAGAAGAAGAAATGCAAGTCCACCCAAGATTGTAATGCAGGAGAAAGTTGTAGTCCAGGAGGATTTTGTCGAGTAGCCTGGTCTCAACAATGCTCCAAGAGTTCGCAATGCATCGATGATAAAATCTGTGTTGCTGGCTCGTGCATCAATAGGAAATTTGTCGATCAACCAAAAAGATGCTGGTCCAGTCAGGATTGTAAAGAAGGAGAATTCTGTGATTCCTTAAGACAGTGTGTTGATGATCAGCCACAATTTGAGCCAACACTCTGCTCCGACGATTCCGAATGCAACGATGACGAGGTCTGTAATGATCGTGGGCGGTGTGCTAGTGCGTCCCTTCATGGATGAATAATTATCTAGATTTTTTATTGAAAAAAATTGAATAAACCTGTAAGCATTCCAAAATTCTTGATTTGTGTTAGAGGGTGGGTCCTACAAAGCTCAAAATACCATCCGTGCCTCCCAATTTGCCTTCCTGGTCGTTCCCATCCCCACACCCCCTCTTTTCCCCCTTTTCCCAGGTTTATCGTCGATAAAACGCCCAATATTTTCGATTTTCCTTCGATTTTCTCTCGAATTATGGCTGGGAACCAATAAATCGAATTATGCCCCCCTATAGAGGGGTATAAAAGGGGATGCCCGTAACACTGAGACCCCCTTCATTCTTCCTATTCTAGCTCTACAGCAAAGAAGCCGATGAAGACTATCTTGGTAAGCTTACGAACCGGAGATATTCTGAAAATTCAAGAAAAAAAAAACTTCCAGATCATTCTGTTCCTGGCCGTTGGAACCACCTTCGGGTTTCCGCCGTGGTTTCAGGTGTGCAGAGTGGACACGGATTGCATCCTTGTAAAAGATTTAGGAAGGATTGGAAAATGCATTCAAGGAGAGTGCATCACGGACTACCTGGACCGTTTCCAAGCCAAGCCCCGTGGCTTCCTCCCAGAATGTATATATGACAAGGACTGCCCAAGAAAAGAACAAAAGTGTTTCGCCAACCACTGCGGATTCTCTGATGACAGCAAGCGTCGCCTCGCCATGTGCAACATGGACGAGAACGGAGAATGTACATGCGCTCAGGACAGTGACTGCCCTGCTGGCGGGTGGTGCAACAATCAGGGTGTTTGCCTCGGTTGGGAGGAGTTTGCCGCAGGTGGCCTCTAATTTTCTGTGTTGATTCTTGTTTGAATGAATTTTATCGGAGCATTCTGTTTTTTTTTTCTCTCCAGTTTTCATACACAAAATCCAATGAAGCTTCAGCATAAATCGGGGAAAAGTGAGTACGGTAGATCAGTAGGCTCTTTCAGACCCACAGAAATCCATTTGGGGTTGCGGAAGCAAGATTGAGGGGCATTTTTTCATCTGCAGCAACGTACATGTTCATCGAAGCAGGAGGATGCAACAATTCGAACATTTATTGCCACAGCGTACCCTTTTTATGACCAACCCGTCGGAACGGTATTTAAGCTGCACCCGCGGAGGAATTTCAGTGTCACGTAGGCATGTTCTAGCGAGACCTTGGGGGCTTAGGCTGTCCTTGTGCCGGTCTTGTGGGCTTAAGATGTCCTAATGCCATCCTTGTGGGCTTAGGCTATCCTTTTGCCGCTTTATCGTCCCTGGAGCTTGTGCCTAGGCTGTCCTTATGAGCTTAGGCTGTCCTTATTCCGTCCTTGTGGGCTCAGGCTGTCCTTCTGCCGGGTATTTTTGTCCCTGGAGCTTGAGCCTTTCGTTTCTGGAGCTTGTGCCTAGCTGAGACCTGGGATCGGGCCTTTTTCGGACTTTGTAAAGGCTGGTAGCTTGGTCTGACAGCTTTAACCTAGCTTTCGCCTCCCTTCAACTTGCCTGGTTCGATTCCAGGCTCGCTGTTGGGCCTTAGCCTCCCACGACCTTCTCACAGGCCGGTTCCTAGGCCTCCTAGCCCTACTCTTTTGCTCTTCCCAACCCAATTTACCCTCCCATTTTCAGGAAAATGACCTCCTCCTCAACGACAGCCCTCCTCCGCTCCATGGCGTTCGTCTGGCTGGCCATGGTGGCGGCAAACGCGTTCTACGTGCCAATGACCCACAACATTGCTAAGCGAGACTGTAAGTATGACCTTGAAAACCACCAATAAACAACCACTCTCCAGCGGAAGGAAACTGGGACGGTGGTCCAGCCGGTGACGGTGGATCTGCTGCCAACGCCACCGGAAACGAGGATGCCGAGGACGGTGGACGAGGTGGACGAGGTGGAAATGGAACGGGAACCGGAAATGGTGGACTAGGAGGTAATGGAGGAAGTGGCGGACACGCATTGGGCAACGGGAATGGAGGAGCTGGTGGAAATGGTGGAAGAGGAGGAATGACGCCAGAAAATGGAAATGGAGGAAATGGAGGAAATGGATCTACTGGAGGAGACTCGGCTGGCAATGGAAACGGTGGTAATGGAGGACTTGGAGGAGACGGTGGAAGTTCTGCTGGAAACGGCAACGGAGGTAAAGGAGGAAACGCTGGACAAGCTGGAAGCTCCCATGGAAATGGTAATGGAGGAATCGGAGGAACCGGTGGGCATGGAGGAAATTCGACGGGCAATGGCAATGGCGGTGACGCTGGAAATGGTGCGATCGGTGGAAATTCCACTGGAAACGGCAATGGAGGGGCTGGAGGAGCTGGAGGAAATGGAGGTGAGCGAAGTTCTAGATGAATTCCGAGCTAATTTCGCTAATTTCTGAGCTAATTTCCAGGTAGCTCCGGTGGCAACGGTAACGGAGGAAACGCTGGCAACGGTGCCATCGGTGGAAGCTCCGGAGGAAATGGAAACGGTGGAGTTGGAGGCGCAGGTGGTAACGGAGGAAACTCCACTGGCAATGGTGACGGTGGAAACGCTGGAAACGGTGCAGCCGGTGGCGACTCAGCTGGAAACGGGAACGGAGGAGCTGGAGGAGCTGGAGGAAACGGTGGAAGCTCAGGAGGCAATGGCAACGGGGGCAATGCCGGAGACGGTGGTGACGGAGGTAACTCAGGAGGCAACGGCAACGGAGGTAACGGAGGAGTAGGAGGCAATGGTGGAAGTTCTGGAGGAAATGGTAACGGTGGAAATGCTGGAAACGGAGGAAACGGTGGAAACTCTACTGGAAATGGCAACGGAGGAAATGGAGGGGATGGAGGAAGTGGTGGAAGTTCCGGAGGCAATGGAAATGGAGGAAATGCTGGTAATGGAGGCAACGGAGGTAACTCCGGAGGAAATGGTAACGGAGGCAATGGAGGAAACGGTGGAAATGGAGGCAGCTCCGCTGGTAACGGTAACGGTGGAAACGCTGGAAATGGAGGAAACGGTGGAAATTCCACTGGCAACGGCAACGGAGGAAACGGAGGCAATGGCGGTAATGGTGGAGACTCTGGAGGCAACGGTAACGGGGGCAACGGCGGTAACGGAGGTAATGGGGGAAGCTCCGGTGGAAACGGTAACGGTGGCAACGGAGGAAATGGCGGAAATGGAGGAGACTCCGGTGGAAACGGCAACGGTGGAAACGGCGGGAACGGTGGTAATGGAGGAAACTCCGGTGGTAACGGTAACGGAGGAGCTGGAGGTGATGGTGGAGATGGAGGGGACGCCGGTGGAAACGGCAACGGTGGAAATGGTGGAAACGGAGGCAATGGAGGCAATGGTGGAAATGGAGGAAATGGCGGTAACGGAGGTAACGGAGGTAACGGAGGTAACAGCGGAGGCTCCACGGCCAGAGCCACCACACCGACTACTGTGACGACGACTACCGTGAGACCAACCACAACTACCGTAGCCACGACTACCGTAAGACCTACCACAACCACCGTAAGACCAACCACTACTACCGTAACGACCACAACAGTCAGACCAACTACAACAACCGTCAGGCCTACCGCAACGACAGTTAGGCCCACAACTACCGTAACCACTACAACAGTCAGACCAACTAAAACAACCGTTAAGCCTACCACAACTACGGTGAAGCCCACGACGACGGTGAAGACAACCAAGAAGCCAGTAGATGGTGAGTGCCTGTTTATAGGTTGGATAGGCTCTTTTCAGACCAGTTTCGTCCCCGTCTTAATCCTCAAAGCCGATCTGGTCAGGTCGGACAGCTAGCCTCAGGCTCTAAGCAGTAGTCTTTCAGTTTCTAGAGATTCTAGGCTGGTTAAGCACTTTTCAGGCTGGTACAGACCAGTTTCAGCCCTATCCAGGTTGTTTTGATCCTCAAAGACGGTCTGGTCAGATTAGGCAATGATCTTTGGGCCAGTCTAGGGCTCCAGGCAGTAGTCCCTCGGCCTCTAGGGATTCTAGGCTAGTTAGGCTCTCAGAGGATGTTGCAGACTGCTTACTAAGGGTCTCCAAGGCTATACAAGGCTCTAGGCCCTCCCCCTAGGCTCCCGAAGGCTCTCCGAGGCTCCCAAAGGCTCCCCAAGGCTCTGGACCCCCCCCCCACTAGGCTCCCCAAGGCTCCCCAAGGCTATCCAAGGCTCCCCAAAGCTGTTTCATGCCAGCCTAGGCCATCTTCAGACCACTTTCCCCATTTCCCAACCCCAAATAACCTCTATTCTTTTTCCAGACTGCAAACCTGACCACTACGGTGGAGGTGGCCATGGTCACGGAACCTATGGAGGAGGTCATGGAACATACGGCGGAGGAGGAAAGTATGGAGGACGCGGTGGCAAAGTGATCATCATTGGAAGCACCAACCCAAAAGCAGCTAAGAAGCCATGAAAAAGCTTTTTGAATATTTTTCATTTATTGTGTGATTAGCGGATAAAGATTTTTTTTTTCTGAAAGTGCGCTCTACTGAACTAGAAAGTACGATTCCACATAGCAAGTACACTACAAATAACACGGTTCTTCTTTCCCCATTTCGATCACAAACTCCTTTCTGCCGCGACATAATGTTACCTGTCTCTGGGTCTCCACTTCCAGTGTACTCTCTCATCGGACACATTGTGTTTAGTGTTTGTGTCTCGTCTAGGGTAAAAGTATATAAGGTGGAGAAGAATTGTGAGGTCAATCGGCATATTTTTTCGGTTTTGGCTATTCCATTAGAGTTTTTTTTCTTCCAAAAATCCATTTTCCAGAATTTCCAGATGGACTCCGAAGGTTTCTCCCGCCTCTTCCACAACTTCGAGAATGTTCTCGAGCCAAAAGAGTGCCGCTTGATTGGCACCGTGCCAAGTTATCTTAAAGGGACAATGCTCCGGAATGGACCAGGGATGTTCGAGATTGGGAAGGATAAGTATAAGCATTGGTTCGATGGTCTTGGATACATGCAGAGATATCATTTTGAGGATGGGAAGGTGAGCAGGGGGTGGAGGGGGTGGGGCTTCCTTAGCTTCTTCATTTTTCTTTTTGTCTGGCCTCCCAAGCCGATTCAAATCTTGTCCCTCGTGACCTGGGCTCCGTAATGATACAAAATTTGGATTCCTAGGCCACGGCCGCGAAAAGTTAGACCACCAAACTTCAAAAGATCATAACTTTGCACAAAATCGTCTTAGAGACTTGATTTTTAGGTCATTTTGACCACCTTATCAAGCTCTTTTAGCTGATCCAAAATTCTAGGCCATCAATGAAAACCCTAGGCCAGCTCTTGGAAAGTTAGGCCACCAAACTTCAAAAGGGCATAACTTTGCTCAAAATCGACCGAGCATCCTGATTTTTGGCTCGTTTTGCCCGTTTTGTCCCACACTTTTAGATGATCCAAACTTCTATGCCATCAATAGAAATCCTAGGCCACCTCTTGGAAAGTTAGGCCACAGATTTCCAAAAGGTCGAAATTTTGCTAAAAATCGACCTAGAAACTTGATTTTTGACTCATTTTGATCATCTTGTCAAGCTCTTTTAGCTGATCCGAAAATCTAGGCCATCAGTGGAAATTTTAGGTCACGACCTTGGAAAGTTAGGCCACCGAACTTCAAAAGGTGCTAACTTTGCTCAGGACCGACCTAGAAACTTGATTTTTGGCTTATTTTGACTGTCTTATCCCGCACTTCTAGATGATCCGAACTTCTATGCTATCAATAGGAATCCTAGACCACCTTTTGCAGACTTAGGCCACCAAACTTCAAAAGGTCACAACTTTGCTCAGGACCGACCTAGAAACTTGATTTTTGGCTTATTTTGACCGTTTCGGCGTGGGCTTTCTAGTGATGCAAAATTTGAATTCCTAGGCCACGACCTTGGAAAGTTCGGTCACAAAACTTCAAAAGGTGCTAACTTTGCTGAGGACCGACCTAGAAACTTGATTATTGGCTCGTTTTGACCGTTTTGTCTCACAGTTTCAGATGATCCAAAGTTCTAGGCCATCCGTGGAAATCCTAGGGTACCTCTTGGAAAGTTAGGCCACCAATCTTCAAAGGTGCTAACTTTGCTCAGGACCAACCTAGAAACTTGATTTTTGGCTCATTTGGTCCTTCTCGGCTTGGGCTCTCTGATGATACCAAATTTGGATTCCTAGGCCACGGCAACGAGAAGTTAGGCCCCCGAGTTCAAAATCAACCTAGAAACTTGATTTTTGGCTCATTTTGAGCGTCTTATCAAGATGATCCAAACTTCTAGGCCACCTAGACCAATTTCCCTATCCTACAGATGTTCTACTCTGCCCGTTACCTGGAATCCGAGGCCTATGACATCAACGTGCAAGCCCAGCGAATTGTGACATCTAGTTTTGGCACAGCGACCTTCCCGGACCCTTGCAAGACCCTTTTCTCCAAATACTTCTCCACATTTATGCATGAGGCACCTGAGAAGCATGACAACGCCAACGTGGCTTTTACACCGGTCGGAGATGCTCTTTATGCCTGTACGGAGACCCCCTACATGTATCGAATCGATTTGGACACCTTGAAATCGTTGGAGCCGGTGGGTTATTGATTATTTTGAGCTTCTAGGCCTCTGATGCTCAGTTTTCTACTAATAAAATGAAATTCCAGGCCGATTTTTCCCAATACGTCGCTCTCCACTCCTGCACCGCCCACCAACTTTACGACGAAAACGGAGATGTCTACAACATTGGCTCCCGGTTCGGACCAGACTCCGCCCATGTCTTCACGGTCACCCGGAACCCAAAGAACTTCAAGGGGGCCTCTGACTGGGAGCACACCTCAAAAATCGGCGAGATCAAAGCCACGGACCCCTTGTACCCGACCTATATGCACTCCTTTGGAATGTCAGAAAACTACCTAATCATGTTCGAGTCCCCCGTCCGAATCAACATCCAGAAATTCATTCTAAGAAATATCATCAATGCCACCTACCGGGATTGTTTGGATTGGCATGGGGATAAGGATGTGTCTGTGTTCATTTTGAACAAAAAGACTGGAGAGCATGTGCCTTTAAGGTTCAAAATGGATCCATTCTTCACTTTCCATCATGCCAACACTTTCGAGAAGGACGGTTGTTTGGTGGTGGATTACTGTAGGATTGAGAATGCCGGGAATTTCAACACATTGTGTATTGATAACATGAGAACCGGAGAGTTTCAGAATGTGAGTTGGTTGTGGGCTCAGGGCTCCTAGGTTTAGGCCATCTAGGCTCAGGTTTCCTAGGCTCAACCAATCTGGGCTCAGGTTTCCTAGGCTTAGGCCTTCTAGGCTCAGGTTGTTCAGGCTCAGGCTTCCTAGGTTTAGGCCTTCTAGGCTGCTTAACAATATTTCTTCCAGGACACCATCTTCCTCCCCTACCTCACCCGCTTGGTGATCCCACTCGCTGTCCCCGCCTCTGCTAAACCTGAGGACAACCTCTTGGGGTCCTTCCCCTGGGCCAAGGGGTACAGTGCCATTCTCCAGAAGGACGGATCCATCAAGCTGACCGAAAAAAGAGTTTGTGACACTTGTGAGTTTTCTGGTGCGACGCGGTCTGCAACGCGGTTTTTTCTTACAGCTATGGAATTCCCGCGCTATCATTGGGAGAAGATCAACATGAAGGAGTACAAGTACGTCTTTGGATCCACCGTTTTTGGCAAGGAGTCTGAAAATCCGGCTGGGGTACTGTTGCAAAGGTCTCAAAAAGAAAAAAATTGAGATTCCAGGTAGTCAAAGCAGACATGGTGACCGGAAAGCACTTGATTTGGAATCGAGAGAATGCTCATCAAATTTGCGGGGAGCCAATTTTTGTGCCGGATCCAAATGGTGTGGAAGAGGATGATGGTACGTCATGGGGGGACTAGTTTCTCGGAAAGTTAGGCCACCTGCGTAATTTGAAAAAACTTGACACCCATATTGCCTATCCTAGCTTATATGACCTAGAAAACCAAAATTTTGGAGTTCTAGGCCACCACGTACATTTCTAGGCCATCAAACCAAAAAATTATCATTTTAGGCCCCTCATCTTGTAAAGGCCGTATCTCAAAAACCAATAGAGCTATCGAAAAGTTGTCAATTAGAAAAATGATCAGCATGAAATTCCACATCGATCTAAGATATTTAAGATAGATGGCCTAGGATTTTCAATATTTGGATTTCTAGGCCACCACGTGCATTCCTAGGTCATCAAACCAAAACATTTGAACTCCGCATGAGATTTGAAAGGATTTGATACCCATATTGCCCAGTTTTCAGTACATGGCCTAGAAAACCAACATTTTGGATTTCTAGGCCATCATTTTTAGGCCCCTCATCTTGTAAAGGCCGTATCTCGAAAACCAAAAGACCTATCGAAAAGTTGTCAATTAAAAGAATGATCAGCATAAAATTTCACATCGATCCGTACTATTTAAGATTGGTGGCCTAGGATTTTCAATATTTGGATTTCTAGGCCACCAACCAAACTTTGAGCAAAGATAGCCGATATGGGTATCAAATTTCGTCATTTTTCATGGGGATTTCAATGAAATCATTTTTGATGACCTAGAATTTTTCTGGACCACCACCCATGGCCTAGGATTTTCAAAATTTGGATTTCTAGGCCTCCACCCCAAAAACGTGCATTTTTCACCATTTTTCACCATTTTTTTTCCTTTCAGGATGTCTAATCGTCCCAATCATGACAATCTCCGAAAAGCAGCCACCATTCGTGTTGATTCTCGACGCCAAAACTCTCAAGGAGACCGCCCGTTTTGAGATTCCCGAGGACAGAATTCCACTCGGATTCCATGCTTTTTATCAGAATCGTCCTGGAATCTAGGGCCGAAGGACCAGATTCCACAGATCAGCAACACTATTTTCCTCTAGATTCTTCTAGAAATCATAAACTTTTTTTTTCTTTTGCCTTTCTCTCCTCATTCCCGAACCCCCCTATAAAATGTTTCCATCACCCCTCGTCAATAAATATATCGTGAAAAATGAGAGTTGTGTTGATATTTTCTGTTATTATGGCGGTTGAGTCGATGATTTCGGTGATTGGGAGTGGTGGAGCAGGTCAGGAGCCGCAGTGTGACGAGGAGGATGGTCCGAATTTCCAGGTGGACTCAGGGGAGCACTCAGGTAAGCCGGGGAAGGGGGAAATCGCGCTCTAATGACAATCAGCTCTCGGTAACTGCGCTCTACTGACATGGGTAACCGCGCTCCAATGACAATGGTAACCGCGCTCTACTGACAAAGGTAACCGCGCTCTATTGTCCATTTTCATCATTAGCTCCTCTACCACAATAACTGACATAGGTAACCGCGCTCTACTGACATAGGTAACCGCGCTCTACTGACATAGGTAACCACGCTCTACTGACATAAGTAACCACGCTCCATTGACATAGACAACCGCGCTCTACTGACATTAGGTAACCGCGCTCTACTGGCTTAGGTAACCGCGCTCTACTGAGAAAAACAACTAGCTATCTTTAGATGGCCCTGGGAGCGGCTCTGAAGGTGGTGACGGCGGCTCTGGTGGTGCCGGTGGCGACGGAGGTGCCGGTGGCGACGGAGGAGGAGGAGATGGTGGTCCTGGGCAACCTGGTCAGCCAGGTGGCCCGGGAGGCTCAGGTGGTCGTGGCTTTGGTGGTTTTGGAGGCCACGGAGGTCACGGTGGAGCTGGAGGATCCGGAGGCTTTGGAGGCCCTGGGGGCCGTGGAGGCCCTGGAGGTCACGGAGGTCATGGAGGCTTTGGTGGCCCTGGAGGCTTTGGTGGCCATGGTGGCGCAGGAGGTCGTGGTGGAGCAGGAGGCCCTGGAGGCCCTGGAGGCTTCAGAGGCCGTGGAGGTCATGGAGGCAATGGTGGCAATGGTGGAAACGGCGGGCATGGTGGATTTGGAGGACATGGAGGACATGGAGGACGAGGCGGAGATGGAGGAGCCGGAGGTCGTGGTGGAGGAGGTGGCAATGGAGGTAACGGTGGTAACGGCGGGAATGGTGGCAATGGTGGTAGCGGTGGCGGTCAAACTATTCTCATTGGATCCTCAAGACCGAAGGCATAATTTTTTTTTGTGAATGTGAATAAATGGATTTTTTCTGAAAAATTTTGTGTCCAGACCTAGAGAAATTTTGTTTTTAGGTTTCACCACGAAGGGGTTCACCACCAAAGTTCACCACCAAAGTTCAAATCGATTTGTTCCGATGATGACCCACAACATCCGTAAGCGGGTGTTTATAGCCCCCCTCCCCCTTACTGCGGGGTGCGTTTTACCTATAAAACCTTGCTTACCGACCGTTTCCGCTTCAAAGCATTGCAGCTGCAAACAGAAAATCATGAAAATCGTGCTGCTGCTCCTATTCCTCATTTTTACCTTCTCTGTCAATGCGAAACTCATTTTTACTGATGACGACTCCTGTGATGATGATGACGGAGGTGGAATTCAGTTTGGTGAGTTTTTCATGCTACAAAACCCAGTTTCGATTACTTTCCGGTAGGGCAAAAAAATTTTTTCGTGTAGTCCTCTCGAAAAATGTTTTTTTGAAGGATCCGACTCATGTGAAAGTGGTGAGCAACAGCAAATCGTGTTGATTGGTCAAGGAGGAGGCCGGGGTGGTGGTGGTGGACACCGCCACCGCCATCACAGAGGTCATCGGCATGGTGGTGGGCATCGGCATGGAGGAAGAGGTGGAGGAGGAGGTGGAGGAGGCATTGTGATTGGCAGTAAAAGAGAATAATTTTTTTTGTTTGAAGAAAACTAATCAATAAATGGAGTTGTTTTGCTACCTGTTAACCTGTTCACACTAATCCCAAGAGGGGGGGGGCGTGTAGTCCTCTCGGGCAATTTATTGATCCTGACTAGAGGGGGGGAGAGAGGTGAAAGGGCCATTGAGGCCAGTTTCTAGGAGAATGGCGGCAACGGTGGTGGCGGGGGTAGATCAAAAAGCGGTAGCCGCTAACATAAAAAATTGGTAGATCAAAAGAGCTTTTGATCTCCTCTCGTCACCATGCTCACCATTTTCTGGCGGTACGCTGAATCAGAACTGTCCCTTATCTCAAAAGTGGGTGGAGCTAGAAAAAAGTTGTCAACTGCAAACTTTCTCCAAATGTAATTCTGGGAAAGTTTGCAGTTTACAACTTTTTTCTAGCTCCACATACAACTGAGATAGAGCGCGTTTTCTTCTCATGTGTTACTTCTGACAGCCTACCTCAGAGGAAACGCGCTCTATCTCAAAAGTGGGCGGAGCTAGAAAAAAGTTGTCAACTGCAAAAATGCTCCAAATTCAATTCTGAAAAAGTTTGCTGTTGACAACTTTTTTCTAGCTCCGCCCATTTCTGAGATATGGGGCAGTTTTGATGCAGCGTACCGCCTTTTTCGTCAATTTTTTGTTTTTTATCGATTTTTCTTTCCAGTGGCGATTTTTCTCATATTTTTCCGTGTCTGAAATGCCATTTTTTACTCAAAATGAGGGATAATTTCAGCTTCTCTCCTGGCTCTGGAAAACAAAATTCCGTGTAGTCCACTCGGACAACTCGTCGCCTCTCAGTCAATCAGTTGGGGACATTTCAGTGTGTAAGTTCAGCTTTCTAATTTTTCTTCTCACAAAACAGCAAATGCGCTCCATGGCCAAATTTAGATTTTTCGAATTTTATTAATGCTAACACTTCATTTTCATCAAAAGTATATACAAAAAAGAGTTGAGATCCTTCTAGAAGCTAAGGTAGATCAAAAGTGAAAAAATCATCCACGTCCCGGGCATCCTCTTCCATTACACAACAAATAGATGCCATGGTCCCCGGTGCCAATGTACGAGCTTCCATACGAGTCATAGTTTATTCCACCGATTCCATTCGAGTATCCATATCCATAGCTCGGCTGCTGAGCATAGGTGTTACCGTAGCCCTGGTAAGGATTACGGTAAGGGGTACGGTAAGGGGTACGGTATCCTTGAAAGTAGTAAGTATTACTGTAGTCGGGACCCCGATAATAGGGTCCAGATTCCACTAATCCAATGATTACAGCCATTAGAATAAAAAGGAACATCTGTGACCTACTGGCCTAAGTGGGCGTGGCCTAGATAGGACCCCACTAATTTTATTTATACTGTTACGATAGCTAGTATGAAAGTGAAGGATTCGAATAAGGGCGTATGTTTAGAGGAATCGGGGGCATAATGAAAGCTAGCTTTAATGGGGTTTCGGCGGATGATGATTAATTAGTTCAGATTCTTGATTGAGAGATGACGGTAGGTATGTACATATAAGGGTCAACACTATTAATTAAGTTTTATAAGAAATTCCCAAATGAGAATTCATCAATCATATTTTTCGAGAGAACTGGCTTTGTTGCTTATCCGCTTGGGGAGATCAATCTAATAGAGACTAATATGATAATGAATTCTCATTTTGCGAAGCGAATTTTCGATTTTTGATTGAGAATGAATACAATGTTGCCGATTTTTCTTTGGGATTTTTTGGGGTATTTCATGTTTGTACTGTTGTTAGGATACCTTATCTAGGCTAGTTTGTTTGCTGACGCCGTTCTTCATATTTTGACAGTTTGGGCTACACGGCCCGGCGAAATCGACGTGAGTTCGAAAAATCTATAAAAAAACCGAATTTTCTATGATTTGTTTTATTTTATTATACGAAAAGATGAATTTAAACACGCTGAATCAGAAAAAATAGATTTCGATAAGGCTTCATTGCTTAGTTTTTGAGATAATACCTGTTGAAAGCATTGTATTTAGCTCAATTTTCAACAAGAATTATCTCAAAAACTAAGTAATAAAGCCCTATCAAAACCGATTTTTTCTGGTTCAGCGTGTTCAAATACATCTTTTCATGTGAAAAATTAGAGGAATCATAGAAAATTCGGTTTTTTCGCACCCGTGTTGATTTTGCAGGGGCAGTTAGGGTTTCTATCAAGATTCTTTCTTTTTACATTTTCTGTAAGCTTTAGTAACACACTAAATCATAATCTAAGCCATATAGACCTTTGTTCGTGGTGAGACCCTCCGAGCGATGGGATCTTTTCGATGTCTGAGGCGGCCTTGTAGAGCAAAAAGAGTTGAACATTTTGGTGAAAAGACGGCCCGGTTTTTCTTATTCGCGGCCTACTTATAGCGAAAAGGGCCGCGGGCTGCCGTCTGACATTCATGGTATAGGTTATTTAAGGCTGTTTTTGCTTAAAATATGCGCCACAAGCCTAAACTGTAAGCCATTGAGCCCATAAGCTCCTATAAACTCGTAAAAAAGTACATTCTTCCCCGCAAGTCCTAAGATCAATGAATCAAAATCACTAGAATTTTGTATTAAGACTGCTGAACATGTTGATCTAGTGGCCTTATCCTTTTTCTAGCTTTTCCCTTTTTCTCCTTGTGATGTTTGCCATCATCTAATGGCATTTCGGCATTTGAAACTGGATATTTTTGTTGGTTAGAAAAGATACATTAGAGAAGATTATGCAGTAATTTATGTGTTTTGTTGTTGTGATAGGGTTGTGATAGCAAAAAACAACAGTGACTTTTAAAGGGGATTGAGATGGGGTGTTCTAGATTGAAGGAGGAAAAATCACATCTAAGGAACTAAGGATAAGGAAAATTGTTAGATGAAAGGGTTACTGTTAGGGGTTAGCTTGCTTTTGACCTACCTAGCTTAGTCTTAAGTCAGCTTCATCTTAACCTAGCAAGCACATTCTAAGGTAGTGAATGTACGGGAAAAAGGGACCTCTTTGCTAACTGTACAAGGATTTTTTTCCAGAGATTTCTTCGATTTTTAGCTAGTCCGACAACAATATACATTCTGCACCCAATTTTTTTTCAATTTCCAAGTTTTTTCTGGATTTTCCCGTTTATCTCTCTAGGCAGAATTCTCTAGGATCTCTAGAGAAAATCCCACGTCACTTTGAACAAAATTTCGGGTTCATCGTCTATCGTTCAATTCCTTCTTTCTTCTCCTTCTTCAGTTTTATCTCCTCTCCCTCTTTTTTTTCGGAACTTCTGGTTTTATTATGCTTCCCCTCCCTCCCTCCCCTATCTTCTTATCATTCCTTCAGGCTTCAGCTGTTCCTCCCCCCTCATCGGTCTGCGAACTTTTGCGTCAATGATCTTGGAGAGGAAGATATCCTTCCATTATTTTTGGAGAGAAATATAGATTCTCCCCGCAAAACATTTCAATCTTTGGATACCGCGGAGATAAGGATAGGAGAGAAGAAGAAGCTAGTTAATGACGAGTGTTAGCATCGCGAGGTGATAAGATTCTATTTTTCGGAAGACGGTTCGGTGCAAAAAGAATTTATTTTGGAAAATTCAAGGAACAGGCCGAAAGTCTAGAGTTTTCATTGTAAAAAAATCGAAAAACGCTGTTTCTTGCATTTCGACCAACTTTGAGCATGCGCCACACGGTCAAAAATTATTCTACGGTCTAGAAAAAATATGAGCGTATTAAGCATAGCTAGAATTTCATTTTTGTAATTGGCCACTTCTTTGTGCAACTACTTTCTAGACAGATAGAGCTCTTCCAAAACACCTACCTTAGGAGTTGCTCGTGGTAATTCACCAAGAGTTTCTCATGATTTTCAGCCAGTTTGGGGCCCCCGTAGAATCTAAAGTTGTCTGAAATTGGCATGTTTATGGGTGTCCAAAGCTATTTTCCACCAAGTTAAGCATGTTTTCGAGGAGATGCCCCTATAACCCAAGAAAAAAGGAAAAAAAAACTAGGTTGATTCATCTAATTAGGGATCTATTGGTTTCCTACGACTAACTAGATTAAAGGTCACATGACCATCAGTATTGCTTCCATGAACAATTAGATTTTATATTGATAGGGAGGAGGACTATGGGAAGGTCAGAAATCTATGTGTTTTCTAGCATTTTATTCAGAACGATATTTGTCTTTTTCTGAGTTTTCGGATAGCTAAAACTGAAAATTCTCAGAATCTTGCACTGAAAACTGGATATTTCTGTAGCTGACAACCTTGACAAGCGATTTTCTGCAGTTTTAGCTTTTTGATAGCTTTAACGGAAACCTTAATAGGTGCTTACTCAGAAAAATCCAAGTATTCTATCCAATTTTCTCTATGATTTTGCCAGATTTTACCAATTTTCGATTCAATGGAAACCCGAATTCCGGGTGTGTACACTACAAAAAGTAACCGATTCAACCTAAATTCAATTAGTGTTTTTGTTTTCCCATCAAGGTCAGAATTTTCTCTTTTTTTTTCTTTCCCATTTTTTTCTTCTTATCTTATCAACCTCCGCCCAGATAAACACACAAAATGTTACATTTGATTGATACCTGATAGCTAACGAGTGCGGTCTAAGTTTGAAGACGGATAACTCGAGAAGGAAATTAGCTATCAAAAAATGTTTAACAACAAAGTTGTTCAGCATAACATTCCACACAAAATTGCTATTGGAAAATTTTTTCTATCTTTACTCCTTCTTGAGATATGAGCCTTTGAAGTTGTGGTGCTCTAGAAGGAGATGGGAGGATAGAGCGCGTCTTTACTTTGCAAGCGCATAACTCGACAAGGAGAACAGCTATCACAAATTTGTTAACTACAAAGTTGTGAAACACAAAATTTGAAACAACTTTTTAGTTGAAGACTTTTTTCTAGCTCAATTCCTTCTTGAGATATACCCTTTAAAATAAAAAATGTCTGTCAAACTCAATAAATATTTATTAAATCAATTATTACATACATATCATCCTGAGATCTTTATGATAAGAAAAATCAATAAATTAACCTCTTCCAGGGCATCCAATACCATTACAGAACAGGTATATTCCATTATCCTTGCTTCCCAAAAACGAGTTTCCATACGAGTCATAGTTAATGCCACCGCTACTATAACTGCTCTGAGTTGGAGCTCTCAATCCAAGGAACTGAGCCAAGGAGGCAGTTGGTCGTGGTGGAGGCTGAGCATACGAAGATGGATAATAGTAATTGTTACCGTATCCCTGATTGTAGTTGTTGTACCCATTGTAGTATCGATTATTGTTGTTATAATATCCATTGTAGTATCCACGATTGTAGTTTGTAGTGGCGTAGCCGCCTCGGTTGTAGTTATTGTAGTAGTTATTGTAGTTTCCACCACGATTATTATAATAATAGTTATTTCGATAATATCCACCACATTCCACTAGCGCAATCATCATGGCGACAAGAACAAGAGAGAAATGCATCTGGGGGGCAGAGGAGGCGGGGCTTAGGGATGAGAATAACGTAACGAAGCTTACGGGCTTATATACCCTTCTAAATGACGTCTTTGATCTTGGGAATGGTAAAGGAATAAAATGGGGGCGGAGCTTGGGAGGGTATTTGGGTCGAATGTTTTATTATAATGGGTTTTATTAACGATTAAACTGGAATTTTTTTGAAGGAAAATGAATCTGGGTTAGGGGAGAATAAGTTCAATGGAACAAAATGATGGAAAGTGGAGAATGTCTAGGTGTCCATGGGTTTGTCTAGATGTCCAAGTGTCTGATTGGATATCTTGATGTCCAGATGTCTCAAAGTATGTTCGGATTTCTGGATGAATATCAAGCTAGATGTCTGTTTGTCCCAATGTCTAATTTTCTAGATGCCTAGATGCTTGCCTGAGTATCTGGACATCCTCCTGATACTGACAAGCCCCGGGTTAATCAAAGTTCAGGCTTCAAATTAGTTTCCCTGTATATTGCCTGGCAAAATTGTCTTGGACAAGGTTGTCAAATTAGCCGCAGCCGTTTATATATCTCGCTTACTAGCGGTGGGATCTTTTCGATGTCTGAAGCGTTCGTGTAGAGCATGAAGAGCTGAGCATTTTGATTAAATACAGCTTGGTTTTTGTTATCCGTGGATGGCCTTATGACAGTTTCGGTCTAGAATAATTCAGGATTCTACCAAAATCATCATCATCATCATTATCATCCGAGTTTTTGAATCTACATGGCATGCGCTTTAGCAGTTACTGATTACAGTGCCTGGTGTGATTTTTTCAGAAATATCCAGCACCCTATCTCCTTGCTGCATTTTCAACCCATGCGAAAAATGATGGCTAACACTGAGTTTTTAGGATATTTGGCCCAAATCTGATTCCGACAGCACACAAATTAGTTTTTTTTTGCTTTAAAACCTGGAGTTTCAGTTCCGACAGACCTAATAATAAGCAGTTAGTTTATCTGATTTCTATTCATGTTAATCATCTTTTTGGTAGTGACCCCACCTTTCACACCCTTGAGGGGGTTTCTTCACATCTTTTAATTTCACGTGGCGGGGATTATTGACAGCCTAAGATATTATAATTGGTGACAGGGGAGTTGAAGAGGATTAAGGAATAATTTATAGCAGATGGAGTTGAATGAATTATCGATATTGCAATGGGACCCTTTTCTGCAAGTTTTGTATGGTTCGTCCTTGATTTTTCCAATTGATTTGTGTTTTCTCAGAACTCCTTCGGGATTTTGTTCCTAAATTTATGAGAGGGGCTCGCAAGCGGTTTTTTTAAATCTGAAATTTTTGCTGGAAACAAAGTTCGTAGAATCGACTCGAATTTTTTCTTTTTTCTCTACGTTTTCAGTGTTTTTTTTTCAAAGTTTCACTCATGTAAAAACCCTCTGAAAACCCTCTAAAAATCGGGAAAACAGTAAAAAATATAATTGAACTTTCTGAAAAAATCCAGTTAAAAATCTTGAAGCTTCCCTCAAATTTCCTCACTTTTTCTGAGCTTTTACCCAAAAAAAAAGTCTAAAACTGTTCTCAAAGGTCCCAAAAATACCGTGAAATTCTCCAACTTTTATAAATTCCTCGACTTTCTCCTTCACTACCAAAAAAGAATGAAGAAAAATCGAAAAATGAAAGGAAAAACCTGAAAACCTTTCAAAAATGACCTTTTTCCTCCGAAATCTCTGGGAAATTCTGAAAAAATCCTGAGAACTTCCCTAAATTTCCTGAACCTTTTTTTGAACACCCTGCTCAATGAAAACCTCAAAAAATTTCAAAAAAATTTATTTGAAAAAGTATTCAAATTGTCATTCATCATCAAGTCAAATATATACATTTCGAGTATTTAGATCATATTCACAATAATTGGTAGATCAAAAAATTCTTCTTAAAGCTTCTTCTCATTATTATTACTTTCTTCCTCTCCCAACACATCCTCTCGACGCACAGAAGATGTAGAGCCCAGTGTCCTTTGCTCCAATATATCCATTGCCATGCGAATCCACGTGGACTCCATTCCCAATGTACTTGTCGCCGCTACCGTAGTAATAGTAGGAACTACCGTAACCCGGGTTACTGTAGTAGGTACCGTATCCCTGGTACGCCTGGGTACCGTACCCTGGATAGGCACCATATCCATTTCCATAGGTCCTGTAGTTGTTTCCATATCCTTGATAGCTACCGTAATACTTATTGCGACCGTAGCTCGCATAGTAACTACCGTAACCCCTTTGGTTACTGTTTCCACGATAAGGTGTCACGTAGCTACCGTAGTAATGATGACGACCCGCATCCACGAGATCCACCAAAATGATAGTGAAGATAGCGAGGGCAATAATAGGAGGAGGAGGACGGAACATATTTTTCATGATAAGGTAGGCGTGTCCGGTTTCATTCGGTTTTATAGTATAGGGTTTAGGGGGAGGGGCGGAGTTTGGGGACCAGTCTAGGGATCCTGATCATAGTCATAATGTGGTTTTGGTGTTGATTTGAAGGTCAATGATGAGTAATTCGGGTCCCCTGAAGGGGAGGGGGTCTGGCGGAAAGTCATTCAAGCCTAGGTTAATTGGTTGGAAGGTACAAAATGTTTATCAGATTCTTCAAGGGAAATGAGACCAGCATTTGAAAAATTTGGGCCACTTGGTTAGGGGGGCGGGGCAAAAATTGCATAACTCCCGAGCCACAGCTTCCAGAAAAAAGTTGTCAACTACAAAGTTGCAAAGCACAAAATTTGGAGCAAGTTTCCAGTTGACAACTTTTTTCTAGCTCTTTTTCTTTTTGAGATATGCGCCTTTAAAGTTAGGGGGCTCTAAAGAGAGAGGGGGAGGTTGGAGCGCGTCTTCACTTTAAAGGCGCATATCTCTTGAACCAAAACAGTTAGGGAAAAGTTGTCAACTGCAAAGTTGTTCACCATAAAATTTCACATAAAATTGCAGTTGACAAGTTTTCCCTAGCTCTTTTCCTTTTTGAGATATGCGCCTTTAAAGTAAGGGGGCTCTAGAGGGAGAGAGGGAGAGGCTGGAGCCCGCCTTCACTTTGAAGGCGCATAACTCGCGAACCGCAATTTCTAGGAAAAAATGAGCAACTGAAGAATTGTAACGCACAAAATTTCAGGCAACTTTGCAGTTGCCAACTTTTTTCTAGCTCTTTTCCTTTTTGAGATATGCGCTTTCAAACTTTAAGGACACAAAAAGTTTCCAGGGAGGACACAAATTGGTCTTGATCATCACCTTTTAAAAGTAAGCATTGATTGATGTTGACAGGAATCAACTTAGAATTAGCTGGAGTTCCCCTCAAGAAGACAACAAAGATCTAAATGTTACCTACATATTTTTCGAGAGGGGTGGTCTAATATGACCTGACAGCTACACAGGAAAATATTGGGTTTTGATCGGATAGAAGATGGGTTATAGCGGAGATCACTCTAAGAGTTTTGATTAGAATTACCGTAAATCCTTGTTCCTAGATGTTCAGAGCAGCATATCCCGATTGTCTTCAAGGATTTCAAAAATTGACCAACTAGAAAAGTAATCACTTTTACAATTTCTACATTTTAACAACTGAAAAATTTTCCAGAAACTCTGAAAACAACATTAGAACCTTTATCACAGAGTACCACATAATTAGTGTTGACAGGGATTTGATGTAACTCTAACTCTTGTTCTCCCTCATCTTTCGGATTTTCAATAATTACTTCTCCTCATTTTCAGGCACACCTGGAGAAGCTGCATTGACTCATGACAAACCTACATTCCAGCAGACAGCAGAAGCCAAACTCAGTAGTACCGTGTCCAGAGGAAACAGTAATGGAATTTCAATCGAAATTACTTGGACAATAGGAAATTCTACGTTTCTCTGATGTTCTTCATATCAAGGGATACCTATAGCAACTACATAATGCTTAGATCAAGGACGGATGTGCTCCAACTACTACGAGACCTAAATGACTGAGAGGGCCAGTGCCAGAACTAGCAACTTTCTCGGTTTTTCAATGCTTATTTGTCTACCCTCTTGTCACACTACCAGTCTCGCCCGAAGCACTCTATCCGTACTGCAATGGAATTCAATGCTATGAATCATCAGGATTTCTACAAGTTGATAGGTGAGCCTCTTAGAACTTTTTTCTTTTGTCGGAAAAGCGTTAGAATTGTTAGAATTTCCAACTCCCAGCTCTCACAGCTAGGCCCTTACAGTAAGAAAATCCCTCATGATCAATTGATCATGAGAAAAGGATTACCGTAACCCCTTATCTCAAGCACGTATAGTAACAGGTTTAATAGTAGTGAAAGCTAATAGATAAATAAATAGCTTATCTGTCTGTCATCATGAGATATAGATATATCAAAAAGTTGTCAACTAGAACGACGCCTAAGCTACAGTACATACTTTGATTGAAGTATTGCTTGTTTGGAACTAGTAGAAGCTTGCCTAAAACTGAATTTTGAACATGTTTTCAGTGAACTTCGTTCTAATGTTTTGATCTATAACTGAGAAAAGCTGATGTTTCGAGCAGGCGGACCATTGTTTTGTTGTACTAGCATGTTAGGAATAATACCTTGAAGCAGAAAATGCATTTGAAACGTTTTGTTATCAACTTTCTCAATTCAAAGAACGATCAAATAGTCATCTTTCGATATTCATTACAATCAAAAAGAAAAAGGGGAAAGTAGACCTGAAGGGAAGGAGAGAAAAATGAATGTTGTAGGTGAAAAATTTTAAGAAAATACTCACTTAAAAAAAATTGAACAAAAATTGAAAAAAATAAGGGTTACAAAAATAATGGATATCATTTTTTTGGTGTTTACAGCGATTTTGATGGATTTTCATTGTCAATTAGTGCTCCTAGCTGGGAAATGAGTAAGAATTGAGACAAGGATGCTAGGTAACAATTGATGGTTACTATAGTAGCCTGACCACCACCATAGGTTCAGTAACCTGAATAAGCACAAAGGTACATTATATATTTTTGACTTGCAAACTGAAATATAAATCTGACATATTTTGCCAGCTAGAATAGATACAGTAACCCAAGAAATACATTTTCCTTGAACCTACTGACCGACATCAACCATCTCCCCTTATATAGCAACAACTTTTTTGCTTTCCACACACTTTGATTTTCAATCTTCCATATATACAAACTTGCACACACATCATTATTTTATCCGATATATTCTCCCCTCCTCTTTTTGCACCCATCCCTCCGAATTTATCATCACGTCATCCTGCGAAACGTCACTAACTAGCTTCTCCTTTCCTTATCAGGAGAGAGGCGCTAGAAACCTATACAGCCAAAGATTGAAATGTTTTTAGCGGGGCGGCGGTGTGCCCTGAGATCATTGACGCAAAAGTTCGGAACAGCTGAAGAGATGATAGGATGAAGCATCATAAAAACGGGAATGAATTCAATCTGAAGTGATAATAAAATTTTTTTGGGGGGAGATAAGAAGAAGCAAGTTGAACGATAAACAATTGAACCTAGCACGGAGGATTTGGAGATTTTGGAGATGACGTGATGGTTTTTGGAAGAAAATGGATTCTAAGGATCCTGGGGAACTGAAACTTGTGTCAGGAAGGTCCAACCGTATTCTAGGAGTTCTAGGGGTCCTGGGGAACTAGAATTCATTTCGTGTTGCTCTCAATGATGGTCCAGAAGGCCTTGAGTAGTTCTGGATATCCTCAGAAAGGTCCAGACGTCTTTATGTAGTTCTAGATGTCTTTAGGTCCCAAGACAGTACCCCTATGTATAGCTGGATGTCCGTATCAAAGCAGGGCTGTCCTTCTGTAATTCCAGGTGTCCTGATGTAGATCCAGATATCCTAATGTAGTACCAGATGTCTCTAGGTTTTAGTCCAGGATCCCTAGGTATGTCTGGATGTCCGTATGAAGACAGGGTTGTCCTTTTGTAATTCCAGGTGTCCTGATGTTGATCCAGATGTCCTATTGTAGATCTGGATTCCTGAATCCCAGAATTTTCATTTCCAATGAACTTTCTCCTGTAAACCTCTCCCCTCTCTCATAGAAGGTTTTTGTCTAGTCTGTCTGTCTTTCCTCATGTCCCGATGTCATTCCCCCCCCCATTCCATTAGAACACTTCCAATTCAGTCAGCTGTGTAAATTTTGTCACTTTTCATTCTCTTATCAATCATTATTTTCCCCTCTATATCTCTCTTTTTCATCTCCTCAATAATTTTCTGTGATAAGAATATCCTATCTATCTCTCTCCTGGATAGACTACAATAAGCATAGCATCCTAATCAGTCAGTCAGAACAATAGAATATAGATAAATACATCGGTTATGATGGATCCGTTCTGCTTAGGCTTCTTGTTTCTGATCTGATGTCATTGGTATTTGGAAGAAAGATGAATAGAGTGGGGGGGGGGGGGGGGCAAATAAACATAGAGGGGAAACTTCATGGAAGAAATTGGTAACAATTTAAAATTGATTTTTCAGATATGGCACTGCTTCTAAAGATGCGTGTACCTACAACAGAGACAACATGAGGAGATGATCAATAGGATTATATGAAGAAGAAGAAGATGAAACCTAGATTTCACAGGTAAGGTCTCTTCTTGGGGTTTTAAAAGTTCAATACTGAAGCACTAGGTCTGGGACCCCTGAGTGTTTTTTTTCCGCTGCTCACTGAACTTCTTCAAGCTTCTGACATTTTTTTCTATTTAGGACCATACTAAACCATTTTATGAGCTTAGCTGTTTTGAGTGCTATCTGTCAGATCGGCTCTGTAGTTGAGAACTATTTTAGACTGTCTTAACCGGACCTAAAACGGATTTTTCCGCGTCAGATTACAGTTCACCATGTTGATCGTAATTATCTCTGTCATCTAAGCTTAGCCAAAGCTACTTTTTCTCAGTATAGCGCAATGCTCCAACCTCATCTAAGATTAAACCTTCCTGGCAGGGTGACTATTAATTGAGAGCCATTTTAGACGGTCCTAACCAATCCCAAACCAATATTTTCCGCGTCAGAACAGTTTCAGTCATCTCAGCTTAGCTTAAGCTATTCTAGATCCCCTTGATAGTGCAACCAATTTGTCCACAACCCTAAATTGAATTTAGGTTATATTATACTTATCTTGATCGGTTTTTTTGGATAAGAAATAGAAATTTAGGCTATTAATTGCATTCCCGCATCATTTTTGACGTTTTTGCAAACATTTGTTGTTTTAAGAAAAATGTTGAACAATAGAAGCTCATCTGTAATTGAGGCCTACTCTGTAGACCCCCTCGAAAAATAGAAGTGCATGGCTTTATTTACAGTGTTTCCGGTAATTTTATTGTTAATCTTATAATTATCCTAATCAGTGTTGGAAAAAATAAGACACACTGTCTTGGAATCTTAAAACACCGTTCTAGAAGCTAATTCAAAATTACCTGGCCTAGATTACCTAAAGTTCACCCTGATCATTCGCTCCCCGCTTTTCCAATCGGCAACAACTTTTTTGATTTCCCCATTCCTTGCAATATTGGCACACACAATATTTATTGGCTACTCTCTCCTAGTGTCCACCACCTCACTTTCTTTTTGCATTCTTGCGCTCACTGCTCAGGCACCCAAACACACACACAAACACATACACAAAAGACACAAAAGCTCATAATCGTCGGTAAACAGGTGATGGAGGAAGAGGGGGGTAGAACTGTGATGATGATGATGATGCGAAGGAGAATTTTTTTCTTTTTTTTTCTCTCTCTCTCTCTCTTTCTTTTCCGGTAGGGAGCATTTTGCGGAAGGGAATAATAGCTTCAGGCACACGTATTACCGGGAAGGGTGGGAGCCAAGAGTGACCACGTGGCGGGCGCGAGAAAATGACAGTTCTGGTTAGTCTCTTGAGCACCAATACCCGGTGCTCTTAATGAATAGAACCGTTCATTCAATCTCCCCCTTTTTTCCCGTTCAATCTAATGGAAACTGGATAGATTTTTCCGTGAAGTTGGTTAGATTATATGAGAGAATTCGAAACTTTTCGAAATTTCCGGAATCTTTTTTTTTTGGGTGACCTACCTGACACCTAGATGATGATGGAGTTCTGTTAGGTGGATGCCGAAGTTCAAAAACCTTCGACGTGTTAGGATTCTAATGTTTTTCGATTTTCGGGTTGTTTTTCTTCATTTTTTTCTAAAATTCTTAGTGCATTCAGTCAACTTTACCTAATCACGTAGCTCAAGCAGATTGCTTGCTTCCTTGCCGTATTGTTTTAAGTCATAGCGTCATCTTTCACTAGCCAACAGGGTTATTGAATTTTCGTCTTTTTTCTAGATTCCTACCGTACAGTTAGGTTTAACTACCGTTGTTTTCCTCTTTTTTTCCTTTTTCCGAAATTTACTTAATCCTGTAGCTTAAGAAGGTCTTCTGAAGTGTTACTCTCAGCCATAGCGCCATGTTTCACTAGCTAGCAAGGTTCTTGAGTTGTTGCTTCTTTTCTGACTTCCTTCTGCAAAATTAGGTGCAACTATCGTTTTTTTCCTGTACATCTTTTACTTTTTCTCGGATTTCTTCAAATCAACTTTATTTTCCGTTCCAATAAATCCATCTAGTTAGTACAGCTGACCTGTTCGAAATTCTCCCAGAAAATTAGTTTCTTTTCCTCTCGTTCCGGGTCTAAAAATCTCAATTCGCCTACACTGCTGTTCAGTTTTATCTAGCTAATACGAGCTGACCTAGCCTGACCTAGGTAAATGTACCTTTTAAGCATACCTGTAACTTCTACTTTGGCTCTTTTTGATCCTTTAGACTAATTCAAACTCAGACAACTAACCTAACCCAAATTACTTAATTTTCACTTTTTAGGTACCAATCCTAAGTCACTTAACTAACTTTTGACATTCAATATGGATAACATAGTTAATCTGAACTTATACAACTTTGATTGAACCTGTTCAGGGGTTTAGGACTGCTCACGGCTCTGTCATAAAAATCTGAATAAAAGCAGTTCAAATTTCACTAGATGGGCGCATCCTACTGGCCTTACATCGTTTATGTAAAGATTATATTATGTTTTCTGAAGCTCAGATCTAAAACAGTATAGCTTAGGTTTCATGAACCCGTTTAACCTAACTAGACGACTTAGAATCTTTTTATTATTCTAAAACACCTTTTCTTTCTGTTTGTCATTGTGTGGGTTTACAGCACAACTTAGTTCTGTTCATTTCCGACCGATTTCAATCGGGTTTTCACATAGCAAAAGAGCTCAATTCAATAGTTTTGCCCGTCCATTTCCGTTTTCATTTTGGAGCTCTGTGCTTACAAGGGAAGGTCCTCCGTTTTCCGATCGGGGTTGACCAGATATTTTTGTGGATAGCCCATGGTTGTACTACAATAATTCTAAAATTATAGTGACCCACTCGCGAGTTACATGACGTTCTTTGATTTTTCATGAAAACTTTTTGATCGTTTTTGTCCAATTACTTCCGTTTTCAGCTTATTCTGTTAGATTGAGTTCAAAGTCACTAGATGAAAATTTACGTGAATCTAATCAAACTTTTTAATTTAGAACCTGTTATGTAACCTTATAAAAAGAAATGTACCCACTTTTACCCATCCTCCTTTTGTTACATTAATGTTTATGATGTGTATGAATAGCATGTCACATTCACACAATGGACCTCCTCTTATGTATGTTGTTCATAGGGGGTGCTCTCAGATTAATCAAATGATATGTGCCCCACTTCCTTCTTGGAGCATTTTTCAATTAGGGTGAGACTCTTTGAGCACAATGATGCTCATAAATAACAAGTTGAAGCCTGAATTTAGGATGAAGACATGGAAAAAATAGGAAGTAAGACGAAAAAAATATCTAGATTGGGGTAATTGTTTCTTGCAGATTGTTAGATGACGCAAGAGATGGTTTAGGTAATTTGGAGTAAAATTCTTCAAAAAATATGGATATAGAGCAATTTTAGCTGCTTTTTCTCAAAATTGGTTGTATTTCCACAGAAAGCTCAATAATTTCCAGAAAAAAACGGGATATCCGGATGTCTCAGCTCCCATCTAATGAAAAAATGCCTAGCCTAATAAACCAGCATCCCATATGTACATACCGAATGGGACCCCTTCCTTCCAGTTTTTTTCTATATTGGGATACTACACATGTTTGACCAGTCACTCACAAGGGTGTCGTTTTTCAAGTTTAATTGGATTTTTTTTGCAAGTTTCTTCTGCTAGTTTTTGCGGTTTTTTGCCTTTTTTTGAGCAGGAAACATTGGGGAAAAGTCTGTAGAAAATGGGGGCTTTAGGGGAGTTTTAGGCCTTTCTGGAGGGGTTTTTATACCCTTGTAAAAGGGTTTTTAGGCCCTTGCTAAGGGGTTTTAGGCCCTTCTAGGGGGTTTTTAGGCCCTTTTAGTGGGTTTTGTGCCCCTTTTTTAGGCCCTTCTAGAGAGATTTTCAGGCCCTTTCTGGAGGGGTTTTTAGGCGCTTTCTAGAGGGGTTTTTAGACCCTGTTAGGGTGTTTCAGGCCCTTCTAGGGGGGTTTTCAGGCCCTTCTAGGTGGACTTTTGGGCCCTTCTAGAGGGGTTTTTAAGCCTTTCTGAGGGGTTTCAGGCTTCTTTTGGTGGGATTTAGGCTCCTTTAGGGGGGTTTTACGCTTTTTAGGGGGTTTAAGCCTTTCTAGAGGGTTTTTAGGCGCTTTCTAGATGGATTTTTAGACCCTTCTAGAGGAGTTTTTAGGTCCTTCTAGAGGGGTTTTAGGCAACTCTAGAGGGGTTTTTAGACCCTTCTAGAGGGGTTTTTAGACCCTTCTAGAGGGGTTTTTAGGCCCTTTCTAGAGGGGTTTTTAGGTCATTTTAGGGTTTTTTGGCCGTTTTAAGGGGTCTTCAGGCTCTTTGTGGGGTTTTAGGCCCTACTAGAGGGGTTTTCAGGCCTTTTCAGGGGGTTTTTAGGCAATTCTAGGAGGGTTTTTCGGCCTATTCTAGATGGTTTTCTAGGACCTTATAGAGAGGTTTTTAGGCCCTTTTAGGAGGTTTTAGGTCCTCGCTAGAGGTTTTTAGACCCTAATTTCCAATTTTTTGGCGGATTTTTCCATCAATTTCCCTTCTTGCTGACAACCTTTTGCTAACCACCCTCCGCCTGCCTCAAATCAATCACCATTACTAATTTCCATCCCCCCGCCCTTAGGGTCCCCGCCCTCCCGGCCCCCCTTCCCCGGGACCGCCACGGAAATTGTCTTTGGAGCAGAGCACAGAAGCACTTTCACCCCTTCACCCACCCCGTTCATTCATTCAATTACACTTCCCCCCTCCCTTTTCATCTCTCTGCGTCTCTTCAATATCCTCTTATCCCTCCTCATTAATAGTGTCCCCCCGATAGTCCTGCTCGCGGGTGGCACCCCGGGACCACCCTCCACCCTCTTGCATGATGTCTCGTCATAAAAACCTTAAAGGGAGGCTGAGGGGGGGGGGGGGAACATTTTGTGAATGTGCATTCAGAAGAGGGGTGCACTCTCTTAGGACCCGTTTTCCTTACGGGAAGAGGAACATTTTGGTCGATTCTGCCTAGTTTCAAGACTTTTTTTGTCGAATTTCAGTAATTTTAGGCCATTTTCTGACCAATTATAATTATTTTTGCAGTAGTCTTAAGCCCCATTTTCCTGACAGGATGGGTGAAATTTGGTCACATTTTAGTAGATTTTAGTGTGATTCTGACTAGTTCCAGGATTTTTTTCCTGTTGAGTTTGAGTACTTTCAAGCCATTTTTCGACCAATCATGACTATTTTCGCAGTAGGTTTGGACATGTTGTATTCTTTCACTGGTCTTAGGACCCGTTTTCCTTACGAGAACAGGGAAATTTCGGTTAACTTTAGTCAATGTTTATCGATTCTGACTAGTCTCAGCACCTTTTCCTTGCCGAATTTGACTAATTTTGAGCCATTTTCCAACCATTTTCAGTTAATTTTGACTGCTCACAGATCAGTTTTGATTACATTCAATGATAATCTCTAGTCGACTTGAATTTGACAAATGTTGAGCTATTCCCTGACCATTTTTTTTCAATTTTGACTAATCTCAGTTTATTTTGACTGTTCCTATTTTAGCTTTGATCATGAGGCGCCTTCTGAAAATTTTGCCCACCTTTAACCTTGTTTTTCAATTAATTCATGACTGTTTTCAGTCAATTGACCAGCATATATATTGTACTTCAAGCATATCTAGTACTGCACGTTCAGTGCATCATATCTCGCTAGTCTTAAAAGCAATCAAAAAACGGTTAACTAGAGAAATTTTGAGTGAATTATTTTAAACATTTTATTAGTTGACAATATTTTGATAACTCTGAAGATATCCGAGATGAGCAGTTCTGAAAAAAAAGAACTCGTTCCATGACTCACGGTATATTTGAGAGTCATTTCAGTCGATTTTTTTATTACATTTCTCGACGAAATTCCTCCAGGAGAGGTACTGCACCCTCTCCCCTGCTGGCTCCAATGGGTCATTCCTTGTTGGTGGTGGTCACTCTGTTTTCTCCTTCTTTGTTTTATGTTCCTACTCCCAATATCTTCTTCTTTTTCTTCGTTTTCTTAGTTTTCTCCTTCTCCTAGATGACTTTTCCCTCTCCTTCCCCTCAGAATTTCTGTGGAGAGGTCAATATAATTTGGGGTTTTCTCCTTTTCATCACGAATTTCGTATTGACCATCAGGCGCCCAACATCATCTTGTCGTCCTATGTAATCAGTATAGAAAGGGAGGAGGGGGGAAACTGGTTTCTGTTTTTTTTTTCGTTTTTATTTCAATTGCAACTTTTTTATTTTGATTAGGAATAGGAAAAGAAGAAGAATTTCATTAGTTTGTTTCTTGAGAATTGCGCAATTCCTACCCTTTTTGGAGGCATTTTTTGTTGAGTTTTTGTCCACTCTCAGTGAATTTTCATCCATTTTTGGTGAAATTGGGACGCATCACCTGCAGGAAACGCGCTCTATCTCAATTGTGGGCGGAGCTAGAAAGAAGTTGTCAACTGCAAACTTGCTTCAAATTCAATTCTGAAAAAGTTTGTTGTTGACAATTTTTTCCTAGCTCCGCCCACTTTTGAGATAGAGCGCTTTTTCTCTGGGATAGGCTGCCAGAACTATTACATTAGAAGAAAACGCGCTCTATCTCAAAAGTGGGTGGAGCTAGGTAAAAGTAATCAACTGCAAACTTTTTTGAAATTGAATTTTGAATAACTTATTAGTTGACACCTTTTTTTAGCTCCTTCCAAAACTGAGATAGAGCGCGTTTTCTTCTAGTGCAATACTTCTGACAGTCTATCCCATAGAAAACGCGCTTCATCTCAATTGTAGGCGGAGCTAGAAAGAAGTTGTCAACTGCAAACTTGCTTTAAATTCAATTCTAAAAAAGTTTGCAGTTGACAACTTTTTTCTAGCTCCGCTTTTGAGACTTTTGAGATATGGGACAGTAAGCATACCGTCGTTTTTAGACATTTTCCACATTTTCAGAAAATTTTCCCTGAATTTCTTCCCATTTTTCTAGTGAATCTACAGAATTTTCCGCTGATTTTTTTGTACTTTTTGCACCTTATGTCTTGGAGGCTACCCCGAATCAGAACCGGCCGAATCAGAACTAAAGTCTGTGACCTTGCAGGGGCCCGGATTCGGTATGAAATTAATATCATCTGATAGAGAATTTTTTTCACTACAATTTCATATATTCATATCCCCCTTTTTTCCAGAAACCAGGCCCCCGCAAGGTCACAAACTTTAGTTCTGATTCGGCCAGTTCTGATCCGGGGTAGCCTCATGTCTTGTGATTAGACCCTTTTTCTGTCAGTTGTTTATGACTTTTTACTGACCAATTTGAACAATTTTCCCCTCAAAAAGAACACATGATTGGAGTGATTTGAACTGGTGAGGACACCAAAGTTTGATGATGATTTGATGTGATTTTTTGAATTTTTTACTTGTTTTTTGTTCTCAACCGCTATGGGTGTGATCAACTGCTATGTTGTAACTACTACTGTCTCAACTGCTACATTTGGCTCTTCTGCTGTGGATCAACTGCTATTTTCGCCGTTTTTCGGCTCTGGTGTTATTGCTATTGCAGTTGATCCATATTGGCGGCTTCTCCACTAGATCAACATCCCATTAACTTCTCACCTTTTCTTTTCACATTTTTCTTTAGCTTTTCCCTGATTCCCTTTCATTTTAACACAAATTCTCTTCTCGAAAGTGACCTGATCTTCATTTTTCACACATAATATCCCTCCCTTGTTGTTAAAGAGTGCCATTTGCTCTTTCTCTCCCGCCGAGACCGCCCCATCGGTTCAATTGATATTTAATAGTTCTACTCTGGACCCTTTTTACACACTTTTGTGTTAAGGGGTGACTTTGTTAAATTCGGGGGTACCTAGGAACTTCAAAAAATTGAGATAGAGCACGTTTTCTCCGGGGTAGCCTGCCAGAACCATACCACCAGAAGAAAACGCGCTCTACCTCGATTATGCGCGGAGCTAGAGAAAAGTTGTTAACTACAAACTTTTTTAGAATCAAATTTGGAACAAACTTGCTGTTGACAACTTTTTTCTAGCTCCGCTCACAATTGAGATAGAGCGCGTTTTCTCCGGGTTAGCCTGCCCAATAGGAGGAAACGCGCTCTATCTCAATTGTGGGTGAAGCTAGAAAAAAGTCGTCAACTAGTAAACTGTGTGAAATTCAATTTTAAAAAAGTTTCTAGTTGATCACTTTTTTCTAGCTCCGCCCACAATTTAGATAGAGCGCGATTTCTCCGGGGTAGGCTGCCTAATAGGAGAAAACGCGCTCTACCTCAACTGTGGGTGGAGCTAGAAAAAAGTTATCAACTAACAAATTGTTCAAAATTTAATTTCAAACAAATTTCTAGTTAATCACTTTCTTCTAGCTCCGCCCCCAATTGAGATAGAGCGTGTTTTCCTCCAGATTAAATGACCATTACACCTGTACTATTTTGCTAAACGGATTACAATTTGGTTTTTCGTCTATCTCTCTCTCTATCCCTCTCCCTCTCTCTTTTTCTATTCTAATGCAGACCATCAACTACATAAAACTACATAAATCCCCTCCCCTCCCCCCCCTGGGGGGGGGGGGGGGCCGGAAGGGACGGGGGTATTGGGTTGTATACATATTCAACACTACGGGTTTATGTTTACTTTTCATTTATACGTACTTTTCAAAGGCGGCTCTTCTAATAGAGGGGGAATTTTTAATGATTTGAAATTTGATTTTCTATTGAGATAGAGCGCGTGTGTTACTTCGGGCAGCCTACCCCGGAGAAAACGCGCTCTATCTCAATTGTGGGCGGAGCTAGAAAAAAGTGATCAACTAAAAATTTTTTTGAAATTAAATTTTAAACAAGTTATTAGTTGACAACTTTTTTCTAGCTCCGCCCAGAATTGAGATAGAGCGCGTTTTCCCGGGGGGTTTTCCTCCAGAACAGTAACACCAGGAGAAAACGCGCTCTATCTCAATTGTGGGTGGAGCTAGAAAAAAGTGATCAACTAGAAACTTTTTTGAAATTGAGTTTTACACAAGTTATTAGTTGATCACTTTTTTCTAGCACCAACAGGAAAGGAGTTATTACGAGGGTATCTTTGAAAACGTTCGGAATCTTTGATGAGCCGTTGTGTACACACTTCCCGGTTACGGTTGCTTTGAAATTTCAAATATTTGGGGGAAGGTGGGAGGTGTTCATACCATTGAACGGGCGGTCACAAGGTGCTAAATGACAGTGAAGATCAAGATCTTTTTTTTTAAATTTTGGTAGGTTGGTCTAGGAGGTACTAGTCTAGGACCCCCTAGCCTCGAACCGCCTAGTCGCCAGCCTAGAACTGCATAGCCTAAAACTGCCTAGCCTAGAACTGCCTATCTTCAAACCACCTACCCTCGAACCACCTAGTCGCCAGCCTAGAACTGCCTAGCCTAGAACTGCCTAGCCTACAGCCGCCTTGCCCAGAGCTGCCTACCCTTGAACCACCTAGTCGCCAGCCTAGAACTGCTTAGCCTAGAACTGCATAGCCTAGAACCGCTTAGCCTAGAACTGCATAGTTTAGAACTGTCTAGCTGGGTTTTTCATAGACTTTTCTGGATTTTTGGACCCAGAAAAGTATTTTTCTATAAATTAGCCTCTACTTGACCTATACTTTCCAGTTCTCCTGACCATAATGCCCTTATTATTGCTTTGTACTATTGGTTAGGAACAATATTACTCCCCCCCCCCTCTGTCACTCTTGACACTTACATATGATGCACTCTTGACATTTTACTGCTAGAGACCCCCCCCCCCCCCCCCCTCTCAGCTACTACTGCTACAACACCCACCATCAATCAAATGTTATGAGTTTTATATGATGGGGTATACCCCTTATACCCCTATAGACTTTGGACCCTCCTCTAGGCCCACTTTGGAGATCTGGAGTGAAGGTTTTTTGGACTAGTTTTGGCTGAAAAAATGGTAGTTAGAACTGGATTTTTCTGGGAAAATGAGACTGAAATTAGGGAGATTTACAGCAAAAAAAACGGGTTTTTAAGATCAATTTTATCAATTTTAGATCTTTTTAGGTTAGTTTTTGGTCGTTTTGAAGCTTTTCTCTCAGCCGTTTTCAGACAAAAATTAGGCGTTTTTCACCTAGTTTCTGGTCATTTTTAGACCAATTTCAGCCCATTTTTCGATTATTTTTAGATCGATTTCAGGTTATTTTCAGTTGATTTTTTCGTCTTTTGAAGCTGTTTTTCGAGCTGATCCTTAGCCAGTTTCAGGCTAGATTTTTTCTATTTTCCGCTTTTTTCGGTCGTTTTCAGACCATTTTCAAGCTGTTTTTCTTGGAATTTTACTATCGTTTTCAGGTAGATTCTAGGCCGTTTGTAAGCCATTTTTAGGTCGTTTTCTGGCCGTTTATAAGCCGTTTTCAAGCTGTTTTTAGACCATTTTTATGCCATTTTTGAGTCTTTTTCAAGGTATTTTAGGCCTGTTTTAGGATAAGTTTTACTCAAATTTTGCCTAGTCTTCGTCCGTTTTTTACCTAATTTTACTCAACTTTTGCTCATCTTCTGTCACTTGCAGGCCATGAAATTCCTGAATTTTGGCGGTTTTTCACTCAAAAAACAACCTTTTTTCGCTTACGAAATGTCATCCACTCTCTCCCCCCCCCCTCTTCTATTCCTTCTATTCCGTCAAGAGTAAATGCAAATTGCCTTTTTGTTTTCTCTGCGTCTCCTCCTCTCTCTCTCTCTTCCTGCCATTCCTTCCCAAAAAGAAGAGAATCCAGGGGTCCAGCCTGTCATCTGTCATCGTCCCCCCAATGTTTTTCACACATTCTCCCCTTCCCTTCCCTTCCTTTCTTCACCTCCTCCCTATTGTCCAGTGACCAGTCTCTTATTCTGAGCAATTGACCCCTCCCTCTTTTTCTCCTGGTTTTGCTCTATTTTGCTCAAAAAACCTCATGGATTTGATGGAAGGCCACTCTGGGGGGGGGGGGGGGGGGGGGGGATTTTTTGATCTACCACTCATTTTTAGTGGATTTGACCTGTCTAAAGCTTTTTTTCCACTGTTTTTGGCAGTTTTTGACCCTCTAGATCCTGGTTTTTCTAAAATTTTCTGGAAAAAATCAGGCGAATTTTTGATCTACCACTCTTTTTTTAGTGGATTTGACCTGCCTAAAGCTCTTTTTCAGCTGTTTTCGACGGTTTTTGACCCTCTAGATCCTGATTTTTCTGGTTTTTCTCCCCATTTTCCCCCTTACCACATCTCCACCATCACCACTTCACTAGAAATGACCAACAATATGTATAGGGTATGTTACAAGTAGTAGTATACATTTCTTCCCCCACTTTTTCCTTTTTCCTAGTTTTTCCCCTTGACGAAGAGGAAGAAAACACGTTTTCAATGGAAATTCCTTTTTTCGAGGATGAGATCATGGAAATGGATGGTCATATCGCTTTACTTCATGGATGGTCACTTTTATATTGTTGTACTTGATATAGAGAGACGTTTTTTTGGAGGATATGGTATACTTTTGGATGGTTTTTGTATGGTTTTGTTGGCTAAAATGTCAATTTTCAACAAGAATCCTGAAAATTCCTTGAAAAGCGTGTAGAAAATCAAATTTTGGACTGAAATTGGTCAGTTTCCTTTCTAAAATCTTTCCAGATTGTACTTGATAGAGAGAGATTTTTTGGGAGGATTTAGCATAGTTTTGGATAGTTTTTGTATGGTTCTGTAGTCTGAAATGTCAATTTTCCAGGGAAAATGACCGTTTCCCGTTTTTTTACCCGAAAATCCTGAAAATAACTTGAAAAGCGTGTAAAAAATTGCGTTTTCGGGCAAATTGGTCTGTTTCCATTGGAAAATCTTCCCAAAAGAGCGATTTTTTGAAACTTTAACCTAATTGTTCCATTTTTTTTAGTTCAGCTCCATTATTTTCCAGATATATCTTGGAGGGCTTCTCATCTTTTAGGACGGTTTTGCTAAAGTTTTGTTAGCCAAAATGTGAAAAAAAGGTGATTTAATGGGAATTTTGAATAGAAATTGACCGTTTCCCATGGTTTTACTCCAAAAGAAATAGAAAATTACTCAAAAATCGTGTAGAAAATCGGGTTTTTGGGTGGTTCCGGACTGAAAATTGACAAGTTTCCCTCAAAAAATCTTTCCAATGTAGCAATTTTTTAAAACTTTAGACCTCCTTTTTTCATTTTTTTTTAAAATTTGAACAGAAAACGATCCCCATTGCTCTAAAATTCAGGAATTAACTCAAAGTCGTGTAGAAAATCACTTTTTTTTTTATGTTTTTGGACAATTTTGAACTGAAACTAGTCAGTTTCCATCAAAAAATCTTCTCAGGATAGCGTTTTTTCATTTTCCAGTTTTTTCGATAGTTTTCAGATTTTGAATGATTTTTTTTCAGATCTTCCTTCTATCATATCCTCCAATCCTCCTCCCACCCTATCATCATTTCCGTCTCCCCCTGGGTTCCCAAAAAGAGCCCCCCACCACTTGAAAAGGTGTTTTTTCTCTCTTTCTCTCTCTCCCACTTTTGATAGATAATATTCCGATTTTTTTCGTTTTTTCGGAGCGGAGAGAGAGGATAAACAGTCCAAATATTATTCCTCTCCCTCTCTTTTCACACTTTTTTGTTGAATCAAGCGATTAACCCGTCGATAGAAGGGGAAGAGAAGAACTTTTCATGATGTTTCATGCACCGCTATTTTTAACATTTTTTGTTTATTTTTGTGCATTTTTTGTGCATTTTTGTCCGGAAAACCTCTAGATTTCAATTTTTTCTTGAATTTTCCAGTTTCTAGGTACTCTGAACGCCATTTTCTTGTTGTTTTTTTCCTATCCAACAAGTTTTTTTTATCAAATTTTTTTGAATTTTTTCAGTTCGCCTGGGTGAGACCAACCTACCGGATGTCCAATGTATCACCAACAGAAGAAGAAGCGGAGCTCAAGCAGCCTACGAAACAATCAACGAATATACAAACGAATAGTACCAATATCAATAATAATACAAGTAAAGTGATGCGATTGCCAAATGTTAGGGAACTTGCTAAGAGGTAAGAGGGGGTTTTTGAATTTTTTGGGGGTTTGCAGGGGAGAATGTGCGCTCTAATGATAATTTTTGAGGGGCAGGTTCTCCCAGGCTTTCAAAATGAATTCTAGTGTCTTCTAGACTATTTTTGACCATTATCAACCGAAAATTACTTTGTTTCAGCTGTCCTAGAGTCATTTTTTCTTTTTTCTCCAGGTTTTCAGGGATTTTGAGAGATGGAAAATTGGGGTGGTAAGCTGAATCAATGCCTTGAAGAAAACGCGCTCTATCTCAATTCTCGGCGGAGCTAGAGAAAAGTTGGTAACTGCCAACTTTTTCAGAATTGAATTTGGAGCAAGTTTGCAGTTGACAACTTTTTCCTAGCTCCGCCCACTTTTGAGATATGGGACAGTTTTGATTCAGCATACCGCCGAAATTGGGTTTACAAGAAATCCACGACTATTTTTAGCTCTCATCTCTTCTATATACTAAAGGAATAGCTCTGTGTGTGTGTCTGTCTGTCCAGCACTTATCACTGAATAACTTTTGAGCCCCTCGACCGTTTTCTACCATATTTGGCCTGTAGTCATGGGTCACCGAGCGCTTCGATTCTATAAAGTTTGGAGCACGGGTTACTGTAGGATTACGGTAGCTACAGTAACCAGATAACTCAGCAATAGCTAGAAAACAGGTTCGAAGTGCTCAGAATTGTTCCATTTTTTGCACTTACTATATAAGGGACCCCGATAGTACACCTTCAAAAAATGGTGGAGATTACTGTAGGATTACGGTAGTTACGGTACTGCAAAACTCCACGGACAAGCAGTAGATAGATAGCTTTCCAGAAACTTCTAGAAACTTTCAGAAAAACAAAACATTTGATTATTTTTGCGGGAATTCAAATTTTAAAAAATTTTTGCGGAATTCAAAAATTCAAAAAATTCGGCAGGAATTTAAACATTTGAAAATTTTGGCGGGAATTCAAAATTTTGAAAACTTTTGGAGGGAATTCAAATTTTCAAAAATTTTGGCGGGAATTCAAAAACTCAAAATTTTGGCGGGAATTCAAATTTCGAAATTTTCGGCGGGAATTCAAATTTTCAAAAATTTTGGCGGGAATTCAAAAATTCAAAAACTTCGGAGGATATTCAAATTTTGAAGATTTTTGGAACTTCAGGAGAAGGCTTAGGTGCACCCATGCCCAAAGATTAAAAATGAGTTTGAGCGTGGCAACCTCACCCCCCATTGAGGAGCGCAGCGACGAACAAAAAGGAGGTGAGCCGCCGTAGGCGGCGCCACCGACTGGTTTCTAGCTATTCCACAAGCCATTCCACAAAAAAAATGAAACAAAAAAAACGCGGAACTTTTTTTGTTTCATTATAGAAAATACCAAAAAAAGGGGTGCTTATTCATCATTTTCTCCTTCATTTTCCCCTCTTTTTCCGCTTTTTCCGCCTTTTTTCATAGCCTTTTACCATTTTTATTCAATGGCTTTTTTTGTCTCAATTCAAAAAAAATTCGTTAAGAATTTTTTAAATGAAATTTTCCGGCAAAAAAAACCTCCAAAAATGAGAGAAAACTGCCGAAAAATCGAGTATTTCCACTGAAATTTTGGGTTTTTTCGATGGCTTTTTCCCAAAAAAGAAATTCTCAATAGAGCGCAGTTTCTTTTCTTCCAGCTGTCTAGAATCGTTTTCAAGTCCTCAAAAGCCCAAAAAATATCATTGGAGCGCAGTTTTCCCCTGCAAAACTATGACCGTTCACTTGCTAAGCTACTAGTTCTTTCCATTTTTTGCCCTTGTCCGTGTCCCTAACTCCTCCTCTCCTGGAATAACAATAGGAGGGCACATTACCCTTCCGGTTGATTGACATAGTAGAGAATCTAACTTTCACATGCATAATATCTAATATTATTATTATTATTGCAAAACTAACCGGAGGAATAGGAGAGGAGGACAAAGCAAAAGGGCGTTGTCCCCCCCCCCCTCCCTTTACTTTCATTCTGGAAGAAGCACGGAGAGAGAGGAAGGAATTGTTTGTTTTTAGAAGAAGAAGGGCTAGGACACACACACACACACTTTTTGTATATTTCTTATCAATTTTTTTGTACTAATGATGACCACCCCTGGCACTCCTTCCACTCCTTTTTTTTCTTCAATTTTCGAAAATTGTATAGATTTTAGGATGAAAATATGGGTCTTTCCCCAAACTAGACTCCAATTTTGGGGTTTTCGTGACGTTAACTTTACTCCCCATGGAATTCCCTTTGATTTGATACCCATATTGCCTAGTTTCCCCGAAAATTGATTTTTCATGGTCTTCTGAATCTTGGATCTAAGATTCTCGATCCTAGAAGCTTTTTTGAGCGAAATTCCATCGTTGACATTGTTCCCCATGGAATTTCCTTTGATTTGATACCCATATTGCCTAGTTTTCAACTAGATTTCAAAAAACTAGTCTTCGATAGCTTCTGAATCTTGGATTCTGGATCCTGGACTCTAGAAGCTTTTTCGAGCTAAAACTCATCGTTGACATTGTTTCCCACTGAATTCCCTTTGATTTGATACCCATTTTGCCTAGATTTCAACTACGTTTCAAAAAATTAGTCTTCGATAGCTTCTGAATCCTGGATCCTGGATCCTGGAATCCAGAATCATTTTCTACCCAAAAACCCATCGTTAACATTGTTTTTCACTGAATTTCCTTTCATTTGATACCCATATTGCATAGTTTTTCCCAAAATTTGATTTTCCATGGTCTTCTGAATTCTTGGATCCCTGGATCCTGGACTCCAGAATCGTTTTTCATCCAAAACCCCATCACTAGCATTTTTCCCCTATGAATTTCCTTTGATTTGATACCCATATTGCCTAGCATCCCAAATTTCAAATTTTCTTGATATTCTGAATCCTGGATCCCGGATCCTGGACTCCAGAATCATTTTCACTCGAAATCTCATCGTTCACATTGTTTCCCATGAAATTATCTTTGATTTGATACCCATATGGCCTAGCTTCCCCCAATTTCAAATTTTTGTGGTCTTCTGAATCCTGGATCCAGGATCCTGGGCTCCAGAGCCATTTTCGATCAAAATCCTATCGTTGGAATTGTTTCTCGTTGACTTTCCTTTGACTCGATACCCATATTGCCTAGCTTTCCGAATTTCAAATTTCCATGATCTTCTGAATCCTGGTTCCATGATCCTGGGCTCCAGAAGCTTTTTCCACCCAAAATCTCATTGATAACATTGTTACCCATGAAATTCGCTCCGATTTGATACCCATATTTCTAGTTTTTCCCAAAATTTGATTTTCCATGGTCTTCTAAATTCTGAATCCCCCGGATCCTGGATCCTGGACTCCAAAATAATTTTCTACCCAAAATCCCATCGTGAACATTGTTCCCCATGAAATTCCCTTTGATTTGATACCCATATTGCTTAGGTTTCGCATATTATCTTCCCCCTGGATTCTGGATCCTGGATTCTGGAGGAGTCTCCAGAATCCCAATCCAATTTTGTCAATCCTAGACAATATGGGTATCAAATCAACGGAAATCTCATGCGAAACAAGGCTAACGATGAAATTTCGAGCATAAATGATCTTGGAGCTCAGGATCCTAGATCCACTGGATCCATGGATCCAGAATATCCCGAAAATCCAAAATTTGGCAATATGGGTATCAAATTGCAGGATTTTTCATGGGGAATTTCTCTAATTATCTAGAAATGCTTAGAATCCAAAAAAAATCCAAAAAAAAAAGGAAAAAAATTCCAGATTCGAAACTGGAGCCCGAATCGAAGTCCACCACCGACCGGTGACTGCAAAACGGATTGGCAAGTTCCGGGTGATCGAATCATCATTCCAGTGAGTGTTTTCAGACATCTTCCCATGTTTTTTTTGTTTTTCCAGACTCAGTACCTCCTCCGGCTCCACCCCCTCCTCCACAACCCGTGTAATTCGTGGCAGTGCCATTCCGCGCCGAAAAAGTTCGTTGAAACGACGAACGCGCAGTAATAGCGAGCTGACCGTGACGACATCTTCCACAGATTTTCGGAAGAGCAAATCGACGGACGACTTTTCACCGGGAGCTGTGAGGGAGACCCTTGTACCTCTACCGGCGCCTAGATTACGGTAAGTGGATGTTTTGGAGCTTTGAATTGCACAGAATTGAGTTTGGGAAGCAGTGAGCTTCAATTTGAGCCCCATATTTCCTAGTCTAGCTTGAGATTGGTTTTTTGAGTGCGTCGCGGTCGGCGTCGCGTGTCGGGTAGGTCAAAACTCAGAATAGAGCTTGGATAGGCAATATGGGGTTCATTTTGAAGCTCTCGACCTCAGAAACTCAAAGGAAACCCCTGATTTTCGTTTTTGAGCGCGTAGCGGTCGGCGTCGCGTGTCGGATAAGTAAAAACTGCAAATATGGCGCATTTTGAAGCTCCTGAGCTTGAAATCTCAAAAAAATTTCTGAAACTGGAATCATGAGCCCACAAGCTTCAATTTGAGCCCCATATTGCCTAGTCTAGCTCAAACTTGGTTTTTTGAGCGCGTCGCGGTCGGCGTCGCGTGTCGGGTAGGTCAAAACTCAGAACTGAGCTAGAATAGGAAATGTGGGGCTCATTTTGCAGTTCTTGAGCTTGGAAACTCGAAGAAAAAGATTAAATTTAGTTTTCCGACTGCGTCGCGGTCGGCGTCGCGTGTCGATGACTCATTTTGAAGTTTCTGAGCTCTCAAGCTCGCGAAGTCGTTCAGAATTGAATTCAGGAGGCAGAGAGCTTCAATTTGAGCCCCATATTGCCTAGTCTAGCTCAAATTTGGTTTTTTGAGTGCGTTGCGGTCGGCGTCGCGTGTCGGGTAGGTCAAAACTCAATTTGAAGCTAGAATAGACAATATGGGGCTCATTTTGAAGCTCTTGAGCTTGCGAGTTCAAAAATCGTAGTTTCAGGAGGAAACTGGGGAATCTGAGGGCACCCAGGGCAAGGTTGGCTCAAAAAATCTCAGAAATCCCTAATTTTTGGTCTAAATTCCAAATTTTTGGGCTTAGCATCGTCCAAATGTTGCAAAACCTCTTAATTCAGCAAAAATAGCTTAGTCACACCCCTAGAGTCAACAAAAATGTCTATTTCCAGCCTCCAAACAACCAACATGACGGACACCCCCCAAAAGGACACCATTCCAGTGTACGAAGAGAGGCTACGGGTCTCACTGACCATTCCGATTGAAGGGAGTAGCAGTGTCTCCCCACCACCCCCTCTACCAAGTGCTCCACCGTCCAGGGAACGGATAAAACGGATACCGAGCTATCTGAAACCCACCCCAGCCCCTAGGAGTATGTCATCCACTCTTCCCAGGGCTAGACTGAAGACTCCCCCACCACCGCCTCCTCCAGGGGTGCCCTCGGGGGCTTTTGACACCTTACCGGTCAATTTTCGGGAGTCTGGGAGCTCAAGAACCTCAGGATTCCCTAGAATCCCGAGTATCCCGGTGCCCGATGTCCCTGGCCCCGCCCCCCGTGACACCCCCGCCTCCCAGGACACCCCCGACAACGATGACTACGATGAAATCCTGTTAGTGACCCCCCACGAATCCTCCATGTCCTATCAACCAACTCATCACAAGGAGTACTTCTACGAATCCACGGATTTTACAAGGGGACCCTCTCGCCCCGCCCCCTTTGAACGATCGGATACGGTACCCACGCCCCGACGACAACGTCAAGAATCGGAAGAGGTTTTCGATGAAGCAGAGGAGGAAGTTGTGGTCCCACCACGGGTGAAATTCTCGACGCTTCAACGGAATCCAAAGTCATCGTCCAAGAGATTGAGCACGATGGAGTTGGATAAGCTCTTTAGGTTTAAGAGTGAACTTCAGCTGAATTTGTCGAAGAAAGTGAGTTTCTGTAGTTTTTGTCGGATTTCTGAGCCCGAGAGCTTCGATTTGAGCCCCATATTTCCTAGTCTAGCTTGATTTTGGTTTGTTCGAGTGCGTTGCGGCCTGCGTCGCGTGTCTGATAGATCAAAACTTCATTTTGAAGCTTTTGAGCTCTCAAGCTTGCGAAATTGCTCAGAATTGAGTTCTGGAGGCTGAGAGCTTCAATTTGAGCCCCATATTGACTAGTCTAGCTTGATTTTGGTTTTTTGAGTGCGTCGCGGTCTGCGTCGCGTGTCAGGTAGATCAAAACTCAATTTAGAGCTAAACTAGGTGATATGGGGCTCATTTTGCAGCATTTGAGCTTAAGATCACTAAAAAGTCATTAAAAATCGAAATCTCGAGCGAAAAAGCTTCAGTTTGATTTTCGACCTACCTGACACGCGACGCATACGGCTGCGACGCGGTTCGACGGCTAGAAAGTCTGAAATTCGAATTTCTGACTCCGAAAGCTTTAATTTGAGCCCCATATTGCCTAGTCTAGCTCACTTTCAATTTTTCGTGTGCGTCGCGGTCATGCGTCGCGTGTCGGGTAGATCAAAACTCAAATTTGAGCTAAACTAGGTAATAAGGGGCTCATTTTGAAGCTCTCAAGCTCAGGAATTCAAAAATTTGAGTTTCAGAGAAAAACAATTTAATTCTGAGGGCACTTTTGGCTAGATTGACCCCAAAAATCTCAAAAGACCACTTTTTTGGTGGTTTTTGAGCCTAAATCGCCCCTAATTCTCTGAAAAAACAGAAAAACATGCTTCCGGAACACTGCCTTTTATCCAATTTAGTCCCCTAATTGAAGGTTGGCCAATTACGACAAAAAGTGGGAGAAAAACAAGCAAAACGACGGTCGAAATGCCACGTCAGTGTCGATTTGTTGGACACGGATTGCAGTGGAACGGTGGGTTTTTTGAGTTTTTCTGGAAGGTCTGTCCTCATTTCCTGTCATTCCAGATGTCCAAATCAATGTGTTTGGAGAAGTCGTCGTATCAGGATGACGATCATATTTATGGTGATGATTGGAGCAGTGATGACGATGATATTTATCATGGTGGGTGGGCAAAAAAAAATTATTTTTGTAATTTCACTTCTTTTGTTCCGCTTTCTGTACTTTTTTGTTCGGGAAAAGGACAATTTCAGGTATTGTTACATCTATTGTTTTCTCGAAGAACAACCACACCCAATAAGAATTTTTTTTTGTTCGTAACAAAAAAATCAAAATATGTTTTTCAAAATGATTTTTCCATGCTCAAAATGGTCAGGAAAACCCACTATTTTTTTTATTTTGGCTTCGAAAAATTCTCAGGAATCTGAAAACTTTCCTTTATTTTTCCCAGACTGTGGTTTTCTGCGAATTTTGCGTTCAGTCTCGCCTAGATCCGTCTTATTTCCCTCTGACACCGTGATTTTTGAATTCCTAAGCTAAAGGGCTTCAAAACGAGCCCCATATTACCTAGACTAGCTCTGAATTGATTTTTGATCTACCCGACACGCGACGCACGACCGCGACGCACTCGAAAAACCAAAATCAAGCTAGACTAGACAATATGGGGCTCAAATTGAAGCTCTTGGGCTCAGAAATTCAAAAACCCTAGAAACCATGAATTTAGACAGAAAATAAGGAATCTCTGAGATTTTTTGAGCCAATCTAGTCTTAGATTTTCCATTGACCCCGTGAAGCCACGGTTTTTGAACTCAATTCTTTTTTCGATCGGGAAAAAAATTTATTCATGCAAAAAAAAACCCTCCCCCTTAATTCTATTGTCCCCTATTTTCGTTCCGCTGGTTTAGGTTTCTAGGCTTATCCCTCCTTTACTTTATTGTCCCTTGTCCCTTTGTACTGTCAAGTCCCCTCCCCTAAGTCCACTATGTAACCTTACAGGCCCTCTTTTTTCTATACTAGAGTCAGAAAAGTTTTTTTTTCAATATAAGAAAAATATATTGAAAAAAAAAGGAGAATCCCATCACCCTTACTTATACCAAAACAATATTCTTCCCGCTTCTTCTTCCCCCTCGGGAGGATTGCTCATCGTCCTTTCTGTATATACATTACGGTTACACACACACACAAACTTTCTGTCTTTTTCTTCTTTACTACAGACAATAGAGAGAGAGAGAGAGAAAAAGAAAACAAAAAAATCATATTGTGTGTGTTACAGATGACCGCCGCTCTTCCATGTATCGACAATTAGAGGAGCAATTGAACAAGGCGTTCCCAGAGTATACCTCCGGGTCTCGTGAGTTTTTTGGTTTTTTCTTGGTTATGATTGGAGATAGATAAAAGGTGTCAACTACAAAGTTGTTTAACATACAATTTCAAGCAAAATTGCAGTTGACAACTTTTTTCTAGCTTTTTTCCTAATTGAGATATGCGCCTTTAAAGTTAGAGGGGTACCCCAACTTTGAAGGCGCATATCTCTTAAACCAGGACAGTTAGAAAAAAGTTATCAATTGCAATCTTGTGTGAAATTTAACGCTAAACAAATTGTTAGTTGACAACTTTTTTCTTACTTTCCTGGTTCAAGAGTTATGCGTCTTTAAAGTTAGGGTCCCTCCTACCCTACCGGCAGGTGGAAGGTAACCCAACTTTAAAGGCGCATATCTCTTGAACCACATTAGCTAGAAAAATGTTGTAAACTGCAATTTTATGTAGAATTTAATGCTGAACAATTTTGTAGTTGACAACTTTTTTCTAACTTTTTTGCTTTTTGAGATATGCGCCTTTAAAGTTGGGGTCCCCTTCCCCCAACTGCAGAATTGCTCCGAATTTCGAGCTCTACAATGAATCTCTGATAGCTCCTAAGTGAAATTAATGGTTCTTGAACTCTTATCAGAGTGTTTTTTGACCTATAAGTTCTGATATTTTTTGTCGAGAAAAACCGGTTCTAAAGTTGTTGTCATTCTAAAAAAAAAAGTCTAATCTATCATGATGAGAAACTGATGACTTTTTTTTTTCGAAATTTAGGTTTTTTTATCGATTTTCTTCATCAATTTGAAAATTTTAGCACCTAGAACCCTTCAAACTGGAAAAAACAATCAAAATAAATCATTTTCCCTCCTGCTAATGACTGAGCATTCCTTTACACACTACTGGTCAGTGGGTACTTGGGGTCCAGGTCCAGAAGGAAACTATATTTTTTTTCGTAAAAATTGTTTTTCTCTATCAGTTTTGTCCTTGATAACAATCAATTTTTGTGCATTTTGTGCATTTTCCAATTCCCTCCAGCTGCTCCTAGTTGCCTGGCACGGGTGACCCCTTTCCCGGTGTTCCCCGGTGCTCCACAGCTGGGAGGTCGGACCGCCCATAAAGATTTTATGTTATGCGCGCTTTTTGGAGCTTTTTGGAGCTTTGTGGAGCACAAACTCAGCAAATTCCGTCTAGATATGCTCAAAAATCGGCTAGCCTTGTATTTAGAAAGAAAGAAGTTTAATGGTAAGGTCCCCCCTTTTGATCTACTGTCTGAAAATGCGCTCCAACGAAAAATTGAAAAAAAAAAGCTCAAAATAGAATTCCTGAGCCCAGTAGCTTCAATTTGAGCCCCATATTGTCTAGTTTAGCTCGAATTTGATTTTTCGAGTGCGTCGCGGTCATGCGTCGCGTGTCAGGTAGGTCAAAACTCAATTTAGAGGTAAACTAGGTAATATGGGGCTCGTTTTGCAGTGATTGAGCTCAGGATTACTAAAAAATCACTGAAAATCGAAATTCCGAGCGAAAACGCTTCAATTCGATTTTTGACCTACTTGTCACGCAACGCGCACGGCCGCGACGCACCCAGGACTAGATTTTGGGAATTAAAGTTAAAATATTTGAATTCCTAAGCCCTAGAGCTTTGATTTGAGCCCCATATTGCCTAGTCTAGCTCATTTTTGATTTTTCGAGTGCGTCGCGGTCATGCGTCGCGTGTCAGGTAGATCAAAACTCAAAACAGAGCTAGGATAGGCAATATGGGGCTCATTTTGTTGCCCTTGAGCTCGGGAATTCAAAAAGTCAAGTTTCAGGAAGTAAAAACCTCAGAAATCTCAAATTTTAGGTCGAAATGCGCAATTATTGGGTCAAAAATCTCGAAAATCCGTAATTTCCGCTCCAACGTGTCCCTTTTCCAGAACTCTCATCAGACTACGAATCAGCAGACGTTCTCCTTCTGGATCAACCCATTCCAGCCCCACCGAACCGTCCCATGTCCTCCACAACACTCCCCACTGAGGAAAAGTATACGGCACGACCGGCCGTCGGTCACTTGCCATTGGATGAGTCATGGCAGCCACCGTCCCTCGAGGATGGAGGAGGAATTCATGATGAACCATCTCCAGACGAAGAGGAGTACAAACGACAGTACACTTGTCGAATGGTGCCAAATGAACAGCCATTGTATCAGCATTATATGATGGAGGCGGTTGGAGGAGCTGGATCCTCTGGAGGAGTGGAGGAGGAGGATTCTGGAGCCAAGATTGCCATGGAAGAGATCAAGGAGGAGCCGATGATGGTGCCAGTGGTTATTCCAGAAGTTACTGCGTTGAAACCGGCGGTGAGTCGAGAAATTCAAGAAATTTGACGTTTTGGATCCATGGGTATTCTGGATCCATGGATCCTGGGCTCCAAAAAAGAAAATCTCGTCGTGAACCTTGTTCCAAATGAAATTTCCTTCGATTTGATACCCATATTGCCTAGATTCCAAAAAAAAACCCATTTTGGATCCATGGGTCTTCTGAATTCCGGGATCCTGGACCCCAAAACACTCCTGAAGCAGGTTTCTTGTCGTGCACATTGTTCCCTATGAAATTTCCTTCGATTTGATACCAATAATGACTAGATTTGGAAAAATGAGATATTCTGATTCTGGAGACCTAGTGGATCCATGAAAATTCATTTTTCTCCAAACCTAGCCAATATGGGTATCAAATCAGTGGAAATTGAACAAGGAACACGGTTAACGTCGAGGTTTTGCTGCAGAATTTTCCTAGAATCCAGGATCTTAGAAACGATTCGAAAAAAAAACCAATTTTGAATCCATGGGTCTTCTGAATTCCGGGATCCTGGACCCCAAAACACTCCTGAAGCAGATTTCTCGTCGTGAATCTTGTTTCCCATGAGATTTTCTTTGATTTGATACCCATGTTGCCTAGGTTCAGAAAAATGAAGGTATTCTAATTCTGGAGACCTGGAGGATCCATGAAAATCCATTTTCTCCAAATCTAGCGGATATGCCTATCAAATCAACGGAAATTGAACGAGGAACACAGATAACGTCGAGATTTTGCTCCAGAATTTTTCTAGAATCCAGGATCCTAGAATCAATTCGAAAAAATCAAAATTTGGATCCATGGGTCTTCTGAATCAAAGGATCCCGGGCTCCAGAACACTTCTAAAGCAGATTTTTTGCCGTGAACCTTCCTCCCCATAAAATTTCCTTTGATTTGATACCCATATTGGCTAGATTCTGAAAAATGAGGTATTCTGATTCTGGAGACCTGGAGGATCCATGAAAATCCATTTTCTTTGAACCTAGCAAATATGGGTATCAAATCAACGGAAATTCAACAAGAAACACTGTTAACGTCGAGATTTTGCTCCAGAGTTATTCTAGAATCCAGGATCCTAGAATCGATTCGAAAAAATAAAAAATTGGATCCATAGGTCTTCTGAATTCTAGGATCCTGGACTCCAGAATCCTTTTGAAGCAAACTTCATGTCGCGAACCTTGTTTCCTATGAAATTTCCTTTGATTTGATACCCATATTGGTTAGATTCTAAAAATGAAGGTATTCTGATTCTGACGACCTGCTGGATCCATGAAAATCCATTCTCTCCAAACCTAGCCGATATGGGTATCAAATCAACGGAAATTGGACGAGGAACACAGTTAACAACGTGGTTTTGCTCCAGAATTATTTTAGAACTCCGGACCCTAGAAAAAAATCCGATTTTTCCAGACCCGCCGTGAATCCTCGATTTCCTCGGACTCTGGAAGAGGTGCCGACTGTTCCACAACATCCGCCTCCGCTCTCACATCCAATACCTCCATGAGAAGAGATCGTCTAGTTGGCACTTCAAATTTCGGATCCCAACGGAGTCTCTGGTGTGAACTCCCGGAAGTTCGAGCAGCTGGTCTTTTGGAGAAGCTGGATGATGCTTGTAAATTGAGACAGGAAGCGTACTTTGAAGTCATCACTTCTGAAGCCAGTTATCTCAGATCTTTGAACGTTTTGATCACTCATTTCATGGCTAGTCCTCAGATGCTTGGATCCAAGTCTGCTCTATCAGTTCTGTCGGATTCTGATCGGAAGCATCTGTTTAGTAATATTTTCGCCGTCAGGGACTGTTCGGAGAGGTTAGTTTTACTTTTTTAGACCCTCATCAGTGAAAAATTAGCTGGGTCTCGAAAAAATTGACTTTTCGATCCTTGGATCTTCTGAATCCGAGGATCCTGAGCTCCAGAATTGTTTTGGACGGGAATCTCATCGTTCATTTTGCTCTCCAGGAAATTCCCTTTGATTTGATGTCCATATTGTCAATATTCCAAAAATTTCGTTTTTGGGATTCTGGAAGAGGTCTCCGAGATTCTGAATTTTTCGATTTTGGATTTTTCCGAATTCAGCTGGTATTGGCATCAAAATAACCGGATTACCATGAAAAACAAGGTTAACAACGAAATTTTTCGTAAAAATGATTTTGGAGCCTGGGATCCTAGGATTCAGAAGACCCATGGATCCAGAATACAATTTTTCGGAATCTTGACAGTTTTCTAGAATAATTCTGGAGGGAGAAAAATCTTGACGTTAACAGTGTTCCTTGATTTATTTCCGTTGATTTGATACCTATATTGCTCAAAATCCAAAGAAAAAGCGTTTTTGGGATTCTGGAGGAGGTCCCCGGGATTCTGAATTTTTTGATTTTTGATTTTTCAAAATTCAGTTGATATTGGTATCAAAATAGCCGAAATACTATGAAAAAAAGAGGTTAACATCAAAAATGTTTCGCAAAAATGATTCTGGAGCCCTGGAGCCTGGGATTCAGAAAACCCTGGATCCAAGTTTTGATTTTTTTCGAATTATTTCTAAGATCCTGGATAATCGCACAATTCTGGAGCAAAATCTTGGCTTTAACAGTGTTCCTCATTCAATTTCCGTTGATTTGATACCCATATTGGCTAGGTTTGGAGAAAATGGATTTTCATGGATCCTCCAGGTCTCCAGAATCAGAATACCTCATTTTTCCAAACCTAGGCAATATTGGTATCAAATCAAAGGAAATTCCATGGGGAACAAGGTTCACGACAAGAAATTTGCTTCAGAAGTGTTTTGGAGCCCGGGATCCTAGGATCCAGAATACCCATGGATCCAGAATATAATTTTTCGAAATCTAGACAGTATAGGTATCAAATCAAAGAGAATTTGATGAGGAACAATGTCAGCAATGAGAATTTCTTGAAAAAAAATTTCGGAGCCCGGAATCCTAGGATCCAAAATTAGGTTTTCTGCTCCTAGAAGATGCTGGAAGCCAGGATCTTTTCCCCAGACACCCCCCCCCTTCCCCAAATTCCCTCTTTCCAGACTCCTCTGCGACCTGGAAACCCGCCTCGAAGAAAACCTAATCCTCGACGACATCTGTGACATTCTCTCCCTCCACTTCGAAAAACACTTTGAAGTCTACATCAAATACTGCTCCAATCAAGTCTACCAAGACCGCACCCTTCGTCGCCTTAAATCCGAAAACCCCGGGTTCCTATCAGCCGTCCAGAGGCTAGAGGAAAACAAACAGTGTCAGGGACTCGATATGCGAAGTTTCCTGATGCTCCCAATGCAAAGAATCACCAGATATCCACTCCTCCTCTATGCGATCCTGGATAGAATCCCCACTTCAGATGACAGGTATAAAACTGCCACGTCAGCATTGACATCTTCAAATCGGGTGGTAAGGGATTGCAATGAGGGTGCTAGGAGGATGGAGAGAACTGAGCAATTGCTAGATATCGATCGACGATTGGTTTATAAGGACGCGGACCTTAAGAGGATCCCCCTGGTGTCTAATAGCCGGTACCTGGTGAAGAAAGGGGTCCTAACTCAGCTAGTGGAGCGCAGGTCCTCAAATATCCTTCAAAGCCGTCAAAAGGCACGGACCCTTCACGTCTTCTTATTCTCCGACATGATTATGATAACAAAGAAGAAACTAAATGGAACATTTGTATGTAAGGATTACGCCAGTCGTCGGTTTGTGGACATGCAGCCTATTGAGCCGGATAACCCGAAGATTCCACTGGGAGCTGTTAGTAGTTTGGTGGGAAGACCTCATTTGTTCCTTTGCACCCTGATGAGGAATGCAAGGGAGAAGCAGACGGAGTTGCTGCTATCAGCGGATAGTGAAACGGATAGGGAGCGATGGTTGAGTGCTGTGAGGCCACCAACGGTGAGTATACCTTCGTAACCATGATAGATAGGAAAAAATTGTTAACTAGATAGTTGTAGAGCATAAAATTAGAAGCAAGATTGTAGTTGACAACTTTTTTCTAGCTTTTTTTCGTCTTAAGATATGCGCCTCTGCCCAAGGAGTCAGGCTAGACGCAGGCAACCCTGGCTTTAAAGGCGCATAACTCAAGAAGGGAAAAAGATAGCAAAAAATGTTCAACTGAAAAGTTGTTAAGCACAAAATTTGAAGCAAGATTGCAGTTGACAACTTTTTTCTAGCTTGTTTCCTTATCAAGTTATGTGCCCTTAAAGTTAGGGTACCCTCCGTCCAGGAAGGCAGTCTGGGAGATAGACGCAGGGTACCCTGGTTTGAAGGCGATTATCTCAAGAAGGGAAAAATATAGCAAAAAATATTCAACTAAAAAATTGTAGAACATAACATTTTGAGCAAGTTTGCAGTTGACAACTTTTTGATAGCTTGATCGCTTATCAAGTTATGTGCCCTTAAAGTTCGGGTGCCCTTCGTTCAGTGAGGGAGGTCAAGTGATAGACGCAGGCCCCCTTTTGGCTTTAAAGCCGCATAACTCATGAAGGGAAAAAAATAGCAAAAAAACTTTCAACTAAGAAATTGTGAAAAATAAAATTTGGAGCAAGTTTGTTGTTGACAACTTTCTGATAGCTATTCTCCTTTTTGAGTTACGCGCCTTTAAAGTTAAGGTGCCCTACCCGGCCGGGAGAAGGTACCCTAACTTTAAAGGCGCATATCTTTTGAGCTAAGACAGTTAGAAAAAAAAGTCATCAACTACAATTTTGTGTAAAATTTTACGCTTAACAAGTTATCAATTGACAACTTTTTTCTAGCTATTCTCATTCCCGAGATATGCGCCTTTAAAGTTGGAGGGCCCGCCCGTCTCTCCCCCCTCCTCCTTTTTGAGCACCCTTACTTTGAAGGTGTATATCTCCTGAACCATAACAGTTTGAAAAAAATTTTCAACCACGAAGTTGTTCCAAATTACACGCTCTTCAATTTTGTAGTTACTCATTTCTTGATAGCTCCTCCCCAAATCAAAAAATATAACAACTATTTTTTTACTAAATTTCCAAAACCAAATAACCTACCGGGACCCCTCTACTTAATCCCTCCTATCATTGCAGTCTACTAACCCGGAAGAGAAAATTTATGCGGAATGGGACTGCCCTCAGGCCGTTGTGGTGCATGCCTATCAGCCATCTCAAGCCGACGAACTACAGTTGAATATTGGAGACTCGCTGAATATATTGAGGAAGATGCCTGATGGTTTGCTTTTTTATTACTTCTATGGTCACTAATTTTCTCTAGAATTTACTTTTTATCAAGGATTTTTTGGGGAAAATGAACTTCTTCCAAAATACAGATTTCATTTTTCAGGATGGCTGTACGGAGAGCGAGCCACCGACGGATTGGGCGGATGGTTTCCGTCGTCGTACGTGCAACCAATCATCAACGATCACACACGAGCGAATAACTATCGACAACGGTTACGTATCATACAGGTATGTCAATTTCGATCAGATCCCTTTGAAAAATATAGCAATCGAATCAGCTCTTCAAGCCGGTTCGAATGAGTATAATCATGACTAGGTTCTGATCAATTTTTTGATTGTTGGGTCTCGCCACGAAAATACAAAATCTACAGTAACTCTGTCAATTTTGATTCTAGATTATTGATTTTTAGTGCGTTGGAATCAGCAAGACGAGCCGGTTCGAATGAGTATAATCATGACTAGTTCCAGAAAAAAAAAGTTTTTTTGGTCCTTTGGGGTGTCTAGGATGGTTAGGTACAGAAAAATCAAAAATTTCTCAGAACCTAGTCATGATTATACTCATTCGAACCGGCTTGACATGCTGATTCGAATGGTCTGTTTTTCATGGATATCTGAGAAAAACTAACCGAGATACGGTGGTTTTTGTGTTTTCGTAGTGGGACCCGAAAAATCAAAATTTCGTTCAAACCGGCTAGATGAGCTGATTCCAATTTCCCGATAATCGAAAAAATCCAAAGAAATAATTCCAGGCAGCGGCGGGTTGGCACGGAAACGCTTCTCCTTCGTCAACTCGGAGTGGGGGGATGCCCCTGATGGATCGTCTTCGACGGATGTCCAACCCCAAATCCTATTTTCAGTCCGGCACCGTCGGTCTCTAACTATTAACGAGTTTCTCTACAAAAAAAGTATTGTGATTTGAAGCCAAAAAAGGTATTTTTGAACCCATCAAAATGTATTTTTATCGATTGAATTTCCCGATTTTTTTTTATTTGAAAAAACCCCTCTGAAAAAATGGTCTTTCTGTGTTCGTATTACCATGTCAATTGTAAATTTTTAGGTGTGTGTCTAGAGATTTTTTCACTATTTTTATTAAGGATATACCTCCTATTATTTATGCTCAATTCTCCCAAAAAAAAAATAAATTTTAATAATAAATAAAAATTGATTTTCTTTTTTACAGATGTTCAAAAAGTACAGTTCAAAACGGGCAAAGCTAGTAGTACAGTATAGGAGCACAAAATCTTGGAGCACAATCCCAAAAAAAAAAAATAGAATAGCAAGTCAGGACATCCGACACCATGAAATGAGGAACATCCGGTACTTTAAAGGCGCATATCTCCGAAGAAAAGCAAGACATCAAAAAATGCCAAGAAACAAAATTGTAGAGCACAAAATTTAGAGCAACTTTTTCGGTTGACCACTTTTTTCTAGCTATTTTACCATTCGAGATAGACGTTATCAAAGTTGGGGGACCGATTCACAACTTATTAGTTGACAATTCGACTATAGGGGCCGTCTAATTAGAATTTCCTTCCAGATGATCAAAAAATACTGTCCAAAAGGGCAAAAGTTAATACAAGTAGATAAGTCTAGGAGCATAATTCATCGAAGCATAGTTCAAAAAACAAAGCGGGCTGGAACCACTAGGAGCATTTTTCAACGGCTCTTTGCACTCAGAAACTGGTTACCTGCTAATCCTGCGGCTCTGAAAAAATCGATAAAATCTGATGATCAATCCATCACCATTCTAATGACGTAGTGACGGACAGGTGTGACCTAATCAGGGTGTCACCTGGTGGAGAAACTGTAGTGGAGACAAGGTTGGCCCCACTCACATTCATTCGTCTCGAGTCGTGGTCATTGCGACATTTGTTTGGTCACCAATCGATTGGCGGAATTCAGAAGAGGACCACGGATGAACAAACGACTTGGAATTTTGACGAGGTACGTATTTATACACAAAGAACAAGCATTTTCCTTGCCCTGGTGTGAATTGGAATACGTTTCTGGAAATTTTGATTTTGGAGTCCCACCGGGACAGTCCCCGTCCCGAGAGTACAAAAAGTCTCGGTTAGTTTTTATAGGAGGTTCATGAAAAACAACCAGACTTGCCTGAAACTGATCATCTGGTACATAATCCCAGCTCAGCCCGATCTAGTTAAACCGTCACGATTCCAGAACACCTAGCTGTATCCATCTAGCTGTATGGTATCTATTTTTCTAATCCAAAGGAGTTCAGGGGTGTGAAAAAAGTGTTTTACCTTCAAAAAATCGTTTGAACCCGTACTTTCTTCTAGAAATCCAATTGAGAATTGATACATTTTATTTTTTCTTCAAAAAAATACAAAATAATACAAATAAATTAATTAGTTAAAGCCAATGTGGAGCATGAAAGGGGAAATGGGTGAAAGATAACATTGAAAGACCTGGATTTTTTTTTGAGTTCACTTCTTAGACAGCTCATTAGTTATTCTTGTTACTAAAAATTTTCTTCAACAAATCGGTTAACCTCTCCGGATCCGCCACAAACATGGATGCCACTTGATGAGGTCTTGACGGGATTAGGGGTACTGTAGCGTTGGATTTTTCAATTTCAAATGATAATTTTGGTTCGGAATCCGTGACTGTGGGTGTCGGGGGCGGGGTGGTGGTGAGTTTCACCCAAAGGAAGTCGAATGGGCTAGTGGTGGTGGTAGTCGGGGTGGTTGTGGTTGTTGGGAGTACTGTAGTCGTCGTTGTAGGGGGTACTGTAGTTGTTGTTGGTACTGTAGTTGTTGGAAGTACTGTAGTTGTAGTGGTCGTGGGTACTGTAGTGGTCTCCGGCTCCGTAGAAGTCTCTGGCAAGGTCAGATCCACTGTGGTAGCAAGGGTAGTGGTCCGGAACAGGGGTATACGGTCATCTGAAACCCAATAAAATAGAAGACATCCGGATATTTGGGAAAACCTACCGACAGAGCATGCCAACTGGATTTCCTCAGCGTCCAGGTCACTAGCCTCGTAAATACTGCCCCGGGGGCACTTGGCTCTGTACAACCCGGCCAATTCCCTCCTGGCACTCTCCGACAGGTTACTGTAGACATCTTGTTTGAGGAGCCTCAATGACTCTAGACGATCATGAGCAATTCGAGCCTCAGAGGACAACTTGTCTACCTAAAAATTTTTTCCGTTCTTATATCCAAAACTAGGCTTAAAATACTCACTTTTCCCTTGAAACTTTTATTCTTCCTCTGTTGGAATGTGATGAACTGCTCCATTTGATTAATGGCATCCAAATCCAAGTTCTCAGATGCCCAGTTTCGAAGTAGATCGTATCGCATATCGTGGGTTATGGAGCGGTTTGACATTATCTGGAATGTGGAAAATTTTTAGATAAAGGTCAATTTTCAAATCATCAGGAAACAATTTCAAAATACCCTCAAGGGATTTTGCGCCAAAAGGCCCAGGGTTAGGGCAGCAAGCACTATCACTAGTCCGCCATCAGCCCGAAAGCATCAAACAGACAGAATAGCGCCGGACAAGCATCAACCAACTGGCCAATCGTTCCGACCACTGGAGCCAATCCTTTTCCCGAAGTTACGGATCTAGTTTGCCGACTTCCCTTACCTACATTATTCTATCGACTAGAGGCTGTTCACCTTGGAGACCTAATGCGGATATCGGTACGATTGAGTGCAAATTAATAGCCTCCCTTGGTGTTTTAAGGGCCGTTCAAAGAGCACGAGACACCACAGAAACCGCGGTGCTTTTCGGAAACAACGTTCCCCATCTCTGGCTGACCCAATTCCAGGGAGTCCGTTCCCTAACCTAGAGAAGAAAAATTCTAGCTCGGGTCTTTGA
>GL379860.1:280244-324978 GCA_000143925.2 Caenorhabditis brenneri
GTTTGCTCAGTATACTCTCACAACTGCCCATGTCACCGGGCATTTGGCCCATCAGAGGCCCGCTAGCTGCCCATATACGCCCATTTCTCCAAGCAGTTGCCCAAAATCTGCGCCATCGCCCCAATCGCTTGGCAAACGGCCCACAAAAGTGTAAAATCTGCCCACTAGCTGCATGAAATTCCCTGAGCCCGAACTCACCCCCGAGAATTCTTTTGTCTGTTCTTCTGACAATCCGGCTAGGAAATTAGTGCCCCTTCTCTCTTCCGTGGGACTAATTGTCGGTCGATCCCAATCCAATATTTTCAATTTCATATCTTCCGCCAACCCCGCGATAAGCTCTTTTGTTTGAGCGAGTTGCCTAAAAAAAATTTTTTTTTCAGGGCCCGGCACGGCCCGGCGGCCCGAATTCAAAAAAATTTGAAACTTTTCTTGAAATTTTCCGAATTTTTTTCCAGATTTCCAACATTTTCTGAACGAAAATTCTCTCTGTAAAAGTCAATTGTTGCCGAATTCTGATAACTTAGCGGCCGCGTTGTCTCACCACAAAAACTACAGTATAAACTCAATTTCTACCGTAAGATTTATCAAATTTCATCAATTTTCAGCGATTTTTCAGCTTCTTTATCAGAAAAACAATAAATATTTGTTGAAAATCGATGGAAATCGATGAAATTCGATAAATCTTGCGGTAAAAATCAAATTCATACGGTAGTATTCGTGGTAGGATACCGTGGCTGACCATCGAGTTGTCAGATCGTCGTCTAGAACTGACTTTAACAGAAAACATCATAATAAAACCCTTTAAAAGACCTAAAACTACTGTTCTTATGCTCAATGTACCCCCGGAGGACAAAATTAGGGTATATTTTTTCAATTTTTCAAAATTCGCGGTAATTTTCCGGGCCGGGCCGGTGAAATTCGTGTTTCGACCTGGCCCGGCCCTTCACAAGTATGGTTTTTAGTGTTACGATCTGATCACTTTGAACCCAAATATTTCAAGGAAAGTGGGACTCAAAAAATGAAAAAATTTTGAAGTACTGAAAAATCGCGAATTTCTTTTAATATTATTTTTCATTAATCAGATTTTGAGGTTTTGATGTCAAAACGAGTGAGCAAATTGAGCTTCGGGAAAGCTATCAATTGAGCTAAAAATCGAATGAATTGTGTATGAACCAAGAATGTAGGCGATCAAACAAAAAAAAATTTCTCGCAAACAGAGTTTTTCAATTCTTTCTGCGAATTATTGCGTTGACTTCAGGTCAAATTTCCCTCTCTCTCTATTGAGAAAAAAACTGAAAAATTTTGGCGTGTTTCATTTCCTTCTAAACTAAAAAAAAACTTCTGAAATCTGCAATACAGCACCGCAGGTCCTCAACAGAAGTCTAGTCCCATACCCAGAATAATTCCCAGAAACAATCTCCTCCAATTTCAGAGGCTCCCTTGTGGCATTTTGGATGGATTTTTTTTGAATTCTTCACGCTCACCTCTCACACTTTTTGGCCGATGTCGATGAATGAAAACCAGCCCAAATCTTCCTCAACTCCCTTCTCGAATTGAGTGGTAACAGGTTGGTGAATGGGGGGAGCTGACATTGGGGTGCCCTTCCGTCGGCTGATTCGGTGGATTTTGTGATTGTTGGGAAGATGGATAGAAGGATTGGAATAATTAGAAGGAGGGTCATTCTGAAAAAACTTTCTATCTCGATTGTGGGCGGAGCTAGAAAAAAGAGTTCAACTAGAAAGTTATCCAAAATTAGATTCCAAACGTAACAAACAAGCTATGAAAAATTGCTCAAAACAAAATTTCGAAAAAATCCAAGAAAAAAATAAAATTAAATGAAAACTTCCTCGCCTATTTCGTGATCTTCCTCTTTTCCGTTCCACTTGACACTTGACTTCTTATTTTTCCCCCCATTTTTCTCTGCGTCTCTCTTGCCGATTTATCCCTCCATCGTTCTCGCCGATTTAGTATTTAGAAACGGATTATTATTTCATGACTTCTCACTTGATTACCCCCTAGAGAGAGTACAGGGAAATGAGAGACGCAGAGGGGAAAGGAGAAAACAATAATTTAAGGAAGGCATGATCATCTTTCATGACTGAATAAAATGAAGGGGGTAGGGGATGGTACTTGAAAAAAAGAGAGGGGGGTCAGTTTAGGTAAATAAACCTCCCTTTGCACTTTCCCGACACTTTTACCGAAGATTGGAAAAAAAAACTTTAGAAATGGGATACATTTTATTTCAAACAACAAAGAAACACAACTTAGAGGCAAAGGGTTCTCTAATAGAAGGGCATTTTTTATGAATTGGATAGCATTGAACATTATGAAAATGCTCTTCTAATATGGCACCCAAGTAGGGAGAGGAGGGATATCCAATTGATCTATAGACTCGATTGCATAGGAATCTAGTGGAGGGTACATCCATTGCCATTCTCGAGCACGGTTTGTCTCGAGCTCCAAATACAGACCATCGTTGCGGAGGAACCTGAAAAAAATTAAGGATAATGGAGAATCTTCCCGGGGTTTTTCCAGGGTTTCCGGGGGTTTTAAGGAGTTTTTCCGGGGTTTTCCCGGCGTTTTTTCGGGGTTTTTACAAGGTTTTCCCGGAGATTTTTCGGCGTTTTTCCGGAATTTTCCGGGGTTTTTCCGGGTTTTTCCGGGATTTATTCGGAGTTTTTCCGCGGTATCTCCCGGGGTTTTCCGGGGTTTTTCCTGGATTTTCCGGGTTTTCCCGGAATTTTCCCGGAATTTTCCGTGAAAAAAACCGTAAAATTGGTTCTGAGTCGTGCATATTACGCATTTCCTCTTCCCTCTTTCCCCCCTGACTAACCTATCCTATTTTTACCTACACTCCTCAGAATTTCCTTACTAAAAATAGCTAGCTCCCTGTTGTCCTCACACATTTCCGGTACCTTTTCCTTTTTGGGGTGGGACCAAAACATAGCTTTCCAAACTTTTTTTTGGAAACTCACCACGTCTGATTCTTCCTACTTGGAGCACTTCTTCCGAAGACGTCGAACGATTCGGAGAACCCGAATAGACCATAAGCATCACACCAGAAGTGGTTGTCTCCTGGAAGGATATGGGAGATTTGGGGCCTCAAAATTTGAATTTTTGGTGGAAAATGGGAAATTTTGAGGTTTTCAGGGCCAGACAGGCCTCTAGGCCTGACTGATAGGCCTTGAACTCCAGAGATTTAGATTTTTTAGTCAGAATTGTGAATTTTTGAGCAATTTTGAGCTTTTTTTGGTTCTTGTTTTTGTTTTTTCACGGTGCGCCCTAGGAAACCACCAAGTTCAGTTTCTTTTCGGTAGAATTCTCGAGATTTTTGCTCTGAGTGACGTAACGAAACTTCTCGTTCCAAAATTTCCAGAAAAATCCTAATTTCCTTATCTTCAAGTGTGTTTTTCCCCTCCAAACTCCACACTTTACATATCTAAACACACATTGGTAGAAAGAAAAAGGAAAAATTACTTCCGTTCACAGACCCCCCTATCCTCAAATTTTTAATGGTCCAATAGGTTTACTACCTATCCCCCACCCTCCTAGAAAAATCCTAGAGGAAAAGATCAGTTTTGCAATTTTTTAGTAGGTGACGTAGGTTTTTTTTTTCGGGGGAAAAAAGTGAAAAGTCTCTAGTTTTTGCATTTTTTATGATTTTTTTCGTCAGGTGGGTTGCAGAAAAAGTGGGAGGAGTCTAAAGTTCAGAATGATCTTGGAGATATTGAGAGCTAGGTAAAATATTTATTTTTTTCACAAAAAAACTCAAAATTTCAGAATTTTCAGCTAGAACCTTGAATTCTAGGGCTCCAAAACCTATCCCTCGGGTTTCAGAGAAAAAAACACCAAAAAAAAAATTTTTTTTTTGTGTTTTTATCTCAAACCTTTCTACTTGACTGACCAAAAAAAATTTTTTTTCCGCATTCCAATTTTTCCAAATTACGTAACTTCCCTAGACCCCGTGTGAACCAACACGGGATAACTCATTTTTGGGGTGTTTTTCTGAAAAAAAAACTCAAAAACATAATCAGTTATGAGCATTTCAAGTAGGAACACCCCTTTTTGGGTGGTGGGGGTGGTTTTCTGAGATCATAGGTCGTCATTTCCTGAGCAAGGGGTGCATAAACCTTTTTTCCTTTTGCAAGTGACATATACAACACCGGATGTCACCCACATTTTTGAAATTGGAAATATGGAGAGTAATAAACAATTTTATTTCGTTTTTCGAAAAAAATTGAACTATTAAGAGGCATTCCATGGACCCTGTTAGCAACGAATGGAATTAGAAATTCTAGAATCAGACTTAAGGGGGGCGTGGCTAGCTGAAAAAGGGGCGGAGCCAAAAATATTGTGTGCAAAATGCTTAGAAGGTCTTATATACCTATTGTACCAATTTCCAGCTGATTCTAAAATTTCTTAATTGCCTCGCTATAACGGGTGATGCTAAATTTTCCCATGGAATGCCTCTTAATAAATTATCAAAACTTTCAAAATAATTTAAATCAGCTAAATTTAAGTTTTTCTTGTTTCTCGACCCATTTTTAGTCTGGAAATCAATTTTCATCACGATAGGACCACCCTGTGCGAAGTTAGAAATCTTGGGGGGAGCGACGCGGTCGGCGGCGCGGTTCGTGTACCTAAGACGTTCATATCTCCGTTCCCAGTAGACGGGATGCACTGAAATTTTCAGGACGCACTAAATCACGCATGGCGAATGAGCCATTATCAAAATTTTCGAAATTTCAGAAAAAAAAGAAAAAAAATTTTGAGCATCAAGAACTAAAATCAAATAGAGAAATAAATGACATACTCCCAATAAAAAAGTCCATCGGTCGTTTGTCTCTCCAGGGATGCGCCCCCTTCCCCCCTCCACGCCTTACATCATTTGTTCTCCGTCTTTTATTTTTCTAATTAACTTCTTTTCCGTTTTTTTCTTTTCTTTTATTTTCAAACACACAACACATACACAGCTTTTAATCCTTTCTCCCTTTTCCATTTCCCCCTTTTTTTCTTCATCTCAGTTTACATCCCTACACCCTCCTCATCATCATACTCAAGTACATATTAGTGTCATTTATTAGAAGAATGTTTTTTTTGTAGTTTGGAGTTTTGATCTAAGGTTTAGGCTTTGAATTCTAGAATCTAGGTGTAAAGATCGTATACTTGGAATTCTCAAAGTTTAGGATTTCGGTTTTTTGGCTCGATTTGATAACTTTGAACTATCTCAAACTACCTTGGATCATTTTAAACTGTCTCAGACCATCTGGGGCTGTTTTAGACCATCTTGGAATGTTTTAGACTATCTTAAGATGTTTTAGACCGTCTTGAGCTGTTCCTGACTACCTAATATTGACTCAGACCATCTGAGACTGTTTTGGGCCATCTAAGGCTGTTTCAGGCCATCTTAGACTGTTTTGTGCCACCTCAGACTGTTTTGGGCCATCTTAGACTGTCTTAGACCATTTTTGACTGACTCAGACTATCTTAAGCTGTTTTAGACTGTCTTAAGATGTTTTCGACCGTCTTAATCTGTTCCTGACTACCTAATGTCGACTCAGACCATCTTAGACAGTTTTACGCCACCTTGAACTGTTTCAGGCCATCTCATGCTGTTTTAGACCATCTTAGGCTGTCTTAGACTATCCTCGGCTGTTTTAGACCGTCTTGAGCTGTTCCAGACTAGCTAATGTCGACTCAGGCCATCTTAGACTGTTTCTAGCCATCTCAGACTGTTTTAGACCATTTTTAACTGTCTCAGGCTATCTTAAGCTGCTTTAGACCGTCTTACACTGTTTTAGACATCTTAGACTGTCTTAGAACATGTTTGACTGTCTTAGATCATTTTTGACTGTCTTAGACCATTTTTTGACTGTCTTAGACTATTTTTGACTGTCTTAGACTATTTTTGACTGTTTCAGGTCATCTTAGACAGTTTTAGGCCATTTGAAGCCACCTTACCCTATCTTAGCTCAGGAGTTCAACCTCACCTCGATCAATATCATAAAACTCGAACGACACCTCATCCATTGGTCCTAAAAAGGTGTCCTTGAAGTCAGTCTTAATAGATTGACACCGGATTCGGACGTTTGCCTCGGCATGATTGTGGATGATGATCTGGAATTCGAGAAAAATGACCCTCAGATCCCTTGAAGAGCTCATTTCCTTCCGACTATTTTTATCGTTTTTCAAAAAGCACTTTTTCAATTTTCCACCAACCCATTGCCATGCCTATTCCAACTGTGTCCCCCACTTTCGGAAAAAAAATCTTCCGGAGCACTAATTGCCTGCTCTCACGAGGAGAGGAGACCATCAACTTGTCGTTTTACATCGTGTTTTACCCACCACCAGTAGTGACTCCTCTTTTCTCTCCTTTTTGTCTGATGATGGGTCTACTGACATCATCATTGCAATTTTTGCTCATTTTCAAGGCTAAGTTTGCCCAAAAAAGTCTTAAAACAATTCCGAAACCATAAAAATCCTTTCCAAAAAAAAAAAAGAATATTCCGTTGCGGGGAATCGAACCCCGGCCTTATGGGTGAGAGCCATAAATCCTAACCACTAGACCACAACGGAGACAGAGGAATCAGGTGCGGAGAGCGTTTATAAAAGGGGGGGGGGGAACCCAGGGGCGAAGGTTGTGGGTCAAGGATGCGTTTGGCCGAAAAATCCGAATTTTTGGGATTCTAGGCCACCGGTGTGAAAGTTAGGCCACCATTTTCATTAGGCATGGTTTGGGGGTTCTCTAACAGCCAGAAAACTAGGATTTGGTTTTGTTTTTTTGTTGTATTTTTTCCATTTCTTCCGAAAAAAAAACTAATTTCCATGGGAACTTGCATTTTCTTCCCCTCCTTTGACGTCCTCCTCCTACTCTTTCCGTACTGAATTTCGTCTTTTTTCCGAAATAAAAAAAATCAAATTTATTCTCTTCGGGGAGATGTATCGCCTGACGTTTTTTGTTTCTTTTAAGGGAGCCCCCGCGTGTGCAGTGCAGCATCAAACCTCATTCATCCGACGATACTTCCGTGAATCCACGGAGGAGATTGAGATGATGCTCAAGGAGTAGATGAAGATCAGAAGCCGATGATGGAGGAGCATTTTCTGGAAAATTCTTTCTTTCTAATAAGATTTCTGATGATTTTAAGGCTATTTTCGAGGTTTTTTCCCCTGATTTTAATGAGGTCAGATTGATGGAAATGGGGAGATTAGGTTGAGGACAGTAGGTCCCTAAGGGGGTAGATTCTAGATGGATCTAGGGGAAAATTCTGAGGAAAGAGATTTTTTATCCGAAGAAATAGACAAAAAGAGTTTTTTTTTTGAAAGTCTTGAGTTCAAAAAGTCTGAAACTTCTCTGAAATTTAGTTCCCTATGGTCTGAGCTTCACAGGATTTTTTTCTCGATTTTGATCACTGAAATCAATTTGTGTTTGACCACTGAAAACCAGATTAAACAAATTTTCGAATTATTTTTCTAATTCAAAAAATTATTGTCAGGAAATAATCTTTTTTGAAATTTGTTGTACATAAAATCCTCCAATTCTGATTGTGAGAAAAACTTATCAAAATATGAGTATTTCCTGGTCGGTTACAAGGTTCCAAATCCAAAAAAAACCGGTTTTTAAGGAATTTTTTTGTTTTTTTTATTTTGTTTTCTATACTACCAGCCATTTTTCCGCCTTTCCGAAATAATTTTCCATTCCTAACTTTCCAGTTTCCCCTGCCTAACCCCTAAAATTCCCCCCCCCCCCCCCCGGTCCTAAGGGTCACTCATTGTTTTTTTCACTATGACTATACCCATTATTATTATTATTCCAAATGGTCATCCATTTTCTTCCACAATCCTTTTTCTATTATCCTTTTCCCATCTCCTTCCGAGCCTATTCTATTCATCATTCTCAAAAAAATTGTCTGACCCATTCATCACTTCCAAATACTCATTTCTAGGACATCTCCGGAAAAAAATGGGGGTTTTTTCCCAAAATGCTTCTAAAATTCAAATTTCCTGTGCCCTACTACTCCCTAGAGGCCCTAGAACCACTTAGGATGACCCCAGAACACACATAAATATTTTTTATTCGAGATTTTTTTTTGAGAAATTCAATTTAGATTTTTTTTTCTTCCTATCTTAAGGCATCTTTCTGGGAAAAGGGTAACTCAGTTGAGTTCCGGGATATTTTTTATAAATTTCTAGTACTTTTAGGCCTTTTTTCTAAGTTGTATTAAAGTTTTTCATAGAAATCAGCTTGGTAAAAAAAATACGAAAAGCAAAAAAAAAGTTTTCCAAAAAAAAAAGTGAGTTGGCTCGGGAGGCTCCTAGTCGTCCCCCAATTATTATGATTTGAATCTTTTGTTTACTTTTTTCTTCCTCCTTTTTCTTCGAATTTTCTCCAAATTTTGTCCTCTTTTTCCTCCAAGACACCCCCCCCCCCTAAATTCAATAAATATACACATGGTCCCTTTTCTTTTGGATTTCATTTTCTTCAAAACGGGTGCAAAATTATAAATAATGAACAGAAAGAAAGAGCAAGAAGGAAAAAGGAGGATGATCCGTGAGAACAACAAGGGAAGGAGGAGGAAAACTCAAACATCTTTGTATAAATTTCCGGATTTTTGAAAATTCCGCGCAAGTTTTCTAATGAGGCTCCGATAGGAATACGTGACTAGGAGTCGTGGGAGTTTACTCGGAATTTCAGAAATTCATTCATCTATGCTAGACATCTGGAAATCTGGACGAACATTTTTTGGATTTTCTCCCAAGAGCTTTTTTCGGAACATATATGACAGACTAAGGGACAATGAAAGTTACGTTTCATAAATTATTAATAAAATTGTCCGTCATGAAAGGAACTACTATTTTTACTTTCTTCTTCTTGACCCCCCACTCACTCAAGTTTCCATTTTTAGCTTTTGTCATACTTTTCTGCATACTTATGAAGGGCCGGGCCGGGCCGAAACACCAATTTCACCGGCCCGGAGACCCGTTCGGCCCGGAAAATTACCGCGAATTTTGAAAAATCGAAAAAATATACCCTAATTTTGTGCTACGGGGTTATATTGAGCATAAAAACAGTAGTTTTAGGTTTTTGAAGTGGTCTTTGTATGGTGATCTTTGTAAAAGTCAGTTCTGGATGAAGATCTGACAACTCTACTGCCAGCCACGGTATCCTACCACGAAAACTACCGTATAAAGGGGCCCGGATTCGAAAAATTTCGATTTTTTTTTCAGAATTTCAACATTTTTTGAATGAAAATTCTCTCTGTAAAAGTCAATTGTTGCCAAATTCCGACAACTTGACGGCCGCGTTGTCTCACCACAAAAACTACAGTACAAACTTAATTTCTACCGTAAGATTTATCGAATTTCATCGATTTCCATCAATTTTCAGCGATTGTCAGCGATTTTTCAGCTTCTTTATCAGAAAAACAATAAATATTTGTTGAAAATCGATGGAAACTGATGAAATTCGATGAATCTTGCGGTAAAAATCAAATTTATACGGTAGTATTCGTGGTAGGATACCGTGGCTGACCATCGAGTTGTCAGATCGTCGTCTAGAACTGACTTTTACAGAAAACATCATAATAAAACCCTTCAAAAAACCTAAAAATAATGTTCTTATGCTCAATATACCCCCGGAGCACAAAATTAGGGTATATTTTTTCGATTTTTCGAAATTCGCGGTAATTTTCCGGGCCGGCCCGGCCCTTCACAAGTATGATTTTGGGTATGGGAATTATTTCGCATACCGTGGAACACCAAAAATTTGATTGAAACTTTAGTTCAATTGACAGCCACTTTACCATTCATCTATCCGGAATTATGCTTTGCAACTACGAAATTTTTGCGAAGTTTTAAGTGACGCGAATCCATTTGTGACACTTCTGATACTGCGAGTTTGGTACCATGATTTTTCTGCAATTTTTTCCTTTATACTCTAGATTTGCTGCTAATTATTTTCCCATTTTATTCTATTTTTAAAATCTCCTTACGTCACTCACTTTTATTCTGTGTGGGGTGTGTGTGCAATAAAAAAAAGTTTTGTGGTCCTGTTAATCGGATTACTATGCACTACGAGGGGGTGTTTCTCCATTCTTTTTTGTTCTGGTTTTTGGGACTTTTTGGATGATTTTGTGGAAGTTTTTTGGAGTTTTTTGGCATCAATCGATGTAAAAACACGTATTTTTTTCTTTTTGGGGAAAGGTTTTCCCAATTTTCCTTCTTTCCCGTCTGTCGTTATCTATTTTTTGTCATTTTCCCCGTTTCTTTAACCATTTCCATTCCCTAAAGTTCAATTTTTGCAGAGTATGGGTAACAACACAATAGTGCTCATGACAACAACCGTGTTGCTCTCGATGGTGCTCGCACAGTTCGAGGAGCCGCCTGTTGGTGGTGGTCCCCCGAGGACCGGCAAGCCGTGCACCTCATCGTTCCACTGCTGGAGGACCGAACCCGTCAACCTATTTGGAGAGCCTGTTGGATTAATGGTGGTGCAAGGTAAGACGGTTGGGTGCACTTGGTTGGGTTCCGCTGAGTGTGATGTCATGAGAAAGTGACGAGGAGGGTAAAAATAGTTTCTAGGCAAAAAAAAAATTCGGAAAAAAAGCTACCTTCCTACAGGAAACCGTCGAAAACGACTAGAAGTGGGCTCCTCGTTCTCAAAAGGCGGCCGATGTCGATGCATTGACGGCTCGTGTGCACAATTCCAGCAGCGCTCGCAGTCATTTTTGCCGTGTGAAGAGTTCTAACCCCCCGTATTCTCTAATAATGTCGTTTCAACCTTTTTTCTTACTTTGAGAAAAAAAAATCAATATATGAATTGTGTGTTCCGCCCGTGTTGATCTATTTTTTTTTGCAATCTGAGCGATTCAAAAAAACCAGTTGGTACCAGTTTGAAAAAAAAATTTGTTTACTCACCATCTAAGATAGAGCGCGTTTTCTCCTATACCCCTTGCAAGGTTGTGCTAGCTTGGAGAAAACGCGCTCTATCTCATTTCTGGTGAGAGCTATAAGAAAGTTGTCAACTACAAACTTGCTCAAAATTCATTTTTACACAAGTTAGCAGTTGACACCTTTCTTCTAGCTTTCTCCAAAATTGAGATAGAGCGCGTTTTCTCCTACGCACCTTGCAAGGTTGTGCTAGCTTGGGGAAAACGCGCTCTATCTCAATTCTGGTAAGAGCTATAAGAAAGTTGTCAACTACAAACTTGCTCAAAATTCATTTTTACACAAATTGACAGTTGACACCTTTCTTCTAGCTTTTTCCAAAATTGAGATAGAGCGCGTTTTCTCCTATGCGCCTTGCAAGGTTGTGCTAGCTTGGGGAAAACGCGCTCTATCTCATTTCTGGAAAGAGCCATAAGAAAGTTGTCAACTACAAACTTGCTCAAAATTTAATTTTACACAAGTTAGCAGTTGACAACTTTTTTCTAGCTTTTTTCAAAATTGAGATAGAGCGCGTTTTCTCCTACACACCATGCAAAGTTGTTATAGCTTGAAGAAAACGCGCTCTATCTCATTTCTGGTAAGAGCTATAAGAAAGTTTTCAACATATATTTAGGTGATTTTGTAACAAGACCCATAACTTTTGTCACTTAGCCACCAGGAAGTACTTTAGCTGATCCTTCTGTTCTCCGTCACAAATCATATTCTTTCGTGTCCATTATTCTAGAAAATTCTCACTTTTTTGTTACGACACAACGGATTAAGATTAAAACTCATTATGTTTTTTTTTCTGTAAGATCAAGTTTTCCCCTTCGTCTAGAATATTCTTTAGTTCGTTTTCTTGTGGTCGGAAATGTTCGGGGAGTGCAAATTATCGACGAAAAATTGGAAATTGGGTTAGAATAATTTAGTTAGTAGTGGGGTTTGCAAAGAGCTGGTGTGGTGTGCCGGAAAAAGCAGAGAACAGCTAAAAAATTCCCTACCCAGTGGATCCAAACCCCTGACCTATCTGATGGAAGTGGAGCCTCTCCACTACTGAGCGCTTTAACTCGAAAACCGTTAGAGCTATGAAAAAAATTTCAATTGATGAAATATTTATTTTTAAATTCTGCACATTTTACTAGTTGAGCACTTTTTTCTATCTTCACTCTCAACGGAGATACAGCGTTTCCAAAGATCTCTTCGAGGCGCATCTCTTATCCCCAGAGGTGCCGCTCATTGAAGGCTATAACTCAAAAACAGTTTGAGCTACAAAAAAAATTTTAACTAATGAAATATTTGTTTTAAAATTTTGTACATTTAATCAGTTGATCACTTTTTTCTATCTCCATTTCCAACGGAGATACAGCGCTTCCAAGGAAAAGCACATCGTCTAGGGATACGAGCCTCTCCACTACTGAGCCACAAGCTGGCGAAAACAGCAGTATATCTCTGCTCCCGTTAGAGCTATGAAAAAAGTTTCAACTGATGAAATATTTGTTTTTGAATTCTGCACATTTTACTAGTTGAGCACTTTTTTCTATCTTCACTCTCAACGGAGATACAGCTCTTCCAAGGAAGGAATCTGAATTTTAGGGATTGCGGTTTATCTGTTGGGCCTCATGCCTACGCGGAAATTTCCACTATTTATTATTATTTTTTGCTTCTTAGTGATAGTAATATACTACTATTTTAATGTCAAATTTCCGATTTGATAACTTAGATATTTGCAATATTCACTATTTGTTTTTCCTCGAACCAAAAACCATGTCGTCATTTTTTTTTTGCTTACCTCAAAAAAATTTTTGTTCCTGGTGATAGGAAGTTCTATCCGGGTTCTATCCGGGATTGATGGTTTAAGCACACTTTTTGAGCCATCAAGTGGGGAGTTTTGAGTAAAAATCTCGATTTTGGGCTCTCGGAGCTCAACGGAAAGGCCTCCAAACCCAAAAATTCAGATTCTGGGCTCAAAATCCTGAATTTTGAGCCCCAAATTGACCCCAAAGGCTCAATTTTCAAAAGGGGTGCAACTTGACCGGACGGAGGTTCGGGTCCAACATTTTTTTTTCAATTTTTTGGTTTTTAAGGACACCCTCTCAAGAAAAAAAAACGTGTTTACTTATAAAATATGCAGCGAAAAAACACATAAAGAAGCCAGAGATCATCATCAACACCAATAATAATAAGAATCTATCAAATAAACATTTCAGAAAAAAGGGAATGGGGGTGGTTGGGAGAAAAAAAAAGAATTTGAGCTTGGCCGGCACCTCGTCGATTTTTATATGGGGGAAGAATTTTTGATTTTAGAATTCTAAATTCACAAGAAAAAGTCTAATTTTAGACACGATAACGTCCGAAATTGAGGAGGAGTCGTCGGGAGCGGAGATTCGGGAGCCGGGTGACTGGAGCCTCTTCGGCGTCACGTCTAGAAGGTCCTCGTCGTTTTTCGGTGGTCCTTGAGTCGAAAACGGTTTTAAGCACGTTCACCATCTTCCAGAAGGTGTAGTCGGGTCGGAGGGCCACGATGTGGGAGGAGAATCTGGAATTTTTTTTTGGGTCAAAAAAAATTTTTTTTTTTTTTTTTTTGAAATTGAATTATCTCAAAAGTGGGAGGAGCTAGAAAAAAATGTTTAATTAGTGAAATGCTCAGCACAAATTTCTATACATTTTACTAGTTGATAACTTTTTTATAGCTATGAGGAAAACTGAGATAGAGCGCGTTTTCTCCAAGCTAGCACAGCCTTGCAAGGGACATAGGTGAAAATACGCTCTATCTCAATTCTGGAAAAAGCTAGAAAAAAGTTGTCAACTAAAAAAATATGTGAAATTGAATTCTAAGCAACTTTTCAGTTGACCACTCTTTGAAATATTCAATTCTAGAGGAGATATGTCGGTTCCAATGATGGCACCTTCCTAGCCACAGCTAAATGTGTCAGGATATCCTAAACTGGGGAGGAGAGTCACTTAAAAATTCAAATTCCTTGTGGAAACTGCAGAATTTCGAGTATAATCATGACCTATTTTGAATTTTTTAGGTTTCAGGCTATTGAGGCCCATCCAGGCCTTTTTAGGCCTTCCCTGCCTAGAATTCTGATTTTTGAGCCCATATCGACCCCGATGGCTTAGTAAAGTAGCTTAGCAACTTCTAGGACATAGGGGTTCAACCCCAGCTAGGGTAAATTATTTTTTTTTAATTTTTTCCATGGCGTGACCCCCCAGGACCCGTTCTTATCCCCCAAAAAACCCTGACTCACCCCCCTTGCTGCTCATCTGGCGACGTCGGGTGATCCAGTATAAACACCTCTTCTTGACACTTGACACATACGAGCATTGACAACATGCAGAACACGACGAATTTCATTTTGAGTAGATCAGAGGCGAGTGAAGGAAATTGCAAAAAAAAATGCAAAAAGATCTGAAAAACGAGAGGGTATATGGGGTGGAATTCGGGGGGCTCCGCCCCTTTTGAGCTGGAGGAGGGCGATAGGGGGTGGAGAGGGTAGGAGAACAAACTGGATTAAAGGAGCACAGAGATTTATTTATTTCAAGGAGGAGATGGGGGTGGACTACACTAGCCCCACCCTGGATTAGAGAGGATATTAGAGAGGAATTTGGAGCTAATTTGGAGAAAGGATACAAAAAAAGTTTTAAGCCGCCCGATTAGATTCAGAGAAGGGTTTGAGAAGGGTGTGGTTGACTTTTTGGAAAAAAGAGAAATGATTAAAAATCAGAAGATTACCTTCAATGGAGCCCTGAGCTTCAATAGAAGGGGGGGGGGGGGAGGTTCTGGTGTACCTGGGTGGAGCGCCTTTCCTTGGAAGGGCTGTATCTCCGCTAGAAGTGAGGATAGAAAAAAGTGGTAAACTAGTGAAATGTGCAAAATTTTATAACAAATATTTCATTAGTTGAAATTTTTCATGTAGCTCTGACGGGAGCAGAGATATACCGCTGTTTTCTCCAGCTTGTGGCTCAGTAGTGGAGAGGCTCCATTTTGAGTGACTTGCCTTGGAAGCGCTGTATCTCCGCTGGAAGTCGAGATAGAAAAAAGTGGTCAACTAGTAAAATGTGCAGAATTTCAATTTAAACATTTTATTAGTTGACTACTTTTCTCCAGTTTTCTCCAAAATTGAGATAGAGCGCGTTTTCTCCTATGCCCTTTGCAAGGTTGTGCTAGCTAGGAGAAAACGCGCCCTATCTCAATTCTCGTTGGAGCTATCAAAACGTTGTCAACTGCAAACTTGCTCAAAATGTAATTTTACACAAGTTAGCAATTGACACCTCTCTTCTAGCTTTTTCCAAAATTGAGATAGAGCGCGTTTTCTCCTATGTACCTTACAAGGTTGTGCCAGCTTGGAGAAAACGCGCTCTATCTTATATTTCCTTGGAGCTATGAAAATGTTGTCAACTACAAACTTGCTCAAAATTTAATTTTACACAAGTTGACAGTTGACAACTTTTTTTTATCTCCAACCGTTTTTGAGTTATAGCCTTCTGAGGGGGTAGAAATGTTTTTTTTTAGTTGTTTTTCCCCGCGGAGCCACTTTTCCGGCTCCAGGAAAGCTCAAAAATCCAAAGAATGCTTCTGACTTGACCCCAATTGATTTGGTGACAAAGTGGTAGAAAATTGAATTTTTCTCCTACGTTTGTCACTCATTATGATTCAGTTTCTCCAATTTTTGGTCTTAGCAAAGCATGAAAAAATATTTTAGACAAGAAAAAATTCTTGCTTGAATGCATTTTCAAAAAAATGATGTGAGAACTTTCTCTTTGAATTTTTGACCTATTTTTTCCAGGAGCAAAAACGGAGCAAAATTTAGACGAAATTGAAGAGCCTGAGCTTTGATTAGTGGTTTTTCGGAATCTTCTAAGGTCACGTGTTGAAAACAAAAGAAACAAAAAATTTTTTGTTTCAAAGAAAAATATTTTTTTGTGTTCTCATATACAAACAACAAATTAGCCATTCTGACTTGTGTTTCTGATTTGGTGGTGAACTTTTTGTGTGTGGGAAAAATTGTAGTTTTGAAGACACAAAAATTTTTTTTTCGAAAAGTTTTTAGAAAGGAGAAAATTTCCGGGTTTGTAATCCTGGCTGTGATCTGTTCTGTTCCTTAGGGCACCGTCTCATTCAGAACGCTATAACTCAAAAACGGTTGGAGATAAAAAAAAAGTTGTCAACTGCAAACTTGTGTAAAATTGAATTTTGAGCAAGTTTGCAGTTGACAACTTTTTGAGAACTCCAATGAAAATTGAGATAGAGCGCGTTTTCTCCAAGCTAGCACAGCCTTGCAAGGGGTTTAGGAGAAAACGCGCTCTATCTCAATTTTGGAAAAAGCTAGAAAAAAGTTGTCAACAGCAAACTTGTGTAAAATTAAATTCTGAGCAAGTTTGCAGTTAACAACTTTTTTATAGCTCTAACGAGAATTGAGATAGAGCGCGTTTTCTCCAAGCTATCACAACCATGCAAGCGGCTAAAGAGAAAACGCGCTCTATCGCAATTTTGAAAGAAGCTAGAGGAAAGTGGTCAACTAGTAAAATATTCAGCGTAAAATTTTGCACTTGCCACTAGTCTACATTTTCAGCGGAGATACACTAATTTGAAAAAAAATGTACCTTTCTGAGCACAAAATACACAAAAATTCACCTAAAAACAGGACGTCACTAGACAGAAAAGTAGGCTCTGTTCGAGAATGGAGGGCCCAATGAGAAAATGGAGGGCCCAAAAAATAAAATGGAGGGCCCAAAAAATAAAATGGAGGGCCCAAAAAATAAAATGGAGGGCCCGAAAATAAAAATCAAGGGCCCAAAAATAAAAATCGAGGGCCCAAAAATAAAAATGGAGGGCCCAAAAATAAAAATCGAGGGCCCAAAAATAAAAATCGAGGGCCCAAAAATTTTGAGGCTCAGGGTCGAAAAAAAAATTTTTTTTCAACTTTTATCCGTTTACTGGGAATATATTTTTAACTTCACCAAAATACCAGGGACTCAAGAAAGCTTTTTCGGGACTCAAAAAGTATTTACCGGGACTCCAGTAGTTATGGTTTTCGTTTTTTTTTCGGTTTTTATACACTTTGTGTGATATTACTTCGTATCAAATCTATTTGTACTCCAGGTTTTGCCGTCTTGGCCGTGAGTTTCCTAAGCCTGGATTTATAGTGATGTTTTCCGTTTTCGAATATTGAAATAGTTGGGCCACCGGTGCTACCCCCGCATAGAACTGGCGTGACAGTTCGAATAAACTCTGTCCGGGACTCATACAGTTAAATTAACATTCAATTCTAATTTGTAATTTGAAAGCGTAAAATACCATTATAAAAACAAGGCTTAGGAAACACACTCTTCAAGTGACAGAACTTGGAACCCGTCTCTGAAAAAGGCTTAGGTTTTATGTGGCTCATCTGACAAATCCGTGTTCTCAACTTTGCACAACACATTTTGGTATTTGGATGCTTTACTTCAGCTAAAAAAAACTAAGCCTTTTTTCCATTGTGATACCCTTATTGCAGTCTTCAACGAAATAAAGATAAAGTGAAGTGTTTGAAAAAAAAATTTTTTTGACCCTGAGCCTCAAAATTTTTGGGCCCTCGATTTTTATTTTTGGGCCCTCCATTTTTATTTTTGGGCCCTCCATTTTTATTTTTGGGCCCTCCATTTTTATTTTTGGGCCCTCCATTTTTATTTTTGGGCCCTCCATTTTTATTTTTGGGCCCTCCATTTTTATTTTTGAGCCCTCCATTTTTTTTATTGGGCCCTCCATTTTTTTCATTGGCCCTCCATTTTATCTTTGGGCCCTCCATTCTCGAACAGAGCCGAAAAGTATACATAGAATTTGCAACAAAAAAAATCTTAGGTATTTATTTTTAAGGATTAATCCTGACGTCAAGGAATGCATTCTTGAAAATTATTGCTCAGACTAAAAAAATTTGGAAAGTTTCCGAATTCCCCAAAATTCCCCAACAAGAAGCCATCCAAAAAAAGTGCGTCAAGACTGATCCATTTCCTTATTTCTTCTCCTTATTTATAGATCAAAAAAAAGGGGGCGATTTAAATTTCATTTTGGTTCCTCACTCCAAAATGACGTCCTAAAATCCGGAAATTTAAGACGGAAGAATTTCGAATGGCACGTTTTTGATAGGGGGAACTGGCCATTTTGAGCTTTTTGGTCGGGATTTTTGGATTTTTCGGGAAGTACTAAGGGATTTAGGGGTTTTTCAGGGGGGAAATGACGTTAATCTGGAATTTCAGAAAGATTTTCCCCAGATTTCCCGGTTAACAGATCAGACCTTCTAGGCTTGAGCTATAAGCGTTGAGGGTTCTTTGGAAGCGCTCTATCTCTGCTGGGAAAATAGATAGAAAAAAGTGGTCAACTAGAAAAATGTGTGAAATTTTGTGCTGAATATTTCACTAGTTGATCACTTTTTTCTAGCTTTTACAACAACTGAGATAGAGCGCGTTTTCCTCTATGTCCCATGCAAGTCTGTGCTAGTGTGGAGAAAACGCGCTCTATCTCAGTTTTCCTTGGAGCTATAAAAAAGTTGTCAACTGCAAACTTGCTCCAAATTCAATTTTACACAAGTTTGCAGTTGACAACTTTTTTCTACCTCTAACCGTTTTTGAGTTACAGGGCTCTCAATGGGACGGTGACCAGGACAGATCACACCCTGTCCTGGGGGGAGGGGGGAGGGGGTTAACCTTTGATTCCACCGGAAATTCAAATATTCTACTAATGAATTCAAGTCGGAAATGAACTTTTCCATAAATATTCCATAAATATGGAGGAAGAAAAATTAAAAGTGCTTTCTGGAGAAAAAAAAATTTTTTTTGAAAAACAAAATTTTTTTCTGGATTTTTTCTTCGGGTGATATCATATTCTGAATCCAAAATTCCAGGATCTAGATCCCTGGAGCCTGGAGCATAGAAAATTCTAATTAGCTTTTGGAATCCTGAATTTTAGATCCTAATTTTCCAGATTACCCCCTCCCTCCCCTATCTATGGAATAATTTATGGGCGGTGCCAGGGTACGACTGGGGTGGAGCTGCTCAGAATAAAATTGGATAGCAGGAGCAGAAGCAAAAGGGAAAAAGACAATGGGATTTTGAACAGTGTCTGGAAATGGGCACTAATAGGATTTCTGCAAAAAGCACCCCTAGAACCAAAAAAACACCCTCTAGAGTCAAAAAAAGACACCCTTAGAACCAAAAAAGCACCCCTAGAACCAAAAAATCATCACTAGAACCAAAAAAACACCCCAGGACGAAAAAAACACCCCTAGAACCGAAAAAAACACCCCTAGGACCGAAAAAAGTACCTCCTGGAGCCAAAAAACCCTCTAGAGCCAAAAAAAACACCCCCGGAGCCAAAAAAAAACACCTCCAGAGCCAAAAAACCCCTCCAGAACCAAAAAATCATCACTAGAACCAAAAAAACACCCCAGGACGAAAAAAAAACACCCCTAGAACCGAAAAAAACACCCCTAGGACCGAAAAAAGTACCTCCTGGAGCCAAAAAACCCTCTAAAGCCAAAAAAACACCCCCGGAGTCAATAAAAAACACCCCTGGAGCCAAAAAAAACCCTCTAGAACCAAAAAAAACTCTCTAAAACCAAAAAAAAACACCTTAGAGCCAAAAAAACCTTCCAGGAGCCGAGAAAATCCTCTAGAGCCAAAAAATTCTCTAGCATCGGAAAAGACGATCCTAGAACCAAAAAAACACCCTCCAGAACCGTAAAAAAAACACCCTCCAGAACCAAAAAAACACCCTCTAGAACCAAAAAAAGCCCCTCTAGAACCAAAAAAGACCCCCTAGAACCGAAAAAATACACCCCTAGACCCAAAAAAACCTCCTTAGGACCAAAAACAAATCCTCTAGAACCAAAAAAAAACCTCCTAGAGCCAAAAAAGCACCCCCATAGCCGAAAAAAATGCAAATTCCCATAAATCCAAGCTCATTTTCTCCAGAATAATGACCCACTTTCAGTTGTACAACTCATTAAAAAGCGCAGCGGGGGAGTGGTAGTACATCCCTCCCCAAATGAATGAAATTGGTGTTGTAGACAGATGATGTATGTTTAGATAGAAATGAGTAGTAGTGGAGGAGAAGCACTTCTGAAGAGCAGAACAGAGCTGGAACAACAACAAGTGGTGGGGGAGGGTGATTTTAAGAGATTCTCAGTTGAGACGTCAGGTATCTAGGGGGCAAGTGGTGGGGGTGATTTCTTGAGGGGTGGATGAGTAATTGTATTTTGAAATCTTATTGTGAAATTCAGATTGATAGTTTGGAGGTCCACAAAAAAAAACTTTGGATCCATGAAGTCTTGAAACTCTTCCGGTAGTTTTCGCCCGCCTTTTTTGGGAACGGGGGGAGGGGGGTCCACAAGATCAAAACTGCTACCGTATCTCGGCTAGTTTTTGTGATGTATTGATGAAAAATGAACCAATCGATTCAGCTTGTCAAGACGATTCAAATGAGTATAAACATGGCTAGGTTTCGGAAAATTTTGATTTTTGTTAAGATTCTAGGGTCTCACCACGAAAATACAAAGTTGACCTTATAGCGGTCAGTTTTGATCCTAGAATCTGGAAAATTGGACATATCGAATCAGGAAAATGAGACGGTTCGAATGAGTATAATCATGACTAGGTTTTGCAAAAAAAAATGTTTTGGGCCTACTGTCGTCCTAAGACCCTCCTGACTTAAAATTTGTTTTTTATTTAAACCTAGACATGATTATACTCATTCAAACCGCCTTAAATTCCTGATTCCAACGGTATATTTTTCAATGAGATTCGGGCAAAACTGGTCGAGATACGGTAGATTTTGAGTTTCCGTGGTGAGACTAAAAATCCCAAAAATCAAAAATTTTCGGAACCCAGTCATGATTATACTCGTTCGAACCGTCTTGATTCACTGATTTCAAAAATGGGATTTTCGTCGTGGTAGGACCAAAACTGACCAGGATAGTTTATTGAAAAAAACTGAAACCCGGGGAGATATCAAGACCCTATTGGCCCTAAGTGGGGGGGGGGGGGGGGGTCAACTTGAACTTTAGTACCTCAAAAACACATTTTTTCTGAAGATGGTCAATCCTGAGCCTAAGCTCAGAGCTCAAGTACATCCACTTGAAAAAAATAGTGATATGGTCCTTGATCCTTGGCAAAAGACTTCAGAAAAAAAATCCGAAAGAATTTGATCAAGGTACCGATGAAAATACTAAAAATATACTGCTAGAACAAGAAAAAATTATTTTTGGTTCCTCGGAGTTCAATAAGCTCCAGGAGCTCCAGGAGCTCCAGCAAGAATGAAAAAAATTAGGTATCCTGTTTTTCAGAAAAAAAATTTTTTTTCCGTGACGGGGGGTCTACCCCATCCCTCCTCATCCATCCATCCGGTGTTCCAGATGTCTTCTCTCAGGAAGTTATTGAATAAGAAAATGAAGGGATCTCTGAGTCAGTCCCCCTCAAAGACGTCACTATATTTGTTTTTATTTAGGATTCTACTGTGGGTCGGCGGGTGAGGATACAAAAAGTTAGAAATGAATGAGGAAATTGTGTTGGGTACAGGTCAGAAAAATACGTCATTCCGTTGGGTTTTTTTGATATTTGAACCCGTCTGATGGTAGCTAGGGAGCAGATTTTTGAAATTTTTTGGATTCAAAAAACTAGGTAGATTTTGTGTTTTTAAAAACAACATTTCTCGGAACCCAGGCTTGATCATATCCATTCGAACCTGTTTGATTTGCGGATGCGATATGTCATGTTTCCTGGAGTCTAGGAATAAAACTAATCGAGATACGGTAGATTTTGTGTTTTCGTGGTGGGACCCAAAATTCCCAAAAAATCAAAAGTTTTCCTGAGCCTAGTCATGAATATACTCATTCCAACCGGCTTAATCTGCTGATTTTAATGGTATATTTCTCATCGTGATTCGATCCAAACTGACCGAGATACGGCACTTTTCGTATTATCGTGTCGAGACCCAAAATCCCAAAAAATCAAAAAATTCAGAGCCTAGTCATGATTATACTCATTCGAACCGGCTTAATTTGCTGATTTTAATGGTGTATCGATCAACGCTTTACGGCAGAAACTAAATGAAATACGGTAGATTTTTTGTTTTCGTGGAGAGACCCAAAATGTAGGGAAAAAATTTTCAAAAAAAAATTCTGAGAAAACCGGTGCCAGGTAGATAATTCTTCATTCTGACTTCCAAGCTTTTCAAAAAAAAAATATTTTTTGTTTGGAAAACAAAAATATTTGTGATTGGTAATTGGATATTTTTGATAGTCAACAATAACAATAATAGTAGTTCTCTGGGGTATACTCCCAGAGAGAAAATAAAAAAAAACTGGAGATTTTTCGAGGATTTTTTATGACGGGATCTTGAAAAAACCGTTCCCACGACAAAAAAACAGTATCTGGGTTACTGAACTCCATCAAAGTTTAGTATTTGGGGCATGCCACGAAAATAGAAAACCGACCGTATCTCGATTATTTTTGCTCGGAGAGCCATGGCAGTTTAACCACTAAAATCAGCATGTTAAGCCGGTTCAAATGAGTATACTCATGCCTAGGTTAGAAAAATTTTGATTTTTTGGGATTTCAGGTCCCACCACGAAAACGCGAAATCTACCGTATCTCGGTTGATTCTTGTCGGAGAGCGGTGATGGAATCACCATTAGAATCAGCATGTTAGACCGGTTCGAATGAGTATAATCATGACCAGGTTTGGAAAAATGTCATTTTTTTGATCTACCTATGCGCCTTTAAACTGAGAATAGAAACTACCGTATCTCGGTCCATTTTGATCAGATCTCTTTGAAAAATACATCATTCGAACCAGCATACTAAGCCGGTTTGGATGAGTATAATCATGACTAGGTTTGAAAAATTTTGATTTTTCGGGATTTTGGTTCCCACCACGAAAACACAAAATCTACCGTATCTGGCGGATTTTTGGGCGAGGCTCCATGAAAAAAATATTTTCAGAATCAGAAAATTTAGACGGTTTATATGAGTATAATCATGACTGGGAGTGAGATTTCTGGAATTTTTTGAAATTTTTTGAAACGAAAAAAAAAATTTTTTGGGCCCAAAATAAATTTTTTTCAATTTTTTTTTCATTTTTTTCCTGGAAATTTAGGCAATTCAAGGTCAGTAAAAAAAGTTGTACTAAGTGTACTAAGAGTGCTCATGACCAGCGGTCAAAAAGGTTTAGGCACATGAGTCTCTCCTCAAGTTCCCCTCTGTGCTCCAATTTCTTTTTTTTTTCAGTAGTAGAGTGACACATTTCTCTTCTTTTTTCCCATCCCCATCAGACCTCTTAGACATATGTTCAATATCCAATACACACAGAGGATAGGAGGGCACCCCATGGCGCCTGGAGGAGGGAGGCACCGGCGGAGAGGGAAGAGGAATCGGATGATTTTTCCGGAGAAAAATCCATCAAGAGTGACCCTGCAACAGCCGCCTTCCTCGCTTTCACCCCACTTTTTATTCCTTCCTCTCCCCTCGCGGGCTCCCATCCTCCTCTATCCTCCACGAGGATCCTGAATCATTTTTTGGAGTTTTTGGAGGATCCTGGATTTTTTGGGATTCTGGATTTTCGGAAAAAATGAAATCCACTAGTTCCATTTTGATCTTGTTAATTGGATTTGTTGTTCAGGTAGGTGGGACTAGGAGACCCTCAGAATCGAATTTTCGAAAATTTTGGGTCTCACCACGAAAATGTAAAAACTACGGTATCTCGGTCAGTTTTGACGCTAGACTTCTAATAATCAGATTTTTGAAATCAGGAAATCAAGACGGTTCGAATGAGTATAATCATGGCTAGGTTTCGAAAATTTTGGAATTTTTGGGTCCCACCACGAAATCATAAAATTGACCGTATCTCGGTCAGTTTTGATCCAAATAACTGGAAAATCAGATATTTCGAACCAGTGATTCAAGCCGGTTCGAACGAGTATAATCATGGCTAGGTTTCAAAAATTTTGGGATTTCCGGGTCCCGCCACGAAATCATAAAATCTACCGTATCTTGGTTAGTTTTGGGGCTAGAACTCTGAAAATTAGATTTTTGGAATCAGTGATTCAAGCCGGTTCAAATGAGTATAATCATGACTGGGTTTCGACAAAAAAACATTTTCGGACTTACTCCATTCTAAGACCCCCTGACCAAAAAAAAATTTTTTTCTCCAAACCTAGTCATGATCATACTCATTCGAACCGGCTTTATTTACTGATTCCAAAAATGCAATTTTCGTGATTCTCAGACCAAAACTAACCGGGATACGGTGGCATTTCTCTGCAAAAACTGACCAACAGGAAGTAGGCACACGTGTTCAGTCTCTAAGTCGTCACTTTACACAAAACTCCCTCTAAAAGTTGAAGTTAACTACCTTTTAAACAGCTGAAGGGTGTCCTTTCAGAACTCCGAATCCCAATATCCCCGTCAGCATCAGCCGTCGTATCCGCAGAATTATCATAGTCATAATGCAAATTACAATGCACATCAACAACATTACCATCATCAGCAACAGCAGCAGCAACAGAAGGCTCAACAACAGCAACAGCAACAGTACCCCTATAATAACTATCCGAGTCCAAGTAAGTGGCCTAGAAATTTTGGAAAGATTGGCCATCTGGCAAAGGAGGGCTATATCTCCGGAACGGTCAGAGATAGAAAAAAGTTGTCAACTACAAACTTGCTCAATTTGTAATTTTAAACAACTTTTTAGTTAACCACTTTTTTCTAGCTCCACCCACAGTTTAGATAGAGCCCGTTTTCTCCTAGGGACCTTCCAAGGCTGTGCTGGCCTGGAGAAAACGCGCTCTATCTCAATTGTGGGTAGAGATAGAAAAAAGTTTTCAACTACAGAGTTGTGTAAAATTGAAAACCGAGCAAGTTTGCAGTTAACCACTTTTTTCTAGCTCCACCCGAAATTGAGATAGAGCGCACTTTCTCCAATTAAGCACCGCCTTGCAAGTCTCCTAGGAGAAAATGCGCTCTATCTCAATTGTGGGGGGAGCTAGAAAAAAGTGGTCAACTGCAAACTTGCTCAATTTTCAATTTGAAACAACTTTCTAGTTTATCTCTTTTTTCTAGCTTCCTCCAAAATTGAGATAGAGCGCGTTTTCTCCAAGCTAGAACCGCCTTGCAAGGCGCCTAGGTGAAAACGCGCTCTATCTCAATTGTGGGTGGAGCTAGAAGAAAGTGTTCAACTACAAACTTGCTCAATTTTCAATTTTACACAACTTCTTAGTTGACAACTTTTTCCTATCTTCACTGGTTCCGGAGATATTAGCCCTAACTAAGAGGGTACTTTCAGATTCGATAAAAGCCTACCAAACCGCCTACCCTACCGTACCCCACGCCTCTGTTCTCAATCAACCAACCCATCAGATTTGTGACATTCCGCCAGACCTGTGGTAAGAACACTTTAGAAAATTAAAACCAAAAATCAAAATTTCCAGGTGCGACAGTCCTCAATCGGCTCAACAGTGCGGTGTGCAACGACAGTGTGACGCCTTGCGGCACCGGAGGCAGCCAATAAAAATTACTTTGATTTATGAGGCATTATGTCCGTATTGTCAGAAGTGAGTTGGAGGGTTTTGGGTCTCGCCACGAATAACAGAAATTTGGAGGCTAGGAGGGTCTAGGGACGTCACATGTACCAAAAAAAATTTTTTTTTGCAAACTTAGTCATGATTATACTCATTCGAACCGCCTTCAAGAGCTGATTTCAATGGTTTATTTTTCTATAAAATCTGACAAAAACTGACCGAGATACGGTACTAGGACCTTCGTGCTAGGACCCAAAAATCCCAAATATCTTGAAACCTAGTCATGATTATACTCATTTGAACCGGGTTGAATTATTGATTCCGAATTTCTAGTTTTCAGGTTTCTAGGAGCAAAACTAACCGAGATACGGTAGTTTTTGTATTTTCGTGGCGGGACCCAAAAATCCCAAAAAAAATCAAATATCTCGGAACCTGGTCATGATTATACTCATTCGAACCGTCTTGACATGCTGATCCAGAATATTTTATTTTCATCAAAATTCTCGTTATTTAGTTTTGGGTCTCAACACGAAAATAGAAAAAACTTACTGCATCTCTGTGAATTTTAGCTTTTTTTGGAATTTTCTCGATTCAAAAAAAGCATATTTTGCAGATTCATTGCCAATCAACTTGGCAGTGTGTTCAACCAATTCCAGGGCCAGTTGATACTGGAGCTAGTGCCATGGGGAAATTCGAGGATAATGCGGGTGAGTTCATCGAGAATAACTCGATTTCTATTAGAGATAGAAAAAAGTTTGCAACTACAAAGCTGTTCCAAAATAAAATTTGAGCAAGTTTGCAGTTGACCCCTTTTCTCTAGCTCCACCCACAATTGAGATAGAGCGCGTTTTCTCCATTGCCTTTTTCAAGGCTGTGCTTGTTTGGAGAAAATGCGCTCTATCTCAATTGTGGGCGGAGCTAGAAAAAAGTAATCAACTATAAACTTGCTCAGCTTTTAATTCTACACAACTTTCTAGCTGACCACTTGTTTCTAGCTCCACCCACAATTGAGATAGAGCGCGTTTTCTCCTAGGCACCTTACAATGCGGCGCTTGCTTGGAGAAAATGTGCTCTATCTGGATTTAGGAGAGAGCTAGAAAAAAGTGGTCAACTGCAAACTTGCTCAGTTTTCAATTCTACACAACTTTCTAGTTGACCACTTTTCCGTCCGACCACTCCTAACCCCTGTTTCAGGACGGCTCCTTCTCCTGCAATCACGGCCAGAAGGAGTGCGACGCGAATCGTCTCCAATCTTGTGTCATTGATATATTGAAGGTCAGTTTTGATGGGGAGGGAAAGCAACAAAACACACGGATAGACATCAAAATGATTGATTGGAAGAGAATATTTCCAGGTCAAGGGTGCTCTCCCCTTCATCGTCTGCTTCGAGAGGAACATTCAACACTACGGTGTGGAGCACGCGATGCAAACATGCTCCGCTTTCATTCGGAGCCAGTATCGACAGATTAGGTAAGTGCGCTCTAATGAGAATCATTACAAAGAGCAATCACGCTCCACGGACAAAAAAAGTTTCAGACAATGCTACGACGGCCCGCGGGGCATTCAACTCCAACGGGAAGCCGCCCAAAAAACCATGAGCACTCGCCCGAACCCGATCGTGGAGGTACCGTACCTCCTCATCAACGACTACACCCCATCCGTCGATATGAACAACTTGAATGTGATGTTGCTACCTCAATTGTTGGCCAAATGGACCAAACTCACGCATAAACAGTGATTGTTTATGGATTATGAATGAATTTTGCGGAAATTTTCTTATTTTTCAGTTGATACATCCTTAAAAACCTTTGAGAACATAAGAAAAACAATTTTGCACTACAAAACAAAAGCAAAAAAAAAGAAAAAAAGATATTCCGTTGCGGGGAATCGAACCCCGGCCTTATGGGTGAGAGCCATAAATCCTAACCACTAGACCACAACGGAGACAAGAGAACGGGGTGTGTAGGGCGTATATAAAAGAGGGGAAACCCCGCGGGAGAAGAGAGAGGGGAGAAAAGATAGTGGCGGGTCTAGTCTTCCCAACTGATCAATTTCTAGGCCATGATGACGTGGCGCATCTGTGCCACGTCATCTTCATCATATTTCAGTTCCGTTCCGAGAAGTACTCTTCTGATAACCTCCAAAGCAATGACGCCGATTCACATAGCACTTACGCTCCATGGAGAAACAGTCCAATTTGTTCATGAATCTTGGAGATCTGTGAAGGCTCACGCGTAAAAAAAGAACACAGAAGACAATGATTAAACTGGTGGATTTATGGATTCGGAAAGAAAAAACATGAGAGAGGAAATCCGGAAAAACCACCGGACAAAATGATGAAAATGTGATTCAAAGATAGGAATATTGGGTGAAAATTGGGTAAAAATTAGGGGGAAAAAGACAATAAATTAGGGTGGGAAGGAGGGGTAAAGTACACGAGAAAATTGGGAAAAATTGCAAAAAAAAAACAATTTATTGCAACGCAGTGGTGGCCATCATGCCGGCCAAACTCTGCACAATATTATCATTGAGCATCTTGCTCACTTCATCAGCGATGTGGCGTTTCGGATCGATTTTTCCGACATTCTTGATGGCGAGCTCTTGATCCGTCATGTTCTTCTCGTCCTCCAGTGCCTTCTTGTAGTTCTTTGCCAACTTGAGCATTGCCTTCAGGTGATCCTTGTTCTGTTCTCCGCATTTCGAGTAGTTTTCGACGCTGACAGCATCCATCCACGACAACTTATTCAGATTCAGAAGCATCTTCTGTTCCAAATCATGTGTACGGTAGGCGATCGGGATCGAGTAGTAGTGACGATTGAGTCCATGGATCAGAGCCTGGAAAATTAGAAATTGAGCGATTTCTGATGATTTTTGGGTCTTCTGGGTAGATTTTGAGCTTGATTATCATCATTTTTGAGCAAGAATTGCTGACTAATTCAATGCTCCGTCTGATTTTTCCTCAAAATAGCTGCTTTCTAAGAAGCAAGAGAGGTACGCGGGAACGAAAGGAAAGAGGAATAATTGGCTTCGGAAGTTAAGAATTGAGGCAAAAACGCAAGTTTTCAGCCACTTTTTTGCCTATAAAAAGTCGCTAAAAATTCGTTAAGCGAGAAAAAGTTTCCTGAGGTAAAATACTGAAAATTAGCAGCCTAGACTAGGGAAAATTAGCTGAAACCAGCAATAAATGCATAAAATTAAGTGAAAACAGCTCAAAGTGAAGGGAAACTGGTCAAAAACAAGCGAAAAACCACGCTGAAACTACTATAAAATTAATCGGAAAGCCTAGCTTTTCGTTCGAGTGACATCTGAGTCAACGGGCTGAAAAGTAACAAAAACTACTAGGATAAACTATACAGAGTACAAGCGAAAGAGCAAAATAAAATTTAGCGAGGTAAATTGATGGCCGCGAGAGAGAAAGAGAATGAATTAGGGAATATTATGATAATCAAGCTTCAAAATGCTCCAATCGAATCCGAGTATTCACCTGGATACTAGGCTTCTGCAAATGTCCCAAATTGCTCGTCGTTTGACGTGGCTCCTGACTCAATGCCATCGATTGTGGGTTGATTGTTCTAAATGCGTCGATGACCACTTTTCCTTTAACCGACTGAATCGGGTCGACGACAACGGCGACAGCACGTTCGGAGAGCGCTTCGAACGACTGTTGTGTGTTGATATCCACACCTGAGAGCCAGCAACCGAATCCTGGATGAGAGTGATACCATCCTACGACCATTTCCGGCCGTCCTGTTTGACGGAGCATGTCCAGCATTTTTGCTTGGAATACTGGGTCCACCGCTTCGACGGAGACACCCTGAAATCATATTATTAGGGGAAAATCGGGGTATTTTATGAAGAATTATCGAGCGAACCCCAAATTTTCAACGAAAATGGCTTCGGAACCCAAGAAATATCGCTAAAAATAGAAGTTTTGCACTAAAAAAGCTTAAAAAGAAATCTTTCGCTTGATTTCCAGCCGCGGAAAGCGCTAATCGATAACTTTTCTCCCTTTTTTTCGGAAAACTTCTCTCTTACCGTTCCGGACTGCGGCATGGCGAACACGTCGATGACGTTGACGGTGTAGTCGTCGACGAACTCTCCCAACATGAGTCCCATGACCTCCATCGGCACACCGGCCCGTCCGTGCTTCAACATCTTCAAAAGTGCCAACGAAGAGATGTAGACTGTTTCAGAAGTGTCGACTTGATTCGAGTCTTGTGGCGTCGCTCCGAATTGTCCGAGACCGCCGCCGAGGCCTCCGAGTCGCAGGAAACGTTCCATTCCTCGCTGGAAAAAAAAGAAATAGGTGAAAAATCAATATTTGTGATAGAAATCAAAGAAAAGAACACAGAACAACGATGATAAATATACAAAAATTACCATTTTTGGAGGGTTATTTGAGGTGCAAAATAGATAGAAAGACGCGCCAGAAGCGTTCGAAAATTCAGAGGATGACAATTGAGTCCGCAAACACCGCGGCGTCGACGCTGCGGACTTTGCCCAACAATTGACGAGCAAACGGTTTTCGGAGGCAATTTCGAATGGAAAATCATGATTTCGAATAGAATTTCAGCAATTTTCAAGGGGAAAATGAATGAATTCTCAGCGAGGGGATAAATAAATTGGATATCAACGTAAATGAGTATTGATCGAGCGGCTTTTTTTCAAAATTTCAGGCGTTAGCAATGGAAATGACGCTGGGCGAAAAGAAAATGGTAGACACGATGTAAAGGGCTAAAATTGAAGAGAACTTCTCTTAGATTTTAAAAATCTTTTATGTAATAAATCTGTTTTGATCGTTCAAATGCGAGCTATATGTGAAAAATTGTGGTTTTCAACAGAATTTCAGCAACTTTGGAAAGGAATTTCAGCCAGGGAATAAAAAACAATGAAAATCGACGGAAGTGAGCATTGATTGAGCGTTTTTTTCTCTAAATTTTAGATTTTACCGAAGGAAATGACTGTGAGAAATGAGAACATGGTAAATACGAGGAAACCTATCAAAAATGATGACAATTGATGCCCAAACGGTTTTACGGAGCCAATTTCGAATAGAAAACCATAATTTTGAATAGAATTTCATTAATTTTAGAGATGAAAATGAATGAGTTCTCAGCGAGGGGATCAATAAACTGGAAATCAACGGAAATTAGTGTTGATCGAGCGGCTTTTTCTCAAAATTTCAGTTTTTAGCGAAGGAAATGACGCTGGGCGAAAAGAACATGGTAAACACGATGGAAAGGGCTAAAATTGAAGAAAACTATCGTCTCGAGACCCGGAAACCGAATTTTCGAAAGCTTATCTGAATGAATTTGCGTGTCGAAAAAAAGAAAAACGACTTTTTCAAGCAGTAGCATCTATGAGAATGCTGCAGCACGCTAAGGAAAAATGAAATGAATGAAAATAAATTTGGGCATTAAAAGGGAAAATGAATAGAATCTCATCCAGGAAAATGAAAAAAAAAACTAAAAGTTGACGGAAGTGAGAATTGATTGAGCGTTTTTTTTTCTCAAAATTTCAGGTTTTAGCGAAGGAAATGACGCTGGGCGAAGAGAACATGGTGAAAACGAAAAAAATATCAAAAATGATGAAAACTATCGTCTCGACACCCGAAAATCAAATTTTTACAATCTTGCAGTGCGATTCGCGCGTCGGAAAAGAGAAAATCAACAGTTTTGAGCGGAAATATCGTGAAAAATGCTTGGATAAAAATAAATTCGCACTGACAAATAAGGGAATACTGTAGTTCGTGGCAAGACCCAAGCATCGCTTAAAATAATGTTTCTTTTCAATTTTGATAAATTTTTCGCTGAAAAAAAGTGAATTTCAAAGAAAAAAAACCGCGAAACAGAAGAAATTTCTCCGCATTTTCGAAAAAAAATTTGTAAGCATTCCAGTGTGAATTTCGGCGTCAAAACGAAGAAAAACAACCGTCTCAGGCAGAAAGATACTGAAAAATGCTGAATAAAAAACGAAATTAGAATAAATACAATTAAACTTGGACAGGCAAATGAGTGTATACTGTAGTTCGTGCCGAGACCCAACAGACAACGTTTTTTCCATAAAGAATGTAGCTTTTCCCTAAAAATGCCCGTGCTCATCGAAACAATCGCTAATTTTACTTTTTTTTTGTCTCTATGCGGTGCAAAAACTCTTCTTTATACAATTATTTCGACTCGATTTTTTTTGAGCAAAAATTATTTTTTCTCTCATTCAAATATAATCGCTGAAAAATATGATTTCAGTGTGTCTCCGTCGAAGCGGTTGATCCAGTATTTCAAGCGAAAATGCTGGACATGCTTCGTCAAATAGGACGACCAGGTGAGCCTAAGGGATTTATGGTGTATCTAACCAACTTAAGCATAACTACCTGATTTATGGCAATCTCCCTAACTGCTGCCATGAAACAAACTTTTACTTTTTTTTGTCTCTATGCGGTGCAAAAACTCTTCTTTATACAATTATTTCGACTCGATTTTTTTTTGTACAAAAATTATTTTTTCTCTCATTCAAATATAATCACTGAAAAATATGATTTCAGTGTGTCTCCGTCGAAGCGGTTGATCCAGTATTTCAAGCGAAAATGCTGGACATGCTTCGTCAAATAGGACGACCAGGTGAGCCTAAGGGATTTATGGTGTATCTAACCAACTTAAGCATAACTACCTGATTTATGGCAATCTCCCTAACTGCTGCCATGAAACAAAAGTACAGAACGTCCAGATTTTCCAAATTTTCGAAAAAAAAAAACAACCGGAGCAGAGCTGCTCTTTTTCACACATATTTCAAAGAAAATTCAAGTTTTTCAGAAAGTTCAAAATGTGGAGAAGAGGACGAGGGAGAGTCGGTGAAGGGAAAAGTCGTCATCGACGCGTTCCGAACAAGATGGAGAAGAGGACGAGGGAGAGGAAGATGGACGATGAGCCGTAGCCGTCGTCATCGATCCAATTCAGTCGGTGAAGGGGAAAGTCGTCATCAACGGACTCCGAACGATCAATCCACAGTCAATAGCACTAAGCCTGGAGCCACGTCAAACAACAAGCAATTTGGGACACTCGCAGAAGCCTAGCATTCAGGTATATGTCCGTCAATGGAATTCAACGGATTCGACTGGAGAATTTTAAATCCTGATTATCATTTTTAACTATCTGTATATTTTATCCCCTAAAAAATAAATACGTCCGTAATTAGTTTTTTCTCGATTTTAAAATGAAAAGTATAAATGGAAATCCAAAAAAGTATAAATGGGAAAGAAATGAAAAAAATAAATGGAAAATTTCTGACTTGATGAGAGTGTCAAAATGTACTTGTCCATCTGCCACGTCATTAGTGACCTGAGATTACGAGTGTTCGAGAGGGATGCATCTTTGCCTCCACACCAACTGCGAACCAGCATTCAAACAAAGAATATTGATTTTGGTGGGCATTTTTTGAAAATGAACGCTTTTAAACTACTTTTTCTACCTTTTCTAGCATTTCAAAGAGTTATTCGTGTTATGGATTTGATCGCAGTGTGAGTTTCTGATGAATTCAGTAGATTTCTCTTTAATGAAATTGCATAATTGAGAAGGTTTCAGATTCGAATTATCGCAAATTTCCAAAAGAATGTTTGCTACACTAAAATTGGCAAAACGAAAAATTCTCCCAGTGCGGCTCGAAATCCAAAGCGAGATTCGCAGAATCCGGATCAGTGATTATTTAGATAGAGAAGGCGAAGGGAAGAATTACAAGTTGAATTTCACATTCGAATTTGAACTGCTCATTACCAAACGAGAACTAAAAGGGTATAATATAGGAATTAGCGAGAAAAACGAAAACGATGAGCTGTATCCTGAGGCCGTATTCATGAACATTTTCCCAGGAAAACCATTTTCCGCGGAAAATATTTTCTCCTCGGAAAATATAGAAGAAAATGAGTGTTCAAATCTAAGGGGGAAAACGTTTCCCAAAGGAAAAGAAGCGTGTTTGGTATTCATGAAAAATATTTACCGCGAGGAAAACCATTTTCCCAGAGTATAACATTTACCCAGGCTGAGGGTAAGAAAATGCTATTTTCCCTTTCATTTTACATTTATTCCATATAGTTTTATTTAACTTCAATCTATCGGACGTTATATCAATGGATGATTTGGATTTAGAAATTGAAGAAGAAGAATTACATGTTAGACAACCTCGAATATTTCGTGACAGAAGCAATCCATTTGACACACTCTCGGATGAGCAATTTAGAATTCGTTATAGATTTACTCGCCATGGAATCTTTACGGTTCTTGCTTTGATCGAAAATTCGATAACGACCTCAGATAGGTCAAATGCTCTACTTCCGGCTCAAAGATTGGCCTTGACTTTACAATCGTTGGCATCAAATACATTCCAAATTCTTGTCGGAGACATGGCGGGGGTGTCACAGGCAACGGTATCCCGAACGATTCGTATGGTTTGTAAGGCTATCGTCGAAAAAATCGACAGCTTCGTAATTTGGCCCACTGGAGAGTCTCTAATTCAAAATCAAATTCAGTAAAATAGAATTATCATTATGAGTTTGAACAAGTTGTTAATTTAGATTCAAAGCTTTGACGAATATTCCAAATGTGGTTGGCGCAATTGATGGGACGCATGTGAGAATACCCGCACCGAATGAGCATGAGCATGTATACGTCAATCGGTAAACATACATATTATCTATATCACAACGATTTGAACAGTTTAGAAAGTCTTATCATTCGTTAAATGTTGGTGTGGCCTGTGCCTATGATCTCAGTTTTATCTGGGTTTGTTGCAAATACGGAGGAAGTGCCCATGATAGTAGAGTGTTCCGGGAGTCTTTGCTACACTCTTCTCTCCAGTCTGGTACTTTAAAAGGAGTTCTTCTAGGCGACAGCGCCTATAGATCTGAGAAATTCCTCCTCAAACCAATTTTAAATCCAGCAACCGAGCCTGGTAAGATTTATTGAAACGTTTCGAAAGATACATATTTCAAACCTCCAATTATCTTTGGAAATTGGAGTTACAAAATTTTCAGAAAAAAGATACACTGATGCGTTATGCCGTGGTCGATCAAAAATTGAGAACGCCATTGGCTGCGCTAAAAGACAATTTCACTGCCTTCATGCTGAGTTGAGACATAGCCCAGAAATCGCGTCACTGATAACTACGGCTTGCATATGTCTCCGTAACGCCTCGATCACACTGAAAGAACGTCCATTCCTTGAAGATCAACTTCCGGATGAGGATGGAGACGATGGTGGTTTCGAGGATGCGGACATTCCAAGCTCGTCCGGTCAAACCGCAATGCGTTCTATCATTGACAAATATTTCACTTGATTTGTCAAAAGAATTGAAATACTTGTTCATTTGTGTCCGACTAAAATAGTCCAACAAACTAGACTTCAACAATAAAAAAAATTTATTAACAATGCACACAAGTTTTATAAATTCAAATAAGATGGAGTCCTGTTGAACAATCCGAGTTTTTCAGCTTCAGCCTCAGCTATTCTCTTCTTAAGCTCCGCCGTCTCTCTCTTAATCTTCAATATCTCCAGTTTTTCGATCACTTGAGCATTCTCCAAATCCATATTCCTTGATTTTTTTTCTGTAAGTTCCAGTTCGGCTTTCAACAACTTTACACGAAGATCAGTCACTTCTCTGAAAAATGAAACATCAAAAAACCGGGAACAATCCTTTGAACTTACGATGTTTCCTGCTTTCTTTTCCGAGATTTCGCAAATTCAGCGAATGAATTTTTTGTTGATGCATTAGATTGTTTGATTGAAACAGGAACATCTTTTTCGTTATCGCTTTCGTGGTCCACAGACGATCGGCTAAAGAGTGAGTCAATTTTGTCGTCATGGTCGAACATCTGCTCATTTTCCATCAAATGAGATATTTGAGGAGTCGGGGAAATTGTAGGCTTTGCTGAAATTTAACAGTTAGATCTTCACATAAAGCAGAGGCTTACATTCAAATCCACAACTGATCCCGTTTAAAATGTGGGATCCCGAAAAATGTTCATAAAGCTTTCGTCTGGCTGCATCGAGTTTTTCACTAGCTTTAGCTTTTCCACCTCCAGTCTTATTCCTCTCGACTCTCTCCTCTGACAGAAGTCCTCTCACTTTTATAATGTCCCCTTTTAGTCGATCGAGCAACTAAATCCAATTTTATTCGTCGTTACAAAAATTGGTTTACCTGCTGGCCGGATCTGTCACATCCTAATGCAGAGAGCTCTTCGGCCCATCGGTCACCACATTGCTGTCGAGGAGTCTTCCCTTTCTTACTGCCCCCTATGACTCTCTCATTATATTGAACTTCGTCTCGTATGAAACAATCCACTAAGTAGATCGCTGCATCTTCCGGAAGAGAAGCGCTTTTATCTTTTCTTCCCTTTTCCATTTTTAGACTCTGTAAATTTCTAATGCAACCTTTTTCAATAGTTTTATGTCAACTTACATTGAGAAGATCCTCTGGAAACTAAATTAAGCTATTTGAAAAGTAATAAAATTGCAATAAAAACACGTACCAACTGGTGACGTGGTTGAAATACGAAAAAAAAACAATAATCCGTTCGTATGTCACGTTCGGAAATATTTTGGGTTCCCAAATATATTAATTCGAATGGCAAATTTGGGTTCATTAGTATTTGATACTCACATGTTAGGCCGTTTTTAATTCTCCTTCTTTTCTCCCATACCATTTTCCCCGGAAATTATTTACCGAAAGAAAATAGTCTCATGAATACCAAAATCATTTTCCTAGGGAAATTGAAAATTACCACTGATTTATTTTGAAGAGGGGAAATTGATTTTCCGCGGAAAACAATTTTGTACTGCATTTCCCGGAAAGAAAATGTTCATGAATACGGCCTCTGGATTCATTGGCCCGTTCCAAGAAAACTTTCTAGATTTTTTCGGAAAACTTCTACAACTATTTGCTGGCTCTGGAATTGTTCTATTCCTCCAGAAAAATCAAATACCGTTTATCAGAAGCAACAGAACATTTTTTCGCCACCACCTGTGTACGAACCTCGTGTTGTACATGTCTTTGAATGAGTACTTGGGGAGAAAGGAAGTGAAGGCCGCGTTGCAGTACACTAAACCTACACTAGGACTTCATTTCGATTGTCGTGTTTATGACAATTTTGGTCCGAGAATTGTGAGTTTTCATATCAAAACTGATGAAAATTTGGGAAAAAACGGTATCACTTTGAGAAAAAAATTCCAGGCATTCGATTTGCCGATGTTCACGGATTTGCGAGCATGGTGGGTGAGAATTGAGCACTTACTTTTTATGAAATGCGAACTGTGTATACTCGAACGTCACGATTTGACCGTCATCGATATGAAACGGATCGTTAATCATTGGTTGGAAGGGAATTTATCACCCACTTTTTACCGCCTAAGATTGACAAAATTCGAAAGGGAACCGGATTGGCAGGATTTACTGGAAGACGTTGAATACGAAAAATGGGATGAGAAGCGGAGAGCAAGATATTTCATGTAATGCATTGATTTTAGATGCATCTTTCACCTTGAGAGTATTTTTCAGAACATATTTCAATAACTCTATTTGGCAAAAAGACTGTAAGGATGGCTTGGATTTCGAAAGGGAGGATGGGAAGCTGGCGACTGTTTTTCAAACCGAGAAGCACTTTGAGTTCATTGTTTGGCATGATCGATTTCCGACAGCACCAATATAATAAATTGATAAAATCTCTTTCTCTAAGATTATGGTAATCTTTTCATTATTCTTGTGAAGCTGGGGACTGCTGAATTTTTCCCTTATTTATGTATTTAAATGTCGCCCTTCCGTCTAATTTCTTCCTTAAATTATCCGCCATTGCAAAAATTTTGAAGAAAAATATCCAAATTTTTCAATGATTTCTCCATTGTTATAAAAATAGATATGTAGATGTGTTCACGGTGCCCATGTTTTTTGTTAACTTTCCAATAATTGGAAGTAAGAGAACGGATATTCGCACTCCTTTCGGTAGTTTTCCATAACTCGAAAAGCGGTTTGAATTGGTAATCCGAAAAATCCGTTCTGAGTGCTTGAGAACCTCCACAAACACCATTCGACCTGTAGAGAGTGTCAAAATGTACTTGTCCAGTACCGTCTGCCACGTTATTACTGGGATAGATGACCTGAGATTACGAGAGTGTTTGAGAGGGATGCCTCTTTGCCTCCTCACCAACTGCGACCACCATACAAGAACAAAACGAACAGAGTGTATTGATTTTAGTGTTCTTGCAACAATGAACACTTTCAAACTGCTTTTTCTACCATTTTTAGCATTCCAAAGGGTTATTCGTGTTATGGATTTGATCGATGTGTGAGTTTCTGAAAAATTTAGTAGATTTCTCTTCAGGAAAATTGCATAATTGAGAAGGTTACAGATTTGAATTATCACAAGTTTCCAAAAGAATGTTCTACCGAATAAAATTGGCAAAGCGAAAAATTCTGCCAGTACAACTTGACATCCGAAGCGAGAAGCGAGAAATCCGGATCAGTGATTATTTCGATAGAGAAGGCGAGGGGAAGAATTACAAGTTGAATTTCACATTCGAATTTGAACTGCATATTATCAAACGAGAACTAAAAGGGTATAATATAGGAATTAGCGAGAAAAAAGGAAACGATGAGCTGTATCCCGGATTCATTGGTCCGTTCCAGGACAACTTTTTCGATTTTCTCGGAAAACTTCTACAACTATTTGCTGGCTCCGGAATATTTCTATACCTTCAAAAAAATCAAATACCATATATCAGAAGGAACAAGTCATTTTTTCGCCAACACCAATGTACACATCTCATGTTGTACAGAACTTTGAATGTATTTTTGGGGAGAAAGGAAGTGAAAGCTGCGTTGCAGTGCATAAAACCTTCAGAAGGGCTACACTTTAATTGCCGTATTTTTGATAATTTCAGTCCGAGAAATGTGAGTTTTCATATCGAAACTGTCGAAAATATGTGTTAGAAAAATCTAGACATGCAGGAAGCCAATGAAATTCACTAGAAGATGCTCCAAAACTGAGCTCAATATCTCTATTTTGAAGCGAGTTATGCGCATTTGAAGTTGAAGATGCGAGAGAGTAAGAGACCGCAGAGAAAGCGACTGTCTCTTTCTCTGCCGCCTCTCGCTCTCTAACCTCCAAGCTTAAAGGCGCGTAACTTTTTTCGAAAACCAGCTTGTTTAGATGGTTTCTGGACCATTTTGTAGCAAATTTCATGAGCTTTCCGGTGATAAGACCTTTGGACAAAATTAAAAAAAAATATCCCTTTTAGAGGAAATTTCAGGTATTCGATCTGCCGATTTTCACGGAGTGCCGGGCGTGGTGGGTGAGAATTGAGCACCTACTTAATATGAAATGCGAACTGTGTGTACTTGATAATCACGATTTGACCGAGAAAGATATGAAACGAATCATTCAACATTGGCTGGAAGGGAACTTATCACCGACTTTTTACCGCCTGAGATTGACAAAATTCGAAAAGGAACCGGATTGGGAGGATTTACTGGAAGACGTGGAATATAAGAAATGGGATGAAAATCGGAGAGCAAGATATTTAATGTAACGAATTAATTTTAGAAGCAACTTGTACCTTGAGAGTATTTTTCAGAACATATTTCAATAACTCTATTTGGCAAAAAGACTGTAAGGATGGACTGGATTTCGAGAGAAAAGATGGCAAGCTAGCGACTGTTTTTCAATCTAAGGATCACTTTGAGTTCATTGTTTGGCACAATCGATTCCCGACCGCACCGATATAATAATTTATTAAAATTTCTTTCTCTGAGATTATGGTAATCTTTTCATTATTCTTGTGGAGCTGGGGACTGGTCAGTTTCCAACAATTGATCGGTAGATTTACCGACATTTTGCCACGTTTTACACAAAACTCCAGTTTTCTATTTCACTTTGGTTTTATCAAAATAAAGTTTTCTATTTGAAAAATTTGAAAAAATAAATACACACTATTGGTGTGGAACACTCAAAATCTGTAAAGCTGGCTGAACCAGTTTGCAAGTAACCCTATTTTTTGTCAAAACGCTTGATTTTTACAATATTAATTTTATCTGAATTGATCAAAGTAAATGAATTTTCACACAAAAAAAACATGAGGAGAAGAGGACAATGAGAGGAAACGAGTTTGGAGTTGAGAAATGCATTATGCGTCCGGAAAATTCTCAAAAAGCTGGAATTTTGTTTCTGCCGTTTCTTGAATTACGGTAGAACAGGAAAACGATTATGCCAAACAATAAATTCAAAGCGCTCTTCATTCTGGAAAACTGTTGCTAGCTTCCCATCCTCCCTTTCGAAATCCCAACCATCCTTACAGTCTTTTTGCCAAACTGAGTTATTGAAATAGGTTCTGTAAAATACTCTTAAGGTGCAAGAAGAACCCAAAATTAATCAACATACATGAAGTATCTTGCTCTCCTCTTCTCATCCCATTTTTCGTATTCCACGTCTTCCAGTAAATCCTGCCAATCCGGTTCAATTTCGAACTTTGTCAATCTCAGGCGGTAAAAAGTCGGTGATAGGTTTCCTCCCAGCCAATGCTTAACTATCAGTTTCACATCTTTCTCGGTCAAATCGTGATTATCAAGTACACACAGTTCGCATTTCATATTAAGTATGTGCTCAACTCTCACCCACCATGCTCGCGCCTCCGTGAACATCGGCAGATCGAATGCCTGGAATTTTCTCTCAAAATGATACCGTTTTTTCCCCTAATTTCGACAGTTTTGATATGAAAACTCACATTTCTCGGACTGAAATTATCAAAAATACGGCAATTAAAGTGTAGCCCTTCTGAAGGTTTTATGCACTGCAACGCAGCTTTCACTTGCTTTCTCCCCAAAAACACATTCAAAGTTCTGTACAACATGAGATGTGTACATTGGTGTTGGCGAAAAAATGACTTGTTCCTTCTGATATATGATATTTGATTTTTCTGAAGGTATAGAAATATTCCGGAGCCAGCAAATAGTTGTAGAAGTTTTCCGAGAAAATCGAAAAAGTTGTCCTGGAACGGACCAATGAATCCAGGGTACAGCTCATCGTTCTCATTCTTTTCGCTTATTCCAATATTATACCCTTTCAGTTCCCATTTGACATTAGGAAGTTTGAGATCAAATGTGAAATTCAACTTGTAATTTTTCCCCTCGCCTTCTCTATCTAAATAGTCACTGATCCGGATTCTGCGCATTCCGTTTTGGATGTTTAGTTGCACTGGAAGAATTTTTCGTTTTGCCAATTTTATTTTGGGAAACATTCTTTTGGAAGTCTGCGATAATTCAAATCTGAAAACCAGTAAACGGATTGATTTTTCTAGAAAAATATTAAAACTTACAGATCGATCAAATCCATAACTCGTATAACCCTTTGAAATGCTAGAAACGGTAGAAAAGGCAGTTTGAAACTGTTCATTGTTGAAAGAACACTAAAATCAATACACTCTGTTCGTTTTGTCCTTGTATGGTGAGTCACAGTTGGTGTGGAGGCAAAGAGGCATCCTCTCAAACACTATCTTAATCTCAGGTCACCTGTCGCAGACGGTACTGGACAAGTGCATTTCGACATCCTCAACAATATATATAGCTGACCATTTCTTCTACTAGACATCATCATATTTTGACTAAACAGGTTGATTCTTTCAGAAAATGGTTGAGCTACTACTTTTTCCGTTTATTATTTTTGAGCAGATTATAAAAACGATGCAACTAGTCGAAGTGTGAGTTCATTATCGATTTTTTCAAATCGAAATTCGAAAAGTTTTAGATTTGAACTCTCTTTAACATCTACTCGAGTCTTTTACAAAATCAAGTTTGTAAAGCGGAAACTTCAACCACTACAGTTACTGATATCAAAAAAGCGATACGGAATCGGCTTACAGGAATTCAAAATAAATCATGAGAGAAAGTTCTCTCCCACATTATTATTCAGTTTTAAAAAAGAAAATAATTTGAACACTTTTCCAAGGCAACTGACAGTTTCAGGTTTTAATTTAAATGTTAGGTGAGTGTGCTCATTTTTTTCCATCATTCGAAAAATATTTCAGTAAAAACGAATGGACATTCTCTGGACCGTATGATTTTGATTGCCTTTATCCAATTTTCAGTTATTTATTCAACTTATTCTCTCTTGACAGTGCCACACTAGCCATTGAATGTACTAAGATAACGGATGAATTACTTTCTCATCCAATGTTTGTCCCATGTTCTTGCATAGATATTATCAATGAGAAAACAAATGTTATGACAAATCGTCAGGTATCCATCCTGCTGAAACATATGAATCCAAGTTACGGAATCGCAATAACATGTCAAGTCAGCAGCAATTTCAAGCAACACAAAAGTGTAAGTAAGAGAGATTCAATGACCATTTTTTCTTTTTTCAAAAATTTTCAGCTATTCAACTTGCCCAGTTTCGCAGTTGTCCCGGGCAAATATATCACTTTTGACACGCTGTTAAACGCGTCTGGGGGCAAAATTAAAATCGAAAGTCATAATTTCACAGAGCGTCACTTGAAAATTTACATTAAATACTGGCTGAAAAGGGATAATCAAACATTATATTGCCTTCGATTGGGGAAATTCGAAAGAGAGCCAAGGTGGGAGGACCTCTTGGAGGGGATTGCGTACACAAAATGGGATGAGAAACGGAGAAGTCGATACTATCGGTAGTCAGAGTTTTTTTTTCTTCCAATTCTCTGAATTTCAGAACAACTACTTCATATGCGAATTGGTTTATTGATTGTAAGGACGGATGGGATTTCGAGAGAAAGGATGGAAAGCTAGCGACGGTACTTCAGAACGCGAACTATTTCTACATGCTTGTCTGGCACGACAGGTTCCTGAAAATGCACTGAAGGCACCTCCGTTTTCTTCTTTCTTTCGTGTTTTTTTTTGTCTGAAAATACTGCAAATACCGACTTCAACCCCTCAAACTTCCCCCATTTTGATGTTCTAGCCGTTCAAAAATCCATATATTCTTTTTTCCTCCCACTGATCCTACCAGTTTTCTTAATCCTACCCCTTCGGTCAGTGTCCATTGGTTTCAGAGAATACACTTTGCCATTCAAGTGTGACCACCTTCCCCTCCGTTCTAAAAGTCAGTCAGATCATCCGATAATATGACCCTATACCCGAAATTCTTTGGAATAAGCATTCTGTGTGCTGGAATCTTCTATTTTTTGGGCTATTTGTGGCCTTTTTTGGGCCTGTTTTGGGCCATTTTGCGCGGTTTTTGGGCTTTTTTTGCGCCATTTTGGCCTTTTTTTTGCAGTTTAGTGAGATTTTTTCCACCAAAAAGGTAAAAAGGTATTTTTAAGCCCTTTTTGCGCCTTTTTTGGGCGTTTTTTGGGCGTTTTTTGAAGCGTTTTTTGGGCGTTTTTCGGGGTTTTTTTTGCGCCTTTTTGAGCCTTTTTTGGGCTTTTTTTGGGCGTTTTTTGGGCCTCTTTTGCGCAGTCTTTGGGCTTTTATGTGCCCTTTTTTGGGCCCTTTTTGATCCCTTTTCGGGCTTTTTTTGCACTTTTTTTGGGCTTTTTTTTGGGCATTTTTGACCCTTTTGTGGGCATTTTTTGAGCCTTTTTTGGGTCGTTTTTTGGGCGTTTTTGGGCTGTTTTTGGGCCTTTTTCGGGCCTTTTTTGAGCCCTTTTTTGGGTCTTTTTTTGGCCCGTTTTTAGGCCGTTTTTGGGCTGTTTTCAGGGGTTTTGTGGGCTTCTTTTTGGCCTTGTGTGGGCCTCTTTTGGGCTTTTTTTGGGCTTTTTTGGGCGTTTTTTTTTGCAGTTTCTTGAGGTTCAGCTGGCATGCTTTATGGATTTTTCCCAGGTAAAAGTTGCCTAAAAAAGAGGAAGAAGTAAAAGCTTTTCGTCGTTTTCTTCCAAAAAGTATAATAATTAGAGGCGCCCCCTTGGTGTAATTATCCATCTCCTCTCTATTCATATACAATTATATGCCAAAAAGATTTTTCCCCACTCCCCTCCCCATTTTTTTTTCTCCAGAAAAATGAAACTTTCTCCTTTCTCTTCCGCATTATTGTCTGCCATTCAAGTGGCTTCAGCTTTTAGCGGATTTTTTTTTTGGTTAAATGGAAATTTGAAATAGAATTTCTATTACATCATTCAAGTGGAAAAAGAGACAGTTTTCCAGAATTTTCTTGGATTTTTTCGCAAATTTTTTTTTGGAATCCTAGATCTCAAAAGTGGGCGGAGCTAGAAAAAAGTTGTCAACGGAAAACTTTTTTAGAATTGAATTTGGAGCAAGTTAGCAGTTGACAACTTTTTTCTAGCTCCGCCCACTTTTGAGATGTGGGACAGTTCTGTTTTAGCGTACCGACTTGTCATGCCTTCTTGAAAAATAAGTCTCGTTTTCCCGAAAACAGGTTTTTTCCAAAAAAAAAACAACAAATAAAAATGATTCGAGTGACTTCTTAAAACTGAACTTTGATGATGTTTTTCTAGAAAGTTCTTCAAGAAAAAAAGAAAAAACGAGTTCTGGGAAGTTCATTTTCTTGACCTTGAAGTTATATTTTTGTGAAAAAAAAACAAAAATAAATAATCCCCAAACTGTTTTTTGAAAGTCAGGTGTTGCTACGGATAGTTTCTTTTCAGATTTCTTCGCAATTTCATTTGCCTTTTTACTGACGGCGGACCGCTAAATCAGAACTGTCCATCATCTCAAAAGTGGGCGGCCTATAAACAGTTGCCAACCCATAACTTTTTTTTCTCCAAATGATAGTTGGTCAACCATTGGAACTGTCCTGCAGACGAGGGTATTGTTCTGAAGGGGTGGAGTGACGTTTATGAGAGTGGGAGTTAATACGTGGACTACGCTTTCCGTCAGCTCTACTGGAAAAGACAATTGGATCAATAGAAGTTTCTCCTCTAAGTCCAACTGACACAGCACCTCTGGAGGCCCAGTCAGAATCTCCTTTTTTTGAAATACGGATCTCTCGATCTGTTTTCTCGGACGAAGATGGGCTCACTTTTTTCCATAAGACCAACATATTGTCTGAATATTTCAATCCTTGCTGAAATAACTCCAAAAACATTCTCACCATTAAATGTGCTGACACCGCAGCATCCAGTAATGTAACCTCAATCGGATCACAAGACGTTGTTGTGACATGTGGAGATCTGACAATCTAGACTGGTCATAGCATATCCTAAGCACGACGCCCCCGGCTGACAAGCATATAGTCACAGCGTAACCTCATCGCAACTTTCGCAAGTGCCTGTCTGCTTCACTCAATATGCTGA
>GL379860.1:330689-347198 GCA_000143925.2 Caenorhabditis brenneri
CAATGAAGCCTTCTCGTCCTGTTCACCAGTCTTATGTATGCTTCAATGCGACGTAGTAGGCGACGTGAAGATCCCACCGCTGTCATCTGACTCCCAAACCCAAAGCTTCGAGTTTTTCCCATTTACTTGAAATGGAAAGAGACCTTTTTTTAAAAGAAACGGTAGGATACGGACGGAAGAGTTAGGATAGGGGGGAAAGGGAAGGTCTCATATCGGGGGAGGGGGAAAAGGGGGTGTGTTTGTGGGGGATCACAAAGAGAAAAATTTGAAAAATATGCTCTTCTCGGGGAACAAAAAAACGTGTAGAGTTCCCAGAGCGGTATAAAAAGCGTGTTGTGATATTTCAGAGGGCAACACAGCTTTTTCCAACAAAAAACACAATATGCGCAAAACTGTTGAGAGTTTTGGCTCCGAATACTCTTTTGGAATGTGTTTTGCCCTGTATAAAACCAGAGTGCCTTTCCACACAAAGTGGAAGTGGAGTGTTCCAGTAACCAGCGCAAGGCTTCACATTTGAATCAACAAATCTGGAAATAAAATATTGTGGGCAGTATGGACACTATTCTTGCAGTCACCTTCTTCAGTTTTGTGAGAAAATGTAGTGAGAAGTATCAGAATCGGCTGCATTCTATAGTCGTTGTGACATTGCTTTCATAACTGTGTGGAAAGATTGTCCGGGAGAAGGTGTCGTTGTGTGCTTTGGGACCGAGGTAGGACTTCCGAGGGTTCCATTTGATCCATTGGATGCATTTGAGTTGTGAATGCTCATATGTGTTTCAGGTTTCATGGCTGAGGCTTTATCATGTGTTGGCAGTGCAGTCGGAAAAACATGAGCTGATCATGGCTGTTCAGTGCATCATCTCAGCAAGCATGTCCCCTGTCTCTTTTCTCATTGTCCATATCAATTTTTGTGAATACTGCATCAATTCAGAAGTTCAGACAGTGGCCGCCAAGTGGAACAAGAGCTAAAAGGTTTGAAAAAGTGGGGATATGCCTTAAGTCAAAAAGCAATGAACTCAGGCGAAAAAATTATGAAAAACAAGAATTTACGACTTTACGATCACTTTTATTGAGAAAATCAAAAAAGAAATGCTGAAAATAAGTAAAAAACCGAAGAGAAACGAACAAAATCTTAAAACGCGAGAAAAAATTCGTTTAGCCCGCTGCGTAAATCGACACAACTTTTGTCCGAGAGGAGTTCATTTCGCCATCTCTAACTGGTGAGACGCAGAGTTTCAGTAGAGCGAGGATGACATCGTTCTGGCATGCTAATAGGTCAAAAATGCTTTTTTATGAAAAAAAAAAGTTTTTTTTTAGAAAAAAAAAGTTGTTTAGGACGAAAAATGGTTTTTTAAGACAAAAAATGGTTTTTTACGACAAAAAATGATTTTTTAGAGCAAAAAATGATTTTGTAGGTCAAAAAATGCCTCTGCAGGTCATAAAATGCTTTTGCAGGTCAAAAAATTCTCATTTTTTAGGCAAAAAATGCTTCTGTAAGTCAAAAAATGATTTTGTAGGCCAAAAAATGCATCTGTAGGACAAAAAATGCTTCTGTAGGTCAAAAAATTCTTCTGTAAGTCAAAAAATGATTTTGTAGGCCAAAAAATGCATCTGTAGGACAAAAAATGCTTCTGTAGGTCAAAAAATGCTTCTGTAAGTCAAAAAATGATTTTGTAGGACAAAAAATTCATTTTTTAGGCAAAAAATGCTTCTGTATGTCAAAAATTGCTTTTTTAGGACAAAAAATGCTACTGTAGATCAAAAAATGCTTGAAAAGTCTAGAAAAAACAGCCAAAACCCACCTAATACCCCTATTCTGACCCCAATGTCCTTCCAGAAACCTATACCATAATGAAAGAATGCATCTCGGAACAGGACCACTACACCAAATACCCACAGAAGGGTTACAGTATTGATGAGGAATGTGACCTGGTGGATGTCCAAGGAGTTGAAATGGCATACTGCCTTTGCCGAACGGAAAACTGCAATCGGAACCCGATAGCCGAGCAATTCATGGATTTTGAGAAAAAGCATCCGGAACTCTTCGGGGATATTGAGGACGCTGCTCCACCAGCTCCCCCTCGGGCTCCGCCCACTTTCCGGTCGGGTGAGGTCCCATTGAAGATTCAGCCGTTGCCAGCTGCATCCTCGTTTGCTGCTCCCATCCTGAATCCACCTGCTATTGTACCGGTTAATGATTTGAGGGTGAGTTGGAGTTTTCCAGGGTCCCGCGCACCCTTTTTTACCTGAAAAAAAAACCAAAAATTTCCAGACCCAACCACAAACAAAATCCTCTGAAATCATCGAAATCCGCCGGTCTCAACTACCATCCCGTGCCTCCGGTATCGAGACAGAAATCAGCAATCAACCCCAAAGACCCATCACAAACTCCCGGGAGACTGAAATCCCCCTGATGAACCTGCCAAGTAACACTATCAGCCAGGGGAAATTTGTTGGAAGTGGGCAGATTGTGCCGAATCCGCCACAATTGCCCACTAAAGGTATGGTTCATTTGGTGCATAGCAAGGCTGGCAAATCGTGCCGCGGCGACTTTTATATCTCGATTCCTAGCGGTAGGATCTTTTTGATGCAAGAAGCGGCCTTGTAGAGCATGAAAAGCTGAGCATTTTGGTGTAAAAACGGCCCGGTTTCTGTTATCCCCGGCCGACTTATAGCAGAAAGCCGTTGGCCGCGGCCGGCCGTCGGACAGCTCTGGAGCATAGAGCTCTGGAGCTGAGACTCCCCCAGGCTTCAACCAAAAATTCTGAAATTCCAGAAGTCTCCTCCTCCACAATGAGATGCATCCAGTGTGGAGATGGAAGCCTCCACAATGCCAATGAGGAATGCAAGCGACAGGTTCAAGTGGAGTGCGCTTCAGAGAGATCGCTGTGCTTTACAAGGCAGATTGAGCTGGGGAATGGTATTTTTAGGTTGTTACCCCCAATTTCCAATGAATTTTTCCTTCAGGAATGTATGGAATGGAGAAAATGTGTGTGCTCCCGGAGCAACTTGTCAATGAATTCGGGGAGTCCGCCCGGAATGAGGGATGCGGAAGTTCGAATGCGGGGAGGGTTCAATATTGTGCATGCTCGAGTCCAGTTTGTAATCAGTTGCCGTTGGCACAGCAGGTAGGGGGGGTTTTTGGAATTAGAAATCTGGAAAAAAGAAAAATTCTCAACTGCTATGGGAGATCAGCTGCTATAGCTATTTACTCAACTGCTAGTTTTGGTTTTTTTGCTATGGATCAACTGCTATAGCCTACGGCTCTGCTACAGCTATAGCAGTTGAGACCAGAGCTGTGAAAAAAATTTTCGAAAAAAAAAATTTTTTTTTTCGGTTTTTTCGGAGAAAATTTTTTTGGGAAAGGCGGTTTTTAGTGGTATATTCTTATGTTGTCACCGCCGTTTTATCCATTTTTCCTGAAAAAACCAAAAATTTCCAAAAATTTTCGAAAAAAACATTTTTTTCGGTGAAAAATTTTTCGGAAAAAAACCGAAAAACGTTTCGGAAAACCGCATTTTCATCCATTTTTCCTGAAAAAATCGAAAAAAAATCGAAAAATCCCGAAAAATCATTTTCCTTTTTTCTCGCCCTGAAAAAAATCGAAAAAAATTTTTTTTTTCAGGATTTTTTTTTCGATTTTTTCGGAATTTTTTTTCTCGCACAGCCCTGATTGGGATCATTTTTGAGTGTCTAAACTGCTATAGAAATTGTCTCAACTACTGTATTTCGCTCTTCTGCGATGGATAGCAGTTGATCCATAGCAGAAGATCCAAATATAGCAGTGGATCACCACATAGCAGTTGAGTATCTACCTATGGGGGTCCTCGGTTACTGTACCCCTACAGTAATCTTTTGGAATTTTTTGGGCCAGTTTCCACTTTTTTGGGACCTTAATCAACTCAAATTTTCTCTCCCCTTCTCCAAAAATCTCATTTCTTCCATTCGACACTAAATACATACAATTTCCCATCAGTCAACTTGTTAAATGTCCCCCCTCCCCCCCTCTATCTTGACTCCCCTCACTTATTCAGGTCAAGTGTGATTATTCTCCCTGTCGTCAAGGAGAGAATTCATGGGGAGGGTACTTCATCGGAAATTGTGTATAAACTAGTAATTGTCACCTTCGAACGAATGTGTCGCAGGGGAAAAACGCGAATTTTATCCGAAAAACTATTAAAATGAGACAAAAAGATGGGGAATTATTAGAGGATCTAGGTCGTGGAAAATGAAGGGGATCTTGAATTTTTTTCAGCGCCAACTCCTCACCGCCATCGCTCCAACCCGCTCCAAAACCGTTCCGGACCTCGCCACTCCCGAACTCCCGATCCCTCAACCTCCGAGATTCTCAGAGGTCCCTCATCCTCCACCAGTGCCTCCAACCAATCCTCCTCCACCACCTCCTCCACCAATCAACACCACTCCGGTGCCCCCTACCACCACTACCACTGAACCACGCCGTCCCATCATCCCATCGGTCGTCCATCGACCCACAATCCCATCGCTGATCTGTATCACTTGTGGAGAGGCGAACATAGCGGATGCGACGGCGGATTGCTCATCGGCAACGGAGGAGGCCTGTGATTTGAGTGCAAAGTTTTGTGTGACTAAGCAGACACAGATTTCCAGTGGTGAGTTTTTTCCTGTTGAGGGGGGGGGGGGGGGCTCTACTGGGGATAGCTGCGTCTATTGGAGTTCATCACCGGAGTAGCTGTGACTAGTCTCGGGTAACGGGGGGACAGCTGAGCCCTTGTTGCTGCCATGGTGCATTAAGGCTCAGTTTTCCTCTAGCCGGTCAAGAACTTGATCAGCTGTGGAATAACTATAGCCGACAGTGGGCTCGCTGAGCCCGAAGGTCGCTCTGATCCGTTGAGGGTAAGCTACGGACAGTCGGGGCTCACCGAAGACCAAAGACCGGAATAGCCGTGACCTCCCGGGACTGAGAACGTTGCTTTGATCCGTTGGGGTAAGCTACGGTCCGTCGGGCCTCACCAAAAACTCTAGTGGAGATGGCTGGGTCCGCTCGGGAACAGCTTCAACCAGTTGGGGTTCACCGAGCTGTCTGGGGTAAGCTACAGGCAGTCGGAGTTCACCTGAAGGCCAAAGACCGGAATATCCGTGACCTGGCGGGACTAACCTTGGGTAACGGGCATACCTGAGCCCAAAGGATGTCTTGATCCGTAGGGGTAAGCTGCGGGCAGTCGGGGCTCACTGAAGACCAAGGACTGGACCAGCCGTGACCTAACAGGACTAGCCTCAGGGGACAGTTGGGTCCTTCCTAGAATAGCTCTGACCAACCACCAGATGGTGCTGTTCTAAAACATTTGGGCTCAGTTTTTCTCCAGCCGGCCGAAAAAATCAGTTGTAAGAAAACAATGAGCGACCGAGAGCTAGCTGGGCTGCACTGGTCTGTCTGGGGTGGGCTACGGGCCGTCGGGGCTCACCGGCTCACAAAACAGTGCGCAACTGAGAAAAAACTAGAGCAAACTCCGTTTTTCAGGTTCATTTGCAATGGAAAAAAGATGCCTTTCGGAGACGGATGCCGCTGTATTTTTACCCGGGGAGAAGGTGAGTCTGAGCTTAGACTAGATTGAGCGAGCAGTTTGGGAGGCTCGCTGCTATAGCAGTTGTGAAACTGGCCATAGCAATTGAGACACCGAACGTTATATCTTTGAGCCTAGTCTCTAATATCCTGTGCCTGAAAATCGATTTTTCCAGCTCACGGAAGGATGTGCCTCAAGTGAGACTGGCATGGTGAACTATTGTATTTGCCGTGGAAACACCTGCAATCGACCGTCACTTATACAACAAGCACATTCAACTGGGTAAGCTTTCAACCCAAAAAACCCCTCAAAATCCCATTTCCAGCGTCCGTGACTCCCTGGAAGAGCAGAGATTCCTTGAGGAAGAAACCCAGAAGGCGCAACGTCTAGCCAATGTGATTCAAACCAACCGGGTGCCAAATCAAGCTAACGTCGGGGTACTCCCACCGCATAGCCACGAGGATAAAAAACCAAAGCTGCCACCTGTGTTTTTGGATGAAGATGAGTCGATGGAAGTGGCAAAGGACATCCGGACAGAGGAAGATATCATAAAGGAAAGGCAAAAGGAATGGGCACGGGCTGCTTCTGACTCGACAAGGGGTGCTGCTGAGCTGGGCGTACCAATCAGTGCTATTCTGGTGGTGGTTGTTGCTAGTTTTTTGTAAACTTTTTGAAAAAAAAAATTTTTTTTGAAAAAAATAGATCCTCTCCTCTCCAATCCGTACCAAAATTGGCTCACATTATGGGTTTTTTCGCGATAATTTATGTATGCATTTTATGTGATTTTTTGATTTTTCTCTGTGATATCTTTTTGAAACCAAAAAATTGATTAATTTAATAAAGAAACTGAAAAAAATTATTTTTTTTTGAAAAAAAAAATTTTTCTTGGCATGAGTTCATCCAGCACCCATTCCTTAAGTTTTTTTTTTCAGACGAAAAAAAAAACTATTTTTGATCTACCCCGAATTTTTTTATCGGTAGATCAAATATTGATTTTTTTGCGCGGAGAAGTAATTAGTGATTTTCAGAAACTAACCCCAAATTTTTCTTGAAAATTTTTTTTGCATGAGTTCATCCAGCACCCTTTTTGAGTTCCAGGATCTCACCCAGCACCCATTCCTTAAGTTTTTTTTTTCAGAAAAAAAATTTCAGATGAAAAAAAAACTGTTTTTGATCTACCCCGGATTTTTCTAGCGGTAGATCAAAAATTGATTTTTTTTTGCGCGGAGAAGTAATTAGTGATTTTCAGAAACTAACCTCAAATTTTTCAAAATCAACTATGGACGAGGGGTGCGTATCGTCGAAAAGCCGCGTTGCTGACCGCGTCGCGTCTAAAAAATTCTGAATTTAGGCGTACCGAGTACAGTAAAACGAGCAGAAAAAAATTTTCCCGCCAGACTAAGCGCTTAGGCAAAGTCTTGGAATATTTTTTGACTTGAAAAAATATTTTTGACCTATTCCCGCATTTTTTCTGGCGGTAGATCAAAAATTGATATTTTTTGCACTGGAAGTTAAGAGCAACTTGCTGATTGCTTGCTAAATGCGCATGGCAAGCGAAAGGCAAGTTGCTATTGCGGCAAATTGCCGTTCTCTCAAGGCAACTTGCCAGAAATTGTCACATTGCCATATGTCAGTCCTCCTCTCCTCCCATGTACTCACCTTGTCATCTCAATTTATTCCTAACTCTTGAATTGTTTTCCTAAAGTCCACATCATCGTTCTTTGTCTGCTCCTCAACTAGGGCTCCTCCAAAAATTGGATTCTCTGCACTAAAATTTGGTGCGTCCCTTTTAATCTGAACAATTTTGCTAATGTATTTTTTTTCACTTCCTCTTTTCTAAATCTTGCTGCAACAAAAAATTGGATTGGGTTAAAAGGGGCATTCTCTGTTTTGGTGCTTCTTTGACGGAAATTTTTGAGTTTTCCCGAAATTTCTACCGTATCTAGCTCATTTTTGATCTAATTATTAATTTTGCGAGCTCAATAAAGGTCACCCACCCCTAGGGCCTCACCAGTCACCCCCATAACCACACCACCACCAAGCCCCTACATATTAACATATGTAGAGGCGAAGAGGATGATGATGATGATGATGAAAAGCTTGAATAATTTAAAAGAAAAATGTGGAGAGAGTCAGCTCCATTGGGTAGCACATCCATTTTTATTATTAGGAGGAAAAAAACTGAGAAAAACTAGAAAAAAAGCAAAAAAAAAACATTTTATGTGTCATTCCAGTATATATACTTCCGTGTATTTTTCTCTTTTTTCTTTTCTTTGGTTCTGAAATTTTTTTTCTTTTTTTCAGACCGGAATAATTGTCCTTGTACCCTCCCGGAGAGCCCCCAATTATCAAACCAATTTTTTTCTGGAATTCGCTGGAATTCTCTGGAAATCGAGGAGCGAGTCGGAGCACAAAAACAGGGTAAACAAATTTTTTTATATTATATGTCCTGGGGCAATTTGAGGTTATATTAGAATTTTGAGATTTCTGGGCCACTTTTTTCCGAATTTGAGTCCAAACACCGATATTTTGGCTCCTAATAACCCTCTAAGCTAGTGTAACTATGCAATCTAACCATAGGGAACATGGTGGCCTAGAAAACCAAACTTTTGCATTTCTAGGCCACCTTCCCCCATCAAGCTACCTGCCTTATCTAGTTGTGCCAAGCTACTCACCTCCAGCCATCCCAGCGCCTTCCCCCCCCCCCTCTTATCAACGCCCTCCACACCTCGTGCTTTTGTCTCCGTTGTGGTCTAGTGGTTAGGATTTATGGCTCTCACCCATAAGGCCGGGGTTCGATTCCCCGCAACGGAATATCTTTTTTTTCTTTTTTTGCTTTTCTTGGGTAGCGCTCTCATTTGTATAAGAACTGATTTCGACGATTTTTTTCTCCACTTTTCCCGTTAGTTCCTAGGTAATTTCCCAAAATTGATTGGTTGACCCTTGTCACACCATGTGGTTCTTTTCTTCGCGTCCATTGTCTGTAGAGGGACCTAGTTGAAGATTTACAATATATCAGGGGCGTGACCTCAGGTGTTCTTATTAGATCAATTTTCTTCTTGGTGATTCATTGAGGAGGTTACTATCGATTTTTCCGAATTCCCTCTTTTCAGAGAAGAATTCCTCCACCAATTCATTTCTCATCATCATAATTTTGTTTTTCTTGTCTCTCCTCTTCTCTTTTTTACGTTCTTGTCCTCCTTTTTTCGTTCTTGCTACATTCTATTTTTCTGTGTGGTTGTAGTAGTAAAGAGCTAACAATAGTTCTTATGAATAGGACCCTCCTCCTCCCTCTATTCTCGGTTAGATGTGTTCGGGTTTAGGCGGTGGTAAACAGACACACTTTTTGTGCTTTAAAAGTGAGCAATGTTCAATTTTGGATGGACAAAAATCGGAAAATTCGTTATCTTTTTTTTTCGAAAATTCAAAAATTTCGGCAAGTTTTTTCTTGAAATTTTACTTGAAAAATATATCAATTTGAAGTCCTTGAGTCAACTCCCAAATTTCCAGCCCATTACCCGCACTACGAACAGTGTTACAGTCGAATAACGATAGCGACCGCGACGCGACCGCGCCGCTTTCCCTATTTCGGCTCTACTTTGAGGTAGGGACTTGAAAAATGTTTTCCCGGGGTAAAATTCAATTTTGAGTTGATTTTACATGATTTCATTAGGATTGGGGTAAATTTGAATTTTTGAATTTTACGATTTTTCTCTTTTTTTGAAAAAAAAATTTTTTGCAAAAAAAATTATTTCCCTATATGTTCCACTTATTTGAACATACCTATCTAAGCACACACACCCATAGATAATACCCCTTTTCCGTCCAACTATATTTCATCTCTTTCCCTTATCCCTCCCCGAAGCTCCGCCCCCTCTTCCTCCAAAAAAGAGAAAAAGTTTCCAATCCATCATTCCGGTCATGAAATATCACTAGTTTCCTCTTTTTTACTTATTTGAGTAGTTGTCCCCCTCCCTCCTTTTCCTGCAAAAAAAGGGGAGGAAAAGAGTCAAAAAGTTCAGTGCACCCCCCTATAATAAATTTTGTGGCTTTTTGCGTTTTTTTTCCTGGGCTTATATTGGTGTACTTAGCCGTTTTTTTTGGTTTTGGTGGCCTAGAAATATATACTTTTATTTAGAAAACTAAAAATCCATGAAAATCATCGAACCTTGGAGGTTCGTGAAAAATGATGGCCTAGCTTTTCATTTCGATAACCTAGATATTCAACGTTTTGGAATTCTAGGCCAAACCTGTCCAAACTACCTATCCTCTACTAAAAATGGTGGCCTAACTTCCTTGGCCTAGAAGCATAACTAGTCCCCCAGGTCACCTAGATGACTACCTGCCCATCCTTCTCTACCTTCCCCTCTCCCCCCTCTTATCTACGCCCTGCCGACCCTTTGCACCACGCTCCGTTGTGGTCTAGTGGTTAGGATTTATGGCTCTCACCCATAAGGCCGGGGTTCGATTCCCCGCAACGGAATATCTTTTTTTTTTCTTTTTTTCTTTTTGTTTCCTCACTTTTTGACAGGTTTTAGAGGTTGTTGGCAGTTTTGCCATACTAATTTTGCATATTTTTTTTATTTTTCTTATTTTCCCACTCAAAAATAATCAAGAGCAGGAAATTTAATCAAATTTCCGCTCTCTGTTTTTCCGTCAATCCAATTTTGATTTGATAACCATAATAACTTTTTCTGCCTTGTTCCTAGAACCTCGATATTATTTGGCGTCAAGTTTCTATGGGTGCCCTTTTAAGATTTACATCTCCAATTTTCTATCTCTATCTCTCCAGGATTCTCATTTTTCTAATTTTTTTTTCTTGTTTGCAAAATGATTCCTCGGCGATTTTCTTCTTTGATCCAAGAGATATTTTTAATGGGCAAGATTTATGGGGGTGCCCTCCTGGGCGCCTTTCGGAAAAATTTGTTGGAATCTTGGTTTTTTGTTCCTTGACTCTAAGATTCTAATCTCTCAATTGTGGGCGGAGCATATCTCAGTTGTGGGCGGAGCTACCAAAAAATGATCAACTAGCGAATTGTTCAAAATTTTATTCTGAACAATTCATTAGTTGACTGTTTTTCGATAACTCTAACCGGAACTGAGATATGCGTGGTTGGCTCCCAGGCTCAGACAAAAAAAGGAAGCCGTAGCCATTTTTGTACTTTTTCTAGGTTTTCTTATTCTATTTTTTTTCAGGAATCCAATAATTCGGAGTATAAAAATGAGTACGTCTGAGCCTAGAATACCTCCTTCCGTCATGATGACCTCAAAACCTAAATTTGTTTCCGGGTTTCAATAAAATTCACCTGCCACCAGGTGCACCTCATTTTTTTCGACATTTTATTATTTTTGAATTTCTGGAAAGATCTGGAAATTTGGCTGAAAATGAAATTGGCTGAAATTCCAGAAAATATTCTAGGAACCCTATTTTCCGACATTTTATTATTTTCTGAAATTCTAGAAGGACCTAAAAATTTTCAGCCTAAGAAACCGTCTGAAATTCCAGAAAAAAATTCTAGGAACTAAAATTTCTTTTTAATTGGGAAGTCTAAGCCTAAACGAATAATAAGAAAATATTGGACATTCTCTACCCATCTTTTCTTCTTCCATTTTCTCCTCCTCATATTTTTAATAAGACACTTCCCTTCCCTCCCATTTTTCTTTTTAACAACCAGCACTCCATTTTAGTTCCTTCTTATACTTATTTGAATTACAACCCATTCTCAGAGAGACTAGGATGCTCAGAATGATTTTTTGGACTCTATTTTAGGTTGAGGAGCTCAGTTCTGTGAAAAATTTTCGAAAAAACGGTTTCTACCGCCTTTTTATCCAATTTTCCTGTTAAAAAAAACCAAACAATTGGAAAAAAAGTTTGAAAAATCCCGAAAAATCATGTTTTTTGTCGCTCTGAAAAACTCGAACAGAAAAGTTTTTTTTCGATTTTTTTCGGAATTTTTTTTGTACAGCCTTGCGGACATTAGGCTCAGGCTTGAAATTTCAGGCTCGGGAAATTTGAGACTTCAAGTTCAGTCTGAAATTCTTAGGCTATGTCTTCCAGACCTCAGGTCCTTAGAAGCTCAAGCTCGGGCTTTTCAATTTTCCAGACCACACTCTTGATTTTTCTAAGCTCAGTCTTGGATTTCTAGGCTTAGAGCCCCCCCCCCCCCTCTCAGCTCAGCTCCGGAAAAAATGTACTCTAGTCGCCCCTCAGGATCCCATGACAAATACCCAATAAATTATTCCATCTTCTCTTTTTGCACCTTAGGTACAAAAATAGGAAGAAGTTTACTTAGTGGAAACTTAAGATTGAGAAAAAAAATCCAATCTGATGGTGTCTTATGCAAACATTTTTATAATTAGTTTTTTTTGGGGAGTCTCGTGTTACCGAATATTTTAGTAGGAAGTTTTAAGTTGGTCTAAGAACTAGGGTCTTGTAGAAAGAACAGACTAAACCTTGAAGGCATTTTTGGACACTTTGGGAGCCGGTATATGCCTACAGAACCTTTTTCGGACCTATCTCCAAAAAAACTATGAAGAATGAAATCCTGAAGCCTAGAAAATTTAGAATCCAGCATCCAGGAAAAAACCAGACCTGAAAATCCAAAAGTCAACCTGAACTTCCTAAATCTGAGGACTCAATAACCAACTTCTCTGCAAAAGGAAAAAACCAGAAATTGAATTTGCTCCTGTGAGCCAGGGAGCAGTCGAGGTGTGAGAATTTTCGAGTCATATGCAAAACATTCCAGGAAACTCATGATCCTTTATTGTTTCATGGGAATTGAATGTTTTTTGCAAACAAATTGAGTTGATTTTTCTAAGAACTTTTTTTCTTAGGAATTCGTTGGGCTTACAAGGGAGTGTTTTTCTCACATGGGTCTGGGTTTTTCTATAATTTGGTGGTCTGAAAGTAGATGCGTCTGTGAGTGGATTCTGAAATTTCCAGCCCTCACTGGAGCCCCTGAGTCTGGAATTCTTAATCTGAAATCGCCAATGCATTGTGAATAAGGAGGGGGGGGGGGGCAGTTATTCAGACTAAGATTTCCAGACTCAGGGGCTCCAGTGAGGGCTGGAAATTCCAGAATACACTTCCAGAAGCATCTAATTTCAGACGACTAATTTATAGAAAATCCCTAACCCATGTGAAAAAAATACATTCCCTTGTTAGAACACATAAAAGGTTTTCTCTGAAATTGAGCCTGGAACGTTCTCGGTTAATCCTGAGTCTGAGTCATTTATAGGGAACACCTTGGATAACGAAAAGCAATATTATTTATTGACGACTTAGTAGTTTCCTGAGCATAACAGCCTTATTTGTCCGCTTTTGACGGTTTTCTCAGCATTTTCTTCGAGCCTATGGCGCCAATTTTCAGTTTAGAGGAGGAATTTTGAGACTGAAGACGGTTTTCTTTTGGTCCAGTAAAAGGTCTTGTTCTCCAGCCGCCCTGACACCTTGAGAACACTTAGGATTAGGCCCCCATCTTCACTCTACTCTCCGTCATAATAGTCATCAATCACACACTCATCATCTTTCTCTCTTTGCCACACCACCACGGGAACAGACACAAAATGTTTTCTTTTTAGTGACATTTTTCCTTTGGTTTTCACCACATGTTGTCGATGATTTTTGTGGAAATCTGAGTGGTTTTGGGCTTAGGCCTATGCTCTTAGGCTTGAGAGGCTTGAGGAGCTTGTACTCAGGCTTGAGGGGGCTTGAGGAGCTTGTGCTCAGGGTGAAACTGAAAACTGAGCCTGAGGACCTTAGACTGAGGCTGGAAAACTCAACTTAAGCCTGAGGAATTCAGGCTTTGGCTTGAAATTTCAAAACCAGGCTGAAAATCTGAATCGTCACGTATTCCGCTATTTTTGACCAATTTTTGTCCTTCCCCACCCCAATTTAACCGCCCAGGGGCATCCTGAGGTGGTCCTGACCCACAAGACCATAAACAAAAGTTTATTTTACGATTTCTCCTCGACGAAAAAAATCCGTCTCAAAGGTTGCTCAGAGTTACTAAAAAAACGGGCGGCTCACAATGGGGAGAAACTTTTTATGTATTCCACCATTCGTCATATCGTGAGAAATGGTGGTTTGGAAAAAGGAGATGGAGGAGAGGATTCTCAGAATATATAAATGTGACTTTTTAGACTTTTATTGATTCTTAGGGTCCGGCTGAGGGAAATATGTAGGTAGGATTAGGCAGGGCTCTTTTTTTCTGGAAAAACTGAATTTAGGCTAAGGGGAGTTCAGATGTTTAACGTGCAAAAAGGGAATGAAAAAAGGTTTAACATTTAAAAAAACTTGAATTTTTAGGCTCCGGCTCATAGAGTCTCTTCTGAGACTCAGGCTTGTAGTGCCATGGCTTAGACACCACGGACCAAGGCTCCGGCTTTGGCAATCATAGAAATTATTATTTTTTGGAAATTCAAGCCTAATTTAAAGCTCCGTGTGCTCACCACAACCTAATTTTTCCCGAGTAAAGTGTCAAAGTGCAGCGTGTGTCTAGACCACCCTCCGTGTAAAAAAAGTGACAAAAAATTCATAATGCGTGTGTGTCACAAAGCACCACTTTACGGGGCGGATAGAGGTCATCCTTGGGCCGCAGGAAGAATTTTTTTCCTTTTTGACGTCTACTTTTTTTTACACATTTGCATACTCTTTTTGCCTGACCTCTGAGAAGCGGAGATCGCAGATTGATGTCATTTTTTTCTTGGGTCAAAGTGGTCAAGAAAATTTGAGTTTTGGTCTCAAACAATGGCTCTAAAATATGAGATTCCAGAGCATTAGCTGCTAGGACTAAGGCCATAGCTACCAAGCCTAAAATCAGCCTGAGCCTAACCTGCCAGGCCTAAGTGACCCCTCGTCATCCTATTGTGTTGCTCTCCTTGTTTTCCACCAAACACCAAATGTCCACCAGTTTATCTCATCAATAATTCATTTCAATGTGGTTTTGGGGGAAAATTGGGAAAAAATTTCCCCAATTTCTATATTATTTTTGTCCTCTCTCTCATTTCGAGTCACTTCGACTTTAATTAATTTGGAATTTTCGACATATTGTCGGGCGAAAAACATTTTCACCTGTCCCTTTAAGGTCTCATTTTTCAGATCCTCCCACAACGTCACCATTATTGATTTTTGGAGCCTGGCACGGATCTGGTGGTACTTTGAGCTTGAGGAGAGATTGGAGGTAAGCTAAGCCGTTGAGGCCTAAGCCTGAGCGAAATTTTCAACTGAGCCTAGAAGTTTTGAGCCTCAGATCAACAATCTAAACCCTCGAACCACCTAGAATTCCACCAGAAGTTTCGAAATCCATTCTCTCCCCCTCCATAGACCTCTGCCACGTCATCAGACACTATATAGGCCCACCCCGTGGAATTTCTCTCCCTTCCGTGTCTTCATCTTTCCTTTTCATATCTTCTGATTCAATTCCTACTCCCCCCGTCGTCCGCCCCTACCCTTTTCATATTCTAGGGCTCCGCCCACTTTTGTGTGCTGCCGGTTGGCTCTCTTCTTTATACTCATTTTCTTCTTTTTTCCTTTTTTCTCCTTCTTCCAATTTGCTAAACATTTTTCATTTAGATATATAGATATCTCATTTATCATTCTTGCGTGTTTTGATGTCTCATAGGCTTCTTGGGCTTCTTAGACAAAGGCTTAAGAGGGGGAGGCTGAGAATAGAAAAATTGAAAACAGTGATTAGGGACGGTTTGGAGAAGTACCCATCAGCCCATATTTCAATTTTTGAAAATTTTGGTTCCCATGGAAAATGCGACCGTTTATCGGTTAGGTTTGATAGGAGTTCATTTAGAAATATGCAATTTGGATAAGAAAAATCATTCCAGGTTCAGGAAAATGCTGAATTTTGGGTCCCACCACGAAAATCCAAATAACCTAGTTTAGGACCGATCACGAAAAAATTAATTGCTACTCTACCCCTCCCCCGCCCCCGAAAACATCCTCTGTCCCTTTGAAGACACATGTCTACGAAAACATTATTCAGTTTTTTTGCTGTTACCCTACAATTTCCGGTGGTCTAAACCCTCTTCTCTCATTCACTCGATGTTTTTCCATGTTTTCCGATGTTGGAATTTTTTCCAAAAAATCTGAAAAATTTTGCTGAAATTGGTTCCCTCCCATCCAGGTAGAGCACTTACTTCCTTGAAAACAACCTTGGAGAAATCAAAACATGGAAAATGGGAGGGAATATTTGATTGAAGTTCCGCTTTTTTTTTGGAATGTCCTGGTCTCACCACGAAAATACAAAAAACTACCAGATTTCTTTGAGCGTGTCTGTTGAAATCTTAGTTATTTTTAGTTCAATCTCAAATTTTTTTTCGAATTCTAGCATGAGCATGAACAAGCGGCTCCTATTCTTCTCAAGTACTTCTCCTCATCCTGCACGCACCTTTTTTTGCAACATTTTCTCTTTAAGGGGGTCCAAATATTTTTTTTCTCAAAGAAGTTTACCCGAATTTGTTTCAATGGAAACGGAAATCAAGTGATGTTTGATGTACTCTCTCTGTAACGGGTGCATCACATTCATAATATCTTTCTCCTTTTTTTCTATTATGCAAATGAAGGGACCTTTTTTACTATTAAAAAGGAAGAAGAGAGATGATGCCACTCTGATACTACCAACCAACTTCCGAGAAAAGAACATAAAGCTTTGAGTTTTTAGGCTCAGATTTGAGCTTCCTGCTTAGATTCCCAGTTTACCGCTTTGATCTCATTTTCTGTCTCTGTTTCCCAATAAAAACTCTTTTTTTGCAGAAATGAACGGGAGTGATATCGAAATCGGCGAAGTTTTTAATGAAGCATGTGCTGTGGAGGCTCTTGACAGGAGGTGGTATCTGGTGGCAGTTTGCGGCACATCCTTATCGGTACTGTCAATTGTGTCGAATATGTTGATATCGAAGGTACGTCAGGCATCAAAAACATTTTCCCTATAGTGACCCAAAATAATTCCCATAC
>GL379860.1:347352-405115 GCA_000143925.2 Caenorhabditis brenneri
ATACCCAAAATAATTCCCATACCCAAAATATTTCCCATACCCAAAATAATTCCCATACCCAAATAATTCCCATACCCAAAATAATTCCCATACCCAAAATAATTCCCATACCCAAAATAATTCCCATACCCAAAATAATTCCCATACCCAAAATAATTCCCATACCCAAAATAATTCCCATACCCAAACGGTACGTAAGTAATGCTACGAAATTTTCAGGTGCTGCTCTCCTCCAAACACAATCACTTCTACTTCCTGGCACTACTCGCTCTCTCCGACTGTTTTCTATCACTAAACTACGGACCCGTGATTGCAATGGATATAATAAAGGATCGTGTGAAATTGAGATGGCTCTCAAATCTTTACATTCAATATGTGGGTCCCCTTTTGGCGCTCTCCCAAACTTCAATGACATTCTCCTGTTATTTGATCATTTTGGCAACGATTGAGAGATACTTGATAACTTTACGTGCCAAGTGTTTGGGAACTTTTCGTCAGTGCCGAGGACTGTCTGCATTTTGCATGTTCATTTTGGCACTACTGCTCCGTGCTCCCATCCTTTTTGAGATGCAAATCGAACAGAATCCGGAGTGCATCGGAGAGATTTCCGAGTACTATTTGAACTTGTCCCCGATTGTCAACACGTTTTGGTATGGAACAGTTTATCGGTTTTATATCAGGTGAGGTGTTTTTGAATTACTTCAAACTCAATGAAAACTTTTGCAGAAACATCATGACTGTACTTGTTCCGTTCGTCCTCCTTGCCATCCTCAACTACAAAATCGTCAAGATTCTCCGAATGCAACAACGCTCCGCCCAAATGTTTCGATTTTTGTCGAGTGATCACAAAACTAAAATACGATCGGCCACTATTCTAATGGTCTGCATCGTATTCTCGTATTTGTTGGCGAATATTTTGAATGTCGGTGTCACACTGTGGGAGTACGTGGCATTTCAGTCAACACAGACTGGTGACGCATATGCGGTGAGTTTTGGGGTTCAAGAACTATCACTTTTGATAGGATTTGGCTCACGGCAGGGTTGCAACCGGCCGGGCCGAGATTATTTTTCCTCCGGCCCGGCCCGGAAAATTACCGCGAGTTTCGAAAATTCGAAAAAACATACCCTAATTTTGTGCTCAAGGGGTATATTTGAGTTTGGCAACAATTAACTATTACAGAGAAAGTTTTCGGTCAAAAAATGTTGGAATTCAGCGAAAAAATTCAAAATTTTTCGAAAAAAAAAATTTAAAATTTTTGAATCCGGGCCGGCCAGCCCGTCAGATTGCAACCCTGGTTCACGGAGAACAAAAATACTGTACTACTTAGTCTAACCACGAAAATCCAACATTTAAAAATTTTTTCAGTTCTACGAAACGTGCACTGATGTGACATCCGTCTTGTACATTTTGGTCTGTGCCACTCGACTTTTCGTTTACTATTTGTTCAATCAGGTAAACCAATTTTTTGATTACAAACCTCAAAAAACCCAAATTTTTAGGAGATCCGAGAAGCCATCAAGCCATTAGTCTGTCACAGTGCAAGTGCTCCCCGGAAACAAGACTACGTGACCGTCACCCGCAGTTTGTGAGTTTTCTACAATTTTTGGGGGTCTCTAGGAGTTTTTTCGCTCGTTTTCTCCAGATTTTCCGCACATTTTTGGGTTTCAAGGTCACCGATTCAGTTCTCCTAGCCCGTAAAACCGCCCCCCATTTCAGACAATCCATGCCACTTGCCGTAGTGGGCGCCTTATCACTGCTCGGTCCCTCGCAGACCGACGTCGTAAGACACCAGCGAAAGTATGGCAGAACTTTAGCTGGCCTAGAAACATTTTTCTAGGCCATTCACCTGTCTCTTTTTGCATGTCATCTTTCTCACACTAACACTAATCGATTTCTTCTCTGCTCCTAACTTTTCCGATACACCTTTCTTCATAGCAAGACAAAAATTGGGATTTCCATAGTTTATACCGTAGGGGATTTGGTTCAGCTTGAAAGAAGAGGGTATATACAGAATAAGCAGCTCAAGCTTCCAAAAATTTCCTTGCTCAGTCACCATTCTACCTTCTTTCTATGTGTTTTTCCCTTCACCTAGAGCCCATTTTCCTAGGAAAATTCCTAAACTTTGTCATGTTTCCAGTGACTCCTCCCGCCAAATTGGCACTGAAATCGACGCAGTGGCAATCGCCATCGCCCGGCGACTCCTCTCCAGTGAGCTGGTGTTTGGAAATGGGGTTGGAGGGGGCGGAGCCAAGGGCACGAATGACTCATTTGTGATTTCCAATCATCACGTGGATGACGACAATGATGATACTGACGAAGATCCAGACTCAGAGATTCCTCATATGGTATGAGCCAAAGAGACCGGAAGCTGCGAAGAACCGGAAACCTAATTTCCTTTTTGTACGGGTTTTCTTACGATTTCTGAGAATCCTCATGTGAAAAATAACAATAATAAATTGGTACGTTTTTATTCAGAAAGATCTCATTATGAACCGGAAGGCGGGGGCCCTGGGGTAGGGTACTACTCCTCCAACACTTCTCGAGACATCTTTCGTCCACATCCGGCACCGGCCTGCAAAAATAATAATAATTGGAAATAATAATAATGATTGGGAAAAAGTATGGGGTGTGGTGGGGACCAACCTGGGAGGAAAAACTTTTTAAGCAAAATATTTTTTCAGGTAAAGCCTAGCACACCAACGGAAAAAAGAGCACAAAAAGGCCTAAAACCCCTTAGGAGCACGTAGAGCTTAGAATCTCAACCAAAAAACATCGAAATAGGAGCCGAATCTAGGAGGAAAAAATCAAAACTGAAAGGTATAATAGGTGGGGTTCGGTGAAAAAGTTTTTGATCTACAAAAAAAAATCAAGACAATCTGAGAATCAGTTTGATCTACCGCGAAAATGAATGGTTTTTTGCCATTTTTCATCGGTTTTTTTGCCGCTTTTGCGTTTTTCTCGGCTCAATGGCACGGGTTTGGCTCCAATATTTACCAATTCTTCAACGGGAAGTTTGCACGGATGATTGGGGTTCTCGTTTAAGTGAAAACAGGGTTTTACGCCAAAGATGGGAGCAGAATAGCATTAATCACCTCAAATTCTAGTTTTTTTGCCGATAAATTCCAATTTTTGTGTCAAAATACCCCTAGAACTCACCACCAACTTAATCTTGATGTAAGGAATCTTGGTCCCAGCACCATCGGCCGCTTTGAATGCCGCCTTCGCATCCTGCACATCCTTCTCGATATCAATGTACTGAATGATGGCTTTGTCGGTTTGAATTGGTCCCGGCATACGGTTAATCGTCAACTGACGACACTTGTTCGGCTCCACAATCATGTGCGTTGGCTCCACACGGAACAAAGCATTTCCACAACGGATTTTGATGGCCATCCGTTTGGCGGTGAAGTTCACCACCATGTGTTCCGACTTGCCACCGGAGTTTGTGAAACGAGCTTCCTAAAAATGGAATAGTCGGAATCCACTAGACTTGGCGCCAATTTTTTTTCTAATTCTGAGCAATTTCTGGGTCTCAGAGCTGACTATCGTATCTCGGCTAATTTCGGTGGAATTTAGTCGCAAAGTAACCAGAAAATTCAAAATTTTTGGACTTTTCGGCCCCAAGCCTCAAAAAACCACCGTATCTCTCACCTCCGGATCAATAGTAATTGGAACTTTGGATGCTTCGGAATTCGCCTCATCACAATCACTATTCTTCGCCGATTTGTCCTGTTTCTCTTTCTCTGCGCCTCCACCCTTCGAATTGCTCTCCTTCGTTTCCTTTTGGATGTCTTCTTTCGCCATTTTTACCGTCCTCCGTGTTTTTTAAAAATTCCCCAAGAATCGATCGATAATCGATTGAACGATTTTGTGAAAAATGTGAAGAAATTGCAGGGGTAAAGGGGGGTTTTATAGGAAAAGGAAGGGGCAGGATGGGGTAGGGTCACGGTTTTTTTTTCGAATTTTCGTTTTTTTTTTGGAAAATTAGAATAATTGGCGTGAAAAAATGTTTTGATCTGAACATGCGATTTTGAAATTCCAGATAAGGCTTCAGCAACTCAGAAGCAGCTCAAAAACTTTTGTGCTGACCTATTTCCGAAAAAACTCCAAATCGCAAAAAATCATTATTTTTTCACACAAAATTCCAGTTTTTCTCCCTGACATTGCCTCGAAAGGGTAACCTTGTCAGCATTTTCTCATTGAAAGCAAAAAAAAACTTCATTTTTGTAATCTGACTCATTCATTTCCTCCCTTTAAAGTTCCCGTCCCTCGTATTTTCATATAATAACGTTTAGTGATCGTCTTTCCTCTTTATCAAAAAGGAAAAATGATCGATGATACTGAATGATAGGAGGACAACGGGGTACTGTAACAGGGATTCCCCGTTTTCACGTGGAGACGGGCTGGAGGACATGTGAAATTACGAATTTTGGCTTATGGCGACCAGAATTTGGTTTTCTAGGCTAATTTGTGGGCCCAAAAACCAATTTCTAGCACCCAGTTAGCCAGAAATGAGTCCCGGAACCCTTTACTTCGAAAATTCCAATGTTCAAAGTCCCCATCCATTTCTGAAGCAACTGCTGCCCGTTCGGGTATCATTTATCAATAGACTTTGTCACTTTTCTCTGCGTCTCGACTTTTCCAATTCTCTCTCCGATGGGGAGTATTGAACACTTTTGAAAGTTATCAATCCATTCTTCCTGCCCTCAAGCACTTTTGTTCTATGTATCACACTGATCAAGTGTACATTATTTGTGTGTTTTTCATGATTCGAACGGAACCATTGAACATTTTTGGGTCTAGAAATTGAAAAAAATGGAACTGAAAACAGGGAAAAAATTGTGAAATTTTTCAGAAAGGGTACACCAGCAAATTGGACAAAATCAGAAAAAATGGCGGAAAAATCGATTTGAACGGAACTTTTCGAGGTGAGTCGACTAACATCTTTAGGAAATGGTGGCCTAACTTCCTTGGCCTAGAATCATAACTAGTCCGCCAGGTCACCTGAATGATTACCTTCCACCGGCAGGCTGCCAGTTGTTTTCTCCTTCCCCCGCCATCCCCTCTCTCTTGTGTACGCCCTGCCGACCATCTCCAACACGCTCCGTTGTGGTCTAGTGGTTAGGATTTATGGCTCTCACCCATAAGGCCGGGGTTCGATTCCCCGCAACGGAATATCTTTTTTTCTTTTTTTTTCTTTTCTTTTCTTCAATCGGATTCAAATTTTGGACAGATTTTAGAGGTTGTTGGCAGTTTTGCCATACTAATTTAGCATTTTTTTTCCATTTTTCCCACTCAATCCACCTCGTATTGGTGTATTGCTGAGTTTTGGTTCTAGAAAAGCTTTGACATTGTATCTGATGGGAGCCTAGGTACCGCCTGTCTTGAGGTCAGAATCTCAGAATTTTTCGACAAAAACTTTCAAAAAATCTTTCTTATCGCCCAATCTTATCTATCACATTGTTATCGTTCTTTGTCTCTATTCGACCAATACATGCACGTAACCAACAAAAAGTCATCTGATTTTTGAAAATTAGCGATGAATTAGAGGATTCTTTCCCCTTGGAATTAGGTTCGTTAAGACTAATTTTTATAGCCATAGAACTGATTTTTTAAAATTAGCGATGAATTAGAAGAGATCTGTCGATCTTACCCTTGAAATTAGGTATATAAAATGAAATTTCGCCCCGAAATCTTTCAAAATTGCAACAAATTTAGCACCGAACGACCCTCACAAAGGCTCATTTTTGATCTAAAAATACAGCATTTTTGCTGACGCCTACGCAACAATCTTATCCGCTTTGATTCCTCCAAAACCCATTTCCGGTTACTTTCTAGATATCACAAAAACCAATAACGTCATAGGGCGTTCTTGTCCTCCTGTACCCCCTCTCCACGTGGCTTTTCATCTTTTTTTTTTCAAAGAGATAGATGGAGGAGACATTACAACACAATACCCCATCCCTTCTTCTTTTTCTTTTCTTTCCCATTTTTCTTATCACATTTTTTCTCCTATCAATGTTAACGGGGGGTACACTTGCACCTCTTTTCTCTGAGTCTCTCGGTTTTCTATATTATTTTGGTTTGGTTTTTCCAATTTCATACCATTAATGATTTCCGAGTGGTGTGTGCTCGTTCCTTCGGGGTTCTTTCGCACCCCACCCGTTATCAATATTTGTTGCGAATGATTTTGTTTAGAAGCGGAAAATGAGCTATAAAAAGAGGGGTACAATGTAGAAAGAACGTGGGAACAGATATTTAGGAAATAGGTGAGGGTACAAAGTAGGAAGGTGCAAAGTATTTAGAAAAACCTTATCTCAAACGCAGAAGGATACGGAATTTCGACTTTTGTTTCAGACTGGTAGTCGGAAGTTTTTTGGTCATGAAAATCAATTTTCGCGGACCCCGTGAAAAATGGATCCGCGAGAGTGTACTTTCTCGGACTTTGAGAGCTCGTATCTTGCTTCAAAGTTAGTTTTTGACAACTATTCAAACGGATCAGATATAGGTACCACTTTCTGAGTTGCTTCATGTAAAAATATCAGCAAATTTTTGATTGACATACTTCCCCTATCAAATTTTCCATCATTTTCATAGGAATCTCGAACTTCCAGCCATAACTTGCTCTATTTTTCCTATGAATACGGTCTTTTGTGCCCGATTTTGCTCAATTTTGGACCAGTTTTGAATATTTTGAGACCCTAGTTTTTGCGTCGTTCTAGAATCAATTTCATTAAACCCAGCCGGTTTATGATTGATTTCTTATTAGTTCAACCTTTTGAACTTTGATCATATCTTATCATTCATTTTCTTTTTCTCTCTCTTTCTTCGGGACCATCCGTCTCCTTTCTGATTTATGTTGATAACAATAATAACAGATAGAAGACACATGGAGACGGGGGACACGTTGTTTATCAGTAAACCAGGTTCATGAACCTTCTTTTCTCTCTTTTCTCTTGTTTTTTCTATAGGTTCCCCATTATTGATCCATGCGATAGGTGAACATAAGAAAATCTAGTTTGAGCTTGTCTAGGACATAGTATCTTTCTTATTGAGCAATCAGAAAGTGATAGACAAGAAATATTAGGCCAGCGGTTGAAAAACTTCGGTCACCAATTCAGAAAGCTGGGCCACCGATCTGCAAAGCTGTCAAATCGAGCTTGTATCTCGATTTCTAGCGATCAGTGCAAAAGGCGACCTTGTAGAGCATTAAGATCTGATCATTTTATTAATAAGACGGCCCGGTTTTTGTTTTTCGCGTCCGGCCGTCTAACAGCCCTTGGCTACGCTCTCCCGGGAGCATTTATGTCTTATCATATTTTGTTTCACAATCATTTTGATCTGTGATCATGTACATCATTTCATGAGACTTGGACTAAGAAACAATTAAGACAATAACATATGACCTCATCCTAACTGGAAACTTGGTATGGAAAAATCATTAGACAAATATTTACAGTGTCTATTTTGGGTAAAAGATGTTTTTTTCCCAATTTTTCAAGAATTTTCCTTTAATTGGCTCGTCAATTTCAGATTTTCACCCAATTTCAAGCTTCCTCCTAGATCTAGCTAACTGTTCAAAGTTAAAGGTACATCTCTTCCCCCCTACACAGCTGTTCAGTCCCCTTATCATTTTCTTCCTCTCCTCTAAACTTCTTTTTTTTGTTCTCTGATACCAAAGTGGGCGTGACCATATGTCCAGAAAGACGTGGCGATCACATGGACGAGAAGGCCACGCCCCCTCTCTTCTCCACTGATGGATGGTGATTTTTATAGGTCGGGCTGTATGTGTTGTCTTCTCTTTCATTCCATTCTCCGTCAGTCAGATAGGCAGGGGAATTGTATCATTTTTGTGTCTATCTAATGGTTGTACAGTTTTGAAAATGGGGAAATGTGATTGATTTTTTTTTTGAAAAATCGGAGTTTAGGTTAGTTTATAGAGGTGAAAAACAATTTTTCAACCGTCAGTTTTTTTAAAATCACCGCCTAACTTCCTTAGGTGATGGCCTAATTTTCTAAATTGGTGGCTTAACAAAAAATCTAGGCTACTGTTCAATTTAACCTATGGCCTAACTTTCCAGATCTAGTTACAGTACCGTTCAAAAGGATACGAACACCTCCGTTTTACAGCTGATTTTCGCTGATTTAGGCCTACTTTGAGCGAGCGCCACGCAGCCAAATTTTTTTCTTCGGCCTAAAAAAATTTTGTGCGTACTAGGCACAGCTCAAACTTCATTTTTGTAGTTGACAACTTTTTTCTACAACCACTCTCCCGGTAGATAGAGCTCATTCCATGAAGGATCCTTGAAATCATCGTGGGCGATTTCTGAGGTCGGTGTATTGAACGAGCTCTATCTGCCGGGAGAGTGATCGCACAAAAAAGTTGTCAACTACAAAAATGAAGTTCTAGCTATGCTTAGTACGCACAAAATTATTTTTAGGCTGTAGAAAAATTTTCGACTGCGTCGCGCTCGCTCAAAGTAAGCCTAAATTAGCGAAAATAGCCTGGTGGTGTTCGTATACTTTTGCTCGGTACTGTAGGTAATGGCCTAACTTTTTCTTGAATTAGTAACCCAAAAAAATCTAGCCCACAGCTCAAATTTGATCTATCCAGTTATGTTACTTTGAACTGTGCACTTTGTACTTTAGACCCTTCCCCCCCCCCTTCCTCCATAAACGGGCGGGACACGAGGGGGTTCCCCAAACTTCTCGAACCTATTCCGTTGTTCTCTGATACCGCCCGTGTTTTCCCAATTTTTCCACGTGGTTTACAGTGTTTCCCGTATATAAGAAGGCCTCATTTGACCACTGAACAAATTATTTGTGGATAAAAAACTTTTTCCACGCCCCCCCCCCCCCGACCCCAGATTTTTTTTTCTCAAAATTTTTTTCCCAGCTTTGTCTAGTTTTCCCAAAAAATTTCATTTCTTACAGTATCACCTACTGAAAACAACTACAAAACAACTACAAAAACTATACAAACTACAAATTCTCAAAATGGTCCTATTGGCTGCAATCGATCAGGGCACCTCGTCAAGCCGATTCCTGGTTTTTGAGGCGGACACCGGAGAGTTGGTCACCAGTCATCAGGTACAGTAACCTAGCTACAGTAACCTAGCTACAGTAACCTGGCTACAGTAACCTAGCTACAGTAACCTAGCTACAGTAATCTAGCTACAGTAACCTAGCTACAGTAGCCTAGCTACAGTAATCTAGCTACAGTAATCTAGCTACAGTAACCTAGCTACAGTAACCTAGCTACAGTAACCTAGCTACAGTAACCTGGCTACAGTAACCTAGCTACAGTGACCTAGCTACAGTAATCTAGCTACAGTAACCTAGCTACAGCAACCTAGCTACAGTAACCTGGCTACAGTAATCTAGCTACAGTAACCTAGCTACAGTAACCTAGCTACAGTAACCTAGCTACAGTAACCTGGCTACAGTAACCTGGCTACAGTAACCCTTATGGACTAATCTGAAAATTTCAGATTGAAGTCCGTCAACTATTCCCGGCTGCAGGATGGGTGGAAATGGATCCGATGGAAATGTACGATACCGTAGTCCAGTGCATCCATAAAACTATTGAGAAGCTGGAGAATCTTGGAATATCGGCTGATGAGATTAAGTCGGTGGGCGTGGCTAATCAGAGAGGTACTTTTTTTGGAGGGGATGAGCGGTGGGGTTACTGTACCTTTTCAATTTCTAGAAACCAGCATCGTTTGGGATAAATCCACTGGCAAGCCACTCTACAACGCAATTGTATGGCTGGACACCCGGACATCGTCACTGGCGGATGAGGCGATTTCCAGAACTAAATCTAAGTGAGTACTGTAGGTACAGGGGGTACTGTAGATCAGGGTTGTGAGAAAATTTTTTTCGAAAAATTTTTTCGGAAAAACGGATTTTTTAGTTGTTTCGATGTTTTTTATCGCCTTTTTACCCATTTTCCTAAAAAAAAATCGAAAAATTTCGAAAAAAAAACATTGAAAAATCTCAGGAAATCGTTTTTTGTTTTTTTCGGTCCGAAAATTTCGAAAAATAATGTTTTTTTCGATTTTTTTCGGTTTGTAAATTTCGAAAAACGTTTTTTTCGGCTTTTTTCGGTCTGAAATTTTCGAAAAAAAAATTTTCGAATTTTTTCGGACCAGATTTTTCGAAAAATAATTTTTCCGGTTTTTTCGCCTTTTTTTCCGGAAAAACCGTTTTTTAGCTGTATGTTTTAAAGTTTTTTAACGCCTTTTTACCCATTTTCCTTTAAAAAATCGAGAAATTTCGAAAAAAGGAATAGAAAAATCCCGAAAAATTCCGAAAAATCCCGAAAAATCGTTTTTCGATATCTTCGGTCCAAAATTTCCAAAAAAAAGTTTTACAAATTTTTACGGATCACAACTTTCGAAAAAAAAAAGTTTTCCGAATTTGTTCGGACCAAAACTTTCGAAAAATAATTTTTTTCGATTTTTTCGGTCCGAAATTTCTGAAAAAAAAATTTTCGCAATTTTTTTTCGATCTGAAAATTTCGAAAAATATTTTTTTTCGATTTTTGTCGGAATTTTTTTTTGCACAGCCCTCTTTTAGATCAAACTAGGCTCACTGAAGCTTACCCTAGATTACTGTAACTTTTTTTCTAGGCCTTTCGTCGGAAATTTCCAGAATTGCCTCCCCTAGACTGCTGTAACAATCTTACTGTACCTCCAATTATTCCAGATCCAAAGATGAATTCCGTCAAAAAACCGGTCTTCCCATCCACCCCTACTTCTCGGCTCTCAAACTCAAATGGCTCTTTGAAAACGTCCCAGAAGTCTCCAAAACCTTCGATAAAGGGAATCTAATGTTCGGCACAGTGGACACCTGGCTCATCTGGAAGCTCACCGGAGCCTATGTGACCGATGTCTCCAACGCCTCTCGTACCCTTCTTCTGGACCTCCACAAGAGAAAATGGTCCACAGAGCTCTGCGAATTCTTCAATCTCCCCATGAAAATCCTCCCCGAGATCCGATCCTCTGCAGAGGTCTACGGTCACTTCCTAGAAGGCCCACTTGAGGGCACCCCACTATCCGGTTGTCTAGGAGACCAGCAATCAGCAATGGTTGGACACCAGTGTCTGAATGCAGGGCAGACCAAGAATACCTATGGAACAGGGACCTTTATGCTTTGTAACATTGGCACCAGGCCTATAATTTCGAAGAACGGCCTTCTGACTACTGTAGGATTCCAGTTTGGAGCCGACTCCCCAGTGGTTTATGCTCTTGAAGGATCTGGGTCTATTGGAGGGAATGTGGTCCGGTTCCTTAGGGACAACTTCAAATTTATCCAGGATGCCAAGGAGATGGAGGAGCTGTGTCGATCTGTGAAGGATACCTCTGGAGTTTACTTTGTCCCATCGTTCACCGGGCTCTACACCCCTTACTGGGACTCCACAGCTCGGGGGACAATCCTTGGACTCACTCAGGTCACCCAACGGGAGCACATTTGTCTGGCGGCTCTTCGTGCCGTGGCATTCCAAAGTGCGGAGATGATAGCCGCTGTGGAGCAGGATCTGGAGATGGGTGGCACCCGGGGAGTCACCACGACTTTGAAGGTGGATGGAGGAATGATTGCGAATAAGTTGTTCAATGAGATTCAAGCGGATATTATGGGAAGGGATATTGTGACACCGAAGATTACGGAGATCTCCGGATGGGGAGCAGCGGTGGCTGGTGGGATTGGAGCACAGCAGATCAGTTTGGATGAGTTTTTGGAGCAGAGTAGTGAGGTGAGCAGAATTTCGGAATATCGGAGCAAAAAATAGAATTTTGGAGCAAAAAATAGAATTTCGGAGCAAAAAATAGAATTTCGGAGCAAAAAATAGAATTTCGGAGCAAAAAATAGAATTTTGGAGCAAAAAATAGAATTTTGGAGCAAAAAATAGAATTTCGGAGCAAAAAATAGAATTTTGGAGCAAAAAATAGAATTTCGGAGCAAAAAATAAGATTTCGGAGCAAAAAAATAGAATTTTGGAGCAAAAAATAGAATTTCGGAGCAAAAAATAGAATTTCGGAGCAAAAAATAAGATTTCGGAGCAAAAAATCTCATTTTCAACCTAGAATTTGGCTCCAAAAGCGAAATTTTCCGGTTTTACAAGCCTAAAATCAATTTTCTTCCAGGATAACCGCTACACCCCACAAAAGGATGACTCGTGGCGTTCAGCAGAGCTGGCTCGCTGGAAAGAGGCTGTTAAGAGATCCTGTGGCTGGGCTCAGTAAACATATTTCGATTTTTTTTGAATTTTCATCAGAAATTTGAATTTTTTGTGCCTGATTTTTCCAGGTGTGCTCACTTGTATATACTTTACCACTAACTGCGAAATTTTTACGGTTATCCTCATGAAATGCCATCCAAAACCATCGTCGAAAAAAAAAATAGAAAAAAGGCGATGAGAAGAACGAATTCTGTGAATAAATATTGATATATGTACACTCTCCGGACATCCGGACACACGGACACAGCGAAATTTGAAACAAAATCACGAAATATAGAGCCTAGGTGGACCATTCTGATGACTGGACAGTGACCTGGACATCTGGACATCTAGACATCCGGACACAAGGACAGGTCAGCGGGTGTCAGGTGGACCATTCTGACTCCTGGACAGTGACCTGGACACCCGGATTTTGGAACATCGGGACAGAAAAACTTCTGGACATCCGGATATCCGGACACACAGGCGTCTCCATGGTAAATCACTCTCATTCTCCCAAATACTCTACCTCATTAGCTCGGTATTCATGTTCCCTCTAGCTGTCTGCGTCTCTCTCTCTCTCTCTCTCTCTCTTTACTAGCAAAGCTTCTGTGTCAAAACCAAACACCTTCTCCCAACCCAACCACCCGGCTGCTCTCAAAAGTCCACCAATATAGGTAAACAGAGGGGGGAACGGGAGGTGTACCTTCACCCCCGTCTTAGGGTGGGGACACCCCCTTTTTGTTGTTGTTGTATAGGTTGGGGTCTCATAGGTTATTGGCTTTTTTTCTCCTTCCTTTTTGGTCTTTTTTGAATGAAAAATAGGTTTTATAGACAAAAATCCTGTGAAAAATGATAAAATAGCTTTAGAACATGGTCTAGAAGCCCGAGATTAGTCCTCCAGTCTTCCCAAAGGTTTACACTCACACCTTCGTCCCAGCCAGTCTCCCTTGTCTCTCTCCCGTGTCTCATTGAGTCTCTCCCCCTTCCCCCTCTCTTATCTACGCCCTGCCGACCCTCTCCGCCACGATCCGTTGTGGTCTAGTGGTTAGGATTTATGGCTCTCACCCATAAGGCCGGGGTTCGATTCCCCGCAACGGAAGATCTTTTTTTCTTTTTCTGTTTTTTGTTTCTTCACTTGGATAGTTCTTTTGGACAGGTTTTAAGGGGTATTGGCAACTTTTTGTGCTAAAATTTGGGAGTTTTAGACTCAATATTAGACGAATTTCTCGAGCAATCCTACTACTTGGTTCACCCTTGCTCAGCCTAATTTTCCTAATCCCCTTCACCTGTCCCTGTCACATCATAACAATTAGATTGACACCCTGTCTGTAGAGTATCCTTCTTAGCAAGTGATGAGAAAAGATTTACAACCTGTGATCAGAGTCAAAGGGGCGGGGTGCAAGAATAGACGGTCCCGCACAGGTCAGTCTAGTTTTGGAACATTTTTCTTGTCGTATACCTCTAAAATCGCTCGAAAATGCGCGATTCCTAGTAATTTTCTTCGGTTTTCCACGATTTCACAGAAAATTATAGTAATCTTTGTTCTTCCCTCCTTCACACCTTCTCATATATCCTCTCAGTCGTCCCTTCTCTCCCTCCGTTCCCGAACACTGACCGGTTGGTAATCCGAGAGCCATTCGATCTGTTTCCTCGTGTTCCTCTTCCCCCAATGTTTCTGTTCACTGTGTGCTGCCAACTTTTCCTTGGTCGGGCGATTTTTCTTCTTAAAATTAGCATTTTTCGCCAAAATCAAGTCAAAATCCGCAAGGTCACCCGCAAGTTGCTCTAGCATGACCTATTTTCAAACACTAGTCAAAATCCCCTCTCCTCACCTACCTAGGCCCTTCCTTTCCCACTCCTTCACCCTTTTATTGTAGTCGGAACGAGTCATCGGGCGGGAAAAGGGGCTCCCTATTGTTTCCACAACCTTCAAAACAATGTGAACAAGGAGGGAAAGGGCACCCCTCTGTATTTTTATTGTTTCTTGTCTAGAGAAGTAGGAATATTGATTTGTCATGTCCCGTTATTGAGGTTCTCCCAAAAAAAAACAGAAAATTTGACCTACCCTCAAAAAAAATTTTTTTGATCTACCTTTCTTTCATCGATTTTCCTTGTCTCTTCGCGTTTCCAATCACAGTCTTTGAGCCGGAATTTCGGAATTATTTTTCCATTTTTATCAATAGTGAGCCGTTTTTTGCAGGGAATACCCAACGAATCGGGCAAAATTGGACCGAAAATCGGGATCAGAAGTCGTGAATTAGTGGAAAATTTGGTGAGTTTTCTTGGTTTTTTCAAAGAAAAACTATTCTAGAATTGCTCAGGGCTCTTTCTTCCTATCCTTTCTGCAAAATTCACCAAACCACCCACACTTTTTAATAACTTCAAACTTTTTATTGGTTGGTTCGAAAAACTTTCAATCGCCACATGTCTCTCCCATCATTTATTTCGCAGTTCAAACTTTTTTAATCGTTTTTCGATACGAAAATTTTTTTGATTTCGAATGGGTGATGACGATTATTAAGTTGACGAATGAACATATGGGATTTGGTGTTGTAACAGAGAGATAGGCAAAAAACTAGTACCTAGGGGAAATGTAGGTAAGAACGGTTACGAAATTAGTTCTGCAGGTTTTGTTATTCTGACTACTCCTCTAGAAAACAGTCTAATTTTATGCGAAGTAACTCTGAATTTACTTCAAAACAAAGAAAACCAACTAAAATTGTTCCAATTTTCTTGCGAACCTCCTAAAATTGCGGGAAAACGATTGAAAACACCTATCATAAAAAACCTGTCCACCTGTCCGAAATCTCTGTTCATCCCCTCGCTTTGTTCTTCTGTTCCCCCGTTAACTATCCAGTTACATAATTTTCCCTAACAAAAAAACCTGTGGGGAACTTTTCTAGCCCCCTCTGGGCTTTTAAATCTGAACCATAGTACAAATTTTTGGTTTTCAAGGATTATTTTGCAGTGTTTTTTTATCCATCAAACCCCTTGAAGATACCGTTTGGGTATGGGAATCTCTTCTATATACTAAAGGAATAGCTCTGTGTGTGTGCCGCCGGAATAACTTTTTAACCCCTCGACCGTTTTCTACCATATTTGGCATGTAGTCATGGATCACCGAGCGCTTCAATTCTATAAAGTTTGAAGCATGGGTTACTAGTAGGATTACGGGAGCTACAGTAACCAGATAACTCAACAATAGTTAGAGAACGGGTTTGAATTGCTCAGAGTTGTTTCATTTTTTGCAAGTACTATCTAAGGGACCCCAATAGTGCACCAACAAAAAATGGTGAAGATTACTGTATGATTACGGTAGTTACGGTACTCCGAAAACTCAACAGGCAAGCTCTTGATGATACACCTTCCAGAAACTTCTAGAAACTTCCAGAAACGTCAAAACGTGTAATTTTTTGACGGGAATTCAAACTTTAAAAACTTTTGGCGGGAATTCAAAATTTCAAAACGTCTTGCGCTTCTGAAGAAGGCTTAGGTGCATCACGGCCCAACGATAAAAAATGGGTTGAGCATTACAAATTAACCCCCGATTCAGGAGCGCAGCGACGAACTAAAAGGAGGTGAGCCGCCGTAGGCGGCGCCACCGACTGGTTATTTCCCTAGTGGTCCTGAACTATTTCAAAACGAACCTAAACTTTACTCGTAGTATAGCTCGAGATCCCTTTGATTTTGTTCAGAAACCCCCATTTCCTGTCAACCTGGCTCACCATCTTCGTTCCGTTCTTCGGTGCCAAGTTTTATGTTTCACACGCCTCTTTTTTTCCTTCATTTATTCCATTTCATTCCATTCCCTCTTTTTCCGTTCTTTCTCTGCCCACTGGCCATTGGGACTGTAGAGGAATAGACAAATAATACCGGTCTCCTCTCTCTATTCACACCCACAATTGTTATTTTATATCGAAAGAGGGGGAGAGAAAAGAGCGCATCATCACTGCGGGCAGGTTGGGTTAGCCATGGACGGCTCGGCGCGGCGAGAGGAACCCATTTTTTTGTTTGTGGTGTCATCCGATCATGTTTTTTTCGTCATTTTGCAAGCATTCACTCTTTTCATGGAAGAAAGTTTCGATGCTCTTCTGAGCATCACGTAGGGGGAAGAGCTAGTTCTGATGTTCCTGGATGTCTACTGACGAAGCTAGGTTGTTGGAAGGCGGTTGGGTACTGTTCCTGCAAAATCCTGCAAAGTTTCAACCCTTCGGTCCTTTTTCTTCCAATTCTGACCCAGGAAGCCCCAATTTTCTGGAAAAACTATGCTCCTACCTCCAATTCTTTCTCCCAGAGTACAAAAAACGTGACCTACTCGTGTCACATCCAATTAGTATCATCTCCGTTTCCATGCTTAAGGTGTCATAGTCCATCATCTTCGCCTGTTTTCACCTTCCCCGGTCAGCCTAAATCTCCCTTCTCCTCCTCTTTCCGTTTTATCCGTCCGTCCAAAGAGAACGGTTATATAAACACGTTTGACACACATCTTTTGTTTACTCTTCAGACATCCCCTCACACAGATAGAAGACAGGAGGACCCCTGAGAGAAAATGGTTCGAGCCTGGGAGGCCTGAAAAGGGGGCGGGGCCTGAGCCTAAGAGCTTCTGAGCCTGAAAAACCAGCTCGAGAGGTCTGAGCAGAAAGTCTATAGGCCTGATGTGCTAGAAATAGTGCCCTTTAGGCTTTGAACCTTAGTCTAGGATGGTTTTCGGGCTGAAATCCTAAGCCTAAGCCTAAGCCTAAGCCTAAGCCTAAGCCTAAGCCTAAGCCTAAGCCTAAGTCTAAGCCTAAGCCTAAGCCTAAGCCTAAGCCTAAGCCTAAGCCTAAGCCTAAGCCTAAGCCTGACCCTAAGCCTAAGCCTAAGCCTAAGCCTAAGCCTAAGCCTAAGCCTAAGCCTAAGCCTAAGCCTAAGCCTAAGCCTAAGCCTAAGCCTAAGCCTAAGCCTAAGCCTAAGCCTAACCTGAGCCTTAGCGGTTCCAAAAGAATCATAGCCAACATGAGCGTCTTCGCCTAGGTCTAAAATCATTCTCAATGCATGTGGCCCCTAGATCTGAGCCTAGAAACCGGGGGTCCCCTGAGGCCATCCCCAAGTAGTAGCTACCTGTCCGTACAGGCCTAGAGGGGGAGGACTAGGTTATGCCTGAGAAGACAGATGATGCGGCCTGTGATGATGGCGCAAAACTAATTATCGTCTCTCTCTCTTCCTGAGAGAGATGAAACTTTGACGGCCCCCTTTTCCACCCCCAATACCCTCACAACGATGCAAGGAGGACAACAAACGATAGCTGAGAATAGGAGGAGGGGGAGGAAGAAGGCGTAATAATTATTCAAATTCTTCTTCATCTTCCTCCCCCTTCCTTCTCATTCTCATTTCTTCTCTGCTGCGTAATAACATTTTCCTAATTCTGACAGTGTGTACAGTGTGTATGTTTACGAGGTATGACACACAGAAGCTTCGAGAAAACAGATAATGATAACTGAATTTTAGGTTGAGGGTAGCTAGGAAAACAGGTTTCCCGCCACTGAAATGGCGGGTTTTACGCTGGAAATGGCCTTTTTTAGAGAAAAATCTTTCACATCTTTGTTCCCGTTAACTCTATGAAAAAGTTTTCAATTAAAAGTTGCTCAGAATTGATTTTTGCAAATTTTACTAGTTGATCACTTTTTGATAGCTTTCTTTCTAACTCTGTTATGACGTTTAGAACTTTACCTACCCCACTTCTCGTTGTCTCCTATACTTCAAAAGGGTATATCTCTGTTTCTATTGCTTCTATCAAAAGATGATCAACAAACAAATTGCTCAAAATCAAATTTTGCACATTTTTCTAGTTGATCACTTTTTGACAACTCCGCCCGTAACTGAGATACTATCTATTTTATATCAGTTGTCTCAATTTCCAATCTTCCCTTTCATTAATATAAGTGTCTAGAACCAAACTACAAACTTTTACTTTTACCATAACTATTCCATGTTTCTACATCTTCTCAAGTACTCTCAAGTACAAGGAAAATAGGAACCAGATATACATAGACCGCCCATCTAGTCCCCCCATCCGTTATACCGTTTATTTTTTTTGCCTTGAAAATTTTTTGATCTACCATTGTTTTGAATTTTTTTTCCGGAAATTTTGGGGTATTTCTCCAATTTTCACACCATTCTCATCAGTTCTTTTTTTTCCCAACATCATCAACATTTTGTCCTTTCTTTTCTCCTTCCTTGTACTGCTGCCTCCTTGGCGGTACTTCATTTTAATGTGACCTGTTGTGATGATGGAAATGGGAATAGTGTTCAACCTATTCGACAGCTTTCGCCTTTTCTTTGGGAATTATTGATTGATTTTTGTTGTTCAGGAGAAACAATCAACAAACGATCGATTCTTTGGAAAGGGATTTGGAGCAGCCAAGCATCGGGCGGAGTACAGGACCAGGAGGAGGAATCGGTGAGCTTTTGTAGATTTTTTAAAGGGTTTTGTGAGGATTTTCTGTAGAATTTTTGGTGAATTTTGATGGATTGTGTGTTTAGGCTGAAAAATCAGGTGGTTTCCCGAAAAATAAGGGGATTTTGACTTAAAATACTTGACATTTGAGCCCTGAGAAGCTTTTTTTCGGCAGTTTAAGGCCTTTCTTGGGGCCCTTTGAGCCCGCGAGTTCAAATTTTCCTGATTAACCTGATTAATTTACCGGTTCGGTCAGTAATGTGAGCCCTTAGGAGCAATTTCCAACCATTTTCGGCAGTTTCTGATGGTTTTTAGAGCCGCATCGAACTAGCCTTCACGTTTCTGACCGCTGTGGGCTGTTAGACACAGTTTCGCAGCATTTTAGACGACTTTTGGTAGTTCATGAATAGTTTCTCCCAATTTAAGACCGCTTGATACCATTTCTAACGCTTCCAAATTATTTCAAACAGCTCTAGGCCCTGTAGAGTCTTTTTTAACTGATTTTGGTCGTTTTGGCCTGTTTTCTGACACTTTTCAGCCATTTTTGTCGGTTTCAAGCCCTGTTTAAGTCCAAAGTTGTGAGATTTCAATTCCAAAAAAACTGTCTTCCTCTCCTCAGTCTGTCAGTTATCTCTTTCCCTCTTCCCAGGAAGAGAAACAAACGCAGTAGCAAATCCAGATTCTTCCCCTACCCTGTGCAATGTTGCGTGTCCATCCATCCGTCCACCATTTCCCTGCCATTTCATTCGAAATCATCACACACACACACATATAGTAAATGTCTAGGATAGTGTGATGTGTGAAATGGTCATTGTGTACTACTGTTAGACTATAGTCTGTACAGGAAGCAGCTTTTTTCTGGATTTTGGGCCAAAAATTGGGGTTTTTAAGCCCGAAATACCCTTTTTTTTGAGTAAAAAACCTCTAAATTCATAGTATGTCCATGAAAAACGCTTTTTTCTCAGGATTTTTGGGCCCAAAAACCCTATTTCTATGTAAAAACCCCAAAAAATCAGTCTAAAACCCTCATACTTCCTCTCCTGACACACTGCGAGACCTCCAAGAATTACTACTTATAATTACTGTTTCCTCCTTCTTTAATTACCTTTTCTTCTTCATTTTCCCTCATTTCCTACCTGCTACTACTCGAAAAAACGCCCCTGGTTTCCAGTTTTTTCAACTACCTGAAGGGAGAGACTAATTGAGGTTCACCCCTACCTCATTTCCCGTGTCAAATCGGCAATTACCTGTCGGGGTGACCTGATGACAGTGAGAGGGAAAAAAGAAGAGGGGAGGTGGGGAAATGGCAACATATCACTCTATTTTGCGCGAAAAATAGGGATTTTTTTGCTAGGTTTTTGAAATTTAGGAGTAATTTATGAGGTTTAGAAACCGACAAAATTAGATCCTGACTTAGAAAAATAGGATTCAAGGTGCAAAAAAAAAGAGCTTTTGATAGAGGATTTTGAGGCAGAAATTTAGGGATTTTAGCTTGGAAAATAGGGATTTTCAGGCATAAAAGTTGGGTTTTCGGTACCGAAAAACACCGATTTTTCCCTACATTTTTTGATCTACAAATAAGAATTTTTGAAAAACTACTGTCTTTTTCACCTTCAGTACCCGTTTTCCATGTGAAAAAACCGTTTCAAAATCCTAGAAAAACAGATTTTTCTGTTCTAAATAAAAACTGTCCCACATCTCAAAAGTGGGCGGAGCTAGAAAAAAGTTGCCAACTGCAAACTTGCTTCAAATATAATTCTAAAAAAATTTGCTGTTGACAACTTCTTTCTAGCTCCGCCCACTTTTGAGATATGTGACGTTAAAGTTGGGGAGCCCTTCCCCCTCACGAGAGAGGCGCGTGACAAGAGTGACGCCTTACTTTAAAGGCGCATATCTCAAAAGTGGGCGGAGCTAGAAAAAAGTTGTCAACTGCAAACTTGCTCCAAAATTTATTTTGAAAAAGTTCTCTGTTGACAACTTTCTTCTAGCTCCGCCCACTTTTGAGATATGGCACAGGAAGTTCTGATTCGACGTACCACCGCGAAAAATCCGACTTTTACCGCAAAAATTGTGATTTTCGATCTGAAAATCTCAAGTCTGAATCCCCACGAATCCAAAAATTTTTGTAGTTTTGACGTCTTTTTCTGACTTCCTGTCCCTCCCTCCTCCCCTTTTTGATCAAAATTTCACAGAGAATTTACTTCTGACCTTCTCCGGAATTTTATCTTTTCTTCTCGACAAAAACTTTCCCTTTTTCTGAACTTTACAAACAAATTTGAGAAATATATTTACAAATATAGATATGTATATCGCGGAAATTTCTTCGGAAAATTTCGGAAATATAGGGCTAAAGAAATGGAAAATCGGAAGGGAAAAGAGAGAGAGAGAGAGAGAGAGAGAAAGAGAGAGAGAGAGAGAGAGAGAGAGAGAGAGAGAGAGAGAGAGAGAGAGAGAAGAACCTATAAACAATCTGATAAAATCCGGATTTCCAAAATTCATCGGGAAGAAAGGAAGGGAGGGGGGAACAATACATAGTTAAAGGTGGGAAAAGGCGAGAGAATAGAGATAACGATCCGACGGACGGGGAGGGTGGCACCCCTGCGTATTCCGCAGGAGGCTTCTCTTATGTATTCCTTCGCCCCTTCTAACTTCAATTTTACGATTTTATGGATTTTCGAATTTCGAAATTTTTGATTCTGAAACATTCTAGCAAAAAATTTTAACTACCAAGTTGTTCAGAACCGAATTTTACAAAATTCATTAATTGATCAATTTTGATAGCTTCCATTCCTTTTGAGGGTTTATCTCTGTTTCTATCAATCTTAGCACAAAGTTGCCAATGAAAAAGTTGCTCAAAATTAAATTTTGCACATTTCGCTAGTTTATCACTTTTTGATAGCTCTCCTCCTAACTTTGATATGAAGCTGAGAAGTCTGAGCACCTTACCTTGCCCCACCTTTGTTCTCCTTCGTTGTTTCAGTAGCTCTATCTTTTTTCTCATTGATTCAAGCAGAAAGTTTTTAACTAAAAAGTTGCTCAAAGTTTAATTTTGCACATTTCTTTAGTTGATCACTTTTTGATATCTCTCCTCCTAATTGTGATATAAAGCTGAAAAGTCTGAGCACCTTACCATGCCCCACCTCTGTTCTCCTCCTTTGTTTGAGAAGCTCTATCTTTTTTCCCATGAATTCTTGCAAAAAGTTTTTAACTAACAAATTGTTAAAAATTTAATTTTGCACATTTGACTAGTTAAACACTTTTTGATAGCTCTGCTTGTAACGATGATATGAAGCTGAGAAGTCTTAGCCCCTTACCTGGCTCCCACCCTTTTTCTCCTACGTTGCTTGAGAGGGTGTATCTCTGTACTTGTAAATTTTAGCACAAAGTGGTCAACTACAAAGTTGCCCAAAATTCAATTTTACACATTTTATCAGTTAATCACTTTTAGATAACTCTTCTTCTAACCCTGATAAAGGGCTAAGAAAGATATATAGCACCTCATTTGGCTCACCTTTGTTCTCCTCGGTTCTTTGAGAAGCCGTATCTCTTTTGCCATCTATTATGGCAAATAGTTTCCAACTGATAAATTGTTGAAAATTGAATTTGGCACATTTCTCTAGTTGATCATTTTTTGATACCTTTTTTCCTAACGGTTATATGAAGCTAAGAAGTCTCAGAACCTTACCAGCTTTCATTGTTTCCTTCTTTTTCGTTTTTTTTTCAATAGCTCCGCCCACAATTGAGATAGAACCCCAAGAAGCAGCTTTTGTAAAGTTCCAAATATAATTCTCTTCTAGATCTTGTGAACTTTCAAATCAATTTTTCCCTTGTGACAGACACACCCTATGAGTTTTTGTATTATATATATTACGTACTAATCCCTTTTCTGATTAAAAAGATGAAAACTCATTAGAACTCCAAAATTTGATACTTAGTCGTCTAAAATCTCTTCAATAAGTGTGCAAAAGAGAAGATTTCCCACGATACCTACTCAATTATGAGTAGTAGCAAGAGCACACTAAGAACTCATGACTCTCTTTGACTTTTGAGCTCATTTGGAGCTCCACATTTTCATTGATTGCCGCTCTGTTTTATAGCAAAAAGATGGGAGATTTAGGCCTGAAAAATAGGGTTTTGGAACTCCAGAAGTCGCGTTTTTAGGTTTTTTTCGATTGAATTTCGGAAAGTTTAAAATTCTTCTTTAGGCGAAAATAGCCTATTTTTGACATTTCCACACATGAAAAAGAGGGATTTTCAACTGAAAATGGGGGCGTTTTGGATCATTTTTTGGACAGAAATAGTCCATTTTTTGAGGTTTTTTTGGAAGAAAACCAAGAAACCAGTTTCTTAGGGTTTTTTTCCCTACTTTTTTTTTTTGGTTTTTGGTAAAGATGACATCTAAATAAACAAATTCTGTAATCTCCCGTTCCCCATCTTTCCATGTGACTGATTTTAGAAGAAACCTATGAATTTAGCAGCAATTTTTGTAGGTTTTAGTGTTCAATAATCTGGTTTTTTGGGTTTAAAAGAAGTCGTTTCAGGTGTTTTTTTTCTAGATTTTTGATTAAAAATAGGGTACTTTAGTGCTTTTTCCTCTAGATTTTTGACAAAGTTTTGGGCAAAAAACTGCAATTTTTTGAGTACCTTTTCAGTCGAAAAACGGCGAATTTCCTGCTTCTTCGGTCCGTTTTTCTTGCATTTTCTGGGTGTTTTTCCAGGTCTTAGACTCAAAAATTGGGAGTTTTTGACCTAAAAATAGTGTAATTCAGCAGTTTTTTCTCCAGATTTTAGGCAAAGTTTTGTGCAGAAAACTGGAATTTTTGGGTACCTTTTAGTCGAAAAACGGCTAAGTTTTTGCATTTTTTGGGCGTTTTCAGATATATTTTTGGACTTAAACATACAAATTTCTATATATTTTCCCCGTCTACTTTTCGCTACTTTCTTTTTTACAATTCTCCCTTGGGATACCACCTTGACCACACCAAAAATCTCTTTTTCCTTGCTTTTTTAGTTTTTTTTTTCAAAGTTTCTTGACTACTAGACCCTAGTTTCGTAGTTTTTTGGTATGTTTTCTTATCGAACGTTTTGTTTTTTTTTTGTTTATTTGTTTTCCAGTTTTGCCCTATGATCCATTAGTTTTTCTTCTTGGAGTAGTGGGTGGTGGAATTCCCAGATGGGATTTTGGATTCTTTGGGGTATTTGGAAGCTTTTGAAACTAGAAAATAATCGAATTATTGATTAGATTTTTTCAGAAAGCAAATCGATCGAAATTTGGAAGGAATCAAAAGGATTTGGAGCCGAAAAATTCGAAAAATTGGGAGGAATCCAGGGAGCAAGAGCAGTGGAATAGTGGAAAAATCGGTGAGTTTTTAGAGGTTTTCAGATGTTTTTTAGTACAAAAAAAAAGGGGAAATTGGATACAAAAAACTGGGGAAAAATATAGAATCCTAGAGGTAAAACGGGGGCTCTCTAGGGTCAAAACTGGGGAAAAAAAACCAAATTTTTGTGGTAGAATGGGGGTTCTCGAAGGTCAAAATTATGGTTTTTGAGCCTAAATTTAACGGTTTTGGTACAAAAATTGGGGTTTCCAAATGGCAAGAAATCGAACCGAAGTAGCAGAAAATTTTCCCTTTTCTGACTAAAAAGGTGCCCAAAAATGTCAGTTTTCTGTCCAAAACTTTGTCTAATTCTAGAGAAAAACGCACTAAAATACGCTATTTTTGAGTCTAAAATCTCGAAAAAATACACTTAAAAAAAGCCATTTCCATGCCGAATTTGACAAATTTTGACCTCTTTGTGTCTGTAAAAAAAGTGGGGAAGAAATAGAGAGTTCTAGGGTCAAAAAACAGGATTTTGACCCTAATTTTACCATTTGAACCCGCTTTTCCAGGTCTAGATCCCTCTGAACCACTCAAAAAATTGACCCGTTCCACCGTAGTTCTCTAAGGTCAAAAATACGGTTTTTGAGCCTGAATTTAACTTGTTTGGTACTAAAATTGGGTCTTATTTTGACAGGCGTTGACCCCTTCATGTTGTAGGAGAAGTGGGAAGAAATACGGACTTTTAGAGTCAAAAAACTGAGTTTCTAACCCTAAATCCAGCATTTCGACCCTACTCCTCTAGACCCTTTCCAAAATTGACCCGTTTGACCTAAAGACCTCATTTTAATAAATTTTAGATCTATTTGCCCTTTTTTCTTGACTCCCCCCCCTTTCTCAATTTCTGTCAACTGGTGGCACCAGATATAATAATTAGTGGTTCTTCATATATACCATTGCGTGTGACCTCCATTTCAAGAGAGAGAGAGAGACAGTTGACTCGGTCTGAGGGCACCCCCGTTTAGTCACGAAGGGGATTTATGAATATGGAATGAATAGGGTAATTACACGGACGCTTACCCCCCCCCCTTTTCCGTCTCCTGAAGAGAAGAGAGGAAGAAGAATTATGAATTGGTAATGAATTCTCCTGGAATTCTGTATGTCTGTCCGAATATACGGATGTACACTAGACATCTGTGGATCTAGCGATAAATTCAAGGGGTTGAAGTCTATCCAGCTAGTTGTCTGTCTGTCTGTCTGTCTGGATATCCGGATGTACACTTGGCTACTGTAGATTCTACAATATATCCGCAGGTGTTACCGCTCTCCCAGGCTCCGAGCCACATTCATCTGGTTGTCTGTCTGTCTGTCTGTCCGGAAATCCGGATGTACACTAGACAGCTATGAATCCAGCTATGGGATTCAAGGGGTTGAAGTCTATCCAGCTAGTTGTCTGTATGTCTCTCTGTCTGTCCGCATATCCGGATGTACACTAGGGTGTCTTAGAGGAAGCAATAAAATTAGGGGTTTTGAGTCGTCTAGCTGAGTCATCACAGGTGTTTCTGCTCTCCCAAGCTTCGAGTCATATTCACCTAATTTTCTGTCTGTCTGTCTGGGTATCCGGATGTCCACCTGGTTACTGTAGCCTCTGAAATATATCCCCAGGTGTAGCTGCTCTCCCAGGCTTTGAGCCACATTCATCTTGCTGTCTGTATGTCTGTCTGGGTATCCGGATGTCCATTTGGTTACCGTAGCTCCTACAATATATCCACAGGTGTTGCTGCTCTCCCAGGCTTTGAGCCACATGCATCTGTCAGTCTGTCTGGGTGACCGGATGTCCACTCGGTTGGCCTAACTATCCTAAAACTGCAGTACCCATTTCTATGATCTAGTCGTTATCTGTCTGTCTACCTGTTTGTCCGGATGTCCCCTGAGCCCTAAAAATGACAGTTTCGACCCCCATTTCTCGATAGAAAATCAAAAAAAAAGGCATCATTTTTGTTTTGAGAACACACAAAAGTGTCCCTCCCCCTTCATTGTTTTCTGTCCTTTTTCGTTGGTTTTTTGTCCTAAAAAAACCAATGAATCAGGACAATTTCTGGAAATTTTGACTCATTTCTAGACAAAAAATGACCCGGAAAAAGGGCAAAAACGATAGGGGGCGTGGCCTAGTTTTTCTATTTTTGGATTCCTAGGCCATCTCTTAGACGGTTCCTCTAATCATCGAAAAAGTGGTTAATTTCCGCTTGCCCTTGTTATGTTTTTCTTACTCTCTCCCTTCCCCCTGGCTCCGCCCCCTTTCTGTCTTTCTCTGCGTCTCTGCACTCTCTCTTTCTCTTCCTCTGTCGGTCGGTTTCCTGCTTAGGCTCAGGCTCCCTTCCTAACCTCCCCCTCCGACAAGAAACTTTCGGGATATGTTCGATTCTTCCTCTATCCCCCCACCGGGCACCACCTCCACAATGCGACTGCTCCACGCCGCATCCTCCTCCATCATCCCGGGCGTTGCGCCCTTTGTGGATTTGGATTCGATTAGAGAGGAGCCGACGACAATGTCTGTGTCCTCGTCAAAGTATAGTTTCACAGGAGGGGATTCTGACGTCTTCTATCGAGAATCTGAATCTGTGACGTCCCCCGTGGAGGAGATATCCCCGCTGCCCTGTATTAGCAGTAGTATTCCTGGATCGCCGTTTAAATTTATGGAGAATTTGCAAAGGAAGCGGAAGAGCATGTTTAGGAGGAATCAGTCGAGCAGGTAAGGGCCTGGGGGGCCTAAGGGAGCCTAAGGGCCTAAGGGGGCCTAAGGGCCTAAGGAGGCTAAGGACCTAAGGGGGCCTAAGGGCCTAGGGGGCCTAAGGACCTAGGGGGTGTCTAAGGACCCAGGGGGGCCTCTGAGCCAAAACAGTTGATTTTGAGCCAAAATAGGCGATTCTGAACCAAATGAGTCGATTCTAAGCCAAAATTGTCAATTTTAAGCCAAATTGGTCACTCCTGAGCCAAAGTAGTCGATTCTGAGCCAAAATACTCGATTCTGTGCCAAATTAGTCGCTTCTGAGCCAAAATTGTCAATTCTGAGCCAAATGAGTCAATTCTGGGCCAAATGAGTCAATTCTGGGCCAAATGAGTCAATTCTGAGCCAAAATTGTCCATTCTGATCCAAAATTGTCAATTCTGAGCTAAAACTGTCGATTCTGAGCCAAAATAGCCAAATTTGAGCCATAATAGTCGATTCTGAGCCAAAACCTGAGGCTCTAAGCCCAAAATAGTCAATTCTGAGCTAAAATTGTCAATTTTAAGCCAAATTGATTGATTTTGAGCCAAAATAGTCGATTCTGAGCCAAAATAGTCGATTCTGAGCCAAAACCTGAGTCGCTAAGCCCGAAATCCTGATTTCCTAACCCTAGAAGTGTCTGGAAGTAGCTGATTCTCAATTTTCTTCCAGTTTTTCCAATTTTTCCTGGAAAAAAGTCCCATAATCCGAATCCGGTGCAACATTTGGAAGGATGGAAGCCTAATCCCATCAAAAACTCTCTCCACGTGACATGTACATTTATATGTATATAATGCGCGGGGTGCACATATCCATCATCATTTCCATTTTTGCGATGAAGAAAAAAAAGATTTGGCGGAAAACTAGAGATTTTCCGAGTCAAGAGGGAAAAATGGACGGAGAGAAAAAGGTAGATACCGGGGGAAACCAACCTGAAAAAAAAAATCAAAAATCACAAAAAGATGGGTAGAAATGGTCTAAAATAGCCTGAAAAAGGCACGGAAATGTCAATTTTCCTGGAAAATAGTGGAAAACCCTCGAAAAATGGCTCAAAAACCGGCTATTTTTTCCCTGAGAGCCCATTTTTCGTCAAGAGGGAAAAAATGGACGGAGAGAACAAGGTAGATACTGGGGAAACTAACCCGAAAAAAACTGAAAATCCCAAAAAATAGGTAGAAATGAGTCAAAAATGTCAATTTTCCTGAAAAATAGTGGAAAAACTTCGAAAAATGACTAGAAATGGTCCAAATAACTATGGAAATAGGCTAAAATGCAGATTTTCCAGAAAAATCCTCAGAAAATGACTGAAAAACGCTCGAAAAGCGTCTATTTTTTCCCAAAAAAAAATTTGAGGTCTCATGTCTGCCCCTTCCCTGAAAAAATAGTGAAAAATCCCCGAAAATGACTGAAAATCGCACAAAAGCCGGCTATTCTTCCCCTGAGGACCCCTGTCTGTCTGTGTGTTCGGGTACCTGTCCGGATGTCCACAGGGTTACACGATCTATCTTCCTGTGCGTAACGCTTTGAATCACTGCTCGCTCAGTTGTCTGTCTGTATGTCTGTATTTCCGGATGTCCAATAGCGACAGCACCCTTCCAAAATATCCCAAAAAACCCAAAAAATCCAGAATTTCTCCGTTTTTTCCCACGATTTAGTGTCCCTATTGTCCTTCTCCCCCTCCCTTCCCCGCTGGATTTGGATTTCCGTTCTCTTGCTATCCGTTTTTTCTTGCGTCATCCTTCACACATCCTCCTCCATGGTGCCAACACTTTGATTTGATATTGGATGTGTTGGATGTGGATGCAAAAAAAGAGAAAAAAACGAAGGGAAAATTGGAAAAAACGGGGACAAAAAAGTGCACAAATATTGGTCAGGGATCCAATTTTGGGAGAATTAATTTCCACTTTTTTTTGTGCCCCGAGGCAATTGAAAACCACCCTGTGGATTTTTATGAAAAAAAGAAAAAAATTCTGATCCATTAGAGATTCATGGAATTTTTTTTTCTGGGGGATGAGCACAAAAAGATGAGCACAAAAAACACAAGGGGATAAACACCAAAAAAAGTACCCTTAGAGGGGAAAATCAACAAAAAAAAACATGATTTCAAGTATTCGGATTTTTGGATTTCGGGATCTTTGGATCCCTGGATCCTGGAGCCTAGGAAGATTTTCAACTCATTTCACGACGTCAAAATTGTTCACCATGAAATTCCATACAATTTGATACCCATCTTTGGTAGTTTGGAGAAAATTCAAAAATCAGGATTCTGAATTTTTGGGATCTATTTTGGGAGGGTCCTGAGAGAAATTTGAAACGTTCTGACTACGTCAAAATCGGTCACCATGAAATTTCCTACAATTTGATACCCATATTGGCTAGGTTCGGGAAAAATTGAAAACTCCGAATTCTGGATTTTTGGGATCCATTTTTAGGAAGGAAGAATTCTGGAAAAATATCATTGCTGAAATTTTTCGCCAGATGATTTTCATTGATTTGACACAGAAAAAAATTCTAGGATCCAAAAATCCAGGGATCCCAATTCCAGATTCATCTTGACTAAACTCTATCACTTTCCAGCAGTCTCCTGTGCCAAGAGAAGCGTCGAACGAGCCGCCGACCGTCTCTCCCATCGATTCCACCCACAATCGACGAGATGTCGAGTAGTGTTGGACACGCGAGGAGCAGAAGACCCTCTCTTCACACCGATTGGACAAATGAGCATCAGCTAGGAGGTGGAGGAGGGCAGAGAGGATTGTTTGATGTGAGTTTTTTTGGTTTTTGGAAAAATTTGGGAGAAAATGGAACTTTCTGAAGGTTTCTAGGGATTTTCAGCAATTTTTTGACGTCTAGAAGGACTTGAAAGGCTTTTTTCTGGAAAATTTTGGGTTTCTAACGATTTTGGAAGGGTTTTACACACTTTTTTGACGTTTAGAAAGGCTTGCAATGCTCTAAAAGTGCTCAAAAGCGTCCGAAAATCCAAAAAACCTCCAGAAAATCCCCAAAAATGACTAAAAATAGTCGAAAATCGGCTATTCCCTCCCCCTGAGGACCCCTGTCTGTCTGTGTATCCAAATAGTTTCTGTCCGGATGTCTGTCTTGGATATCCGGATGTCCACTTGGTTACAATGAGTCCAAGTACTTTGTAGTTTGTAGTCCTTCTAGCCAAATTACCCATGCAATTCTCCAGGGAGACATGGTGCATGTACCTACTTTTTTTCAAAAAAACAAGAATATCTCAAAAGTGGGCGGAGCTAACAAAAAATTGTCAACTAACAAATTGCTCAAAATCAAATTTCACACATTTCACTAGTTGATCGCTTTTTGATAGCTCCGCCCACAATTGAGATAGAGCGCGTTTTCTTCTGGAGTATAGGTTCTGACAGCTTACCCCAAAGAAAACGCGCCCTATCTCAATTGTGGGCGGGGCTAGAAAATAGTGATCAACAGAAGACTTACTTGAAATTTAATTTTGAACAACTTAGTAGTTGATCACTTTTTGATAGCTCCGCCCACAATTGAGATAAGGCTCCGCCTACAATTGGGTTACCCAACGAGGCAAGGAAAATGACGTTTTTTGGCGGTTTTTTAAGCATTTTTGGATAGTTTTCAAGGAATAAATCGACTTTTAGACCTTCTCTGACTATACATACTCAAAGCAAACTAAAAAAAAAGGAATTTGAGGTCTTGTCCTTCTCCTTATCAAGTATTCTCCATCACCTCCCCCCCCCCCCCCTCCTCCTCCTCTCCATCACTATCCTTTCCCTTTTCGTGTTCATAAATCGTCCATTTCCTCCTTCTCTTTTTCAACTTTTTCCACTTTTTTCCAAAAAAAAAAGTTGTCCCAAGAGTCGAATTGAAAAGAAGAGAGGGTACCCCATTTATTTCCGGGAACGGAACCCTTTTTTTTTGGGGGGAGCAAGCTTTTTTGAACGGAAATTTGGGGACCGAAAAGTTTCAGCTTGAAATTTTTGCCGGGTAGTCTAGTTTTTGAGCTCAAAATCCACAATTTTCCATTCTGAAATTCACGATCTTTGGGACTCAAATCCCGGTTTTCTGGGACTAAATCTGCCAATTCTTGAATCAAGATCCCTAAATTTTGATTCTAAAATTCACAATTATTGGACATGAAATCTCAATTTTTTGGGTCTAAAATTCCCAAGTTTTGAGCCTAAAACCTCCAATTTCCCGGTCGAAAATTCCCAGTTTTTGGGCCTGGAATCTTCAAATTTTAAGCCGAAAATCCCTGCTTTTTTAGACTAAAATTTTCAATTTTCGAGCCTAAAATCCAATTTTTTGGCTGAAGATCCTCAGTTTTTGAACACAAAATACTGAGTTTTTGACCCTGAAATCCTTAAATTTTGAGCTTAGCGCGCCCGGTTTTTCGGACTAAAATTGTCAATTTTCAAGTCTAATCTCCTAAATTTGATACCAAAAACTCCGATTTTTCGTGTATAAATTCCATGTTTTCGACCCTAAAATTCCTAAAATTTGAGCCTAAAACACCCGATTTTTGAGACTAATATCGCCAATTTTCAAGTCTAAATTCCCATATTTTCCGCCTGAAATAACTGATTTTTGAACCTAAATTCCTTTTTTTTTGGTTCAAAATCATCAGCTTTTGGGCCTGAAATCCTCAATTTTCCGGTCTGAAACCCCCAGTTTTTGGGTTCAAAATTCCAGTTTCTCGATCTGGAATTCCAGTTTTCTCGATCTAAAACTCCCCATTTCTGACTCTAAAATCTCCATTTTTCTATCTAAATTTCTCAACTTTTAGGCTAAAAATCTCCAATTTCCGAACCCTAAAACCTCAATTTTTAGGTGCAACAACGATTTTTTCCCCTAAAAAAATTCTAAGAAAACAAACATCATCAGGAAAAAAATTTGGAAATTGAAAAACCATCGAAATGAAATAGAGGGCGGATATCCACCCATAAGTGGGGGTCATAGGAGAGGGTACTTGAAGTGGTTTTTCTCATGTAAAACATCGAGATATTCTGAAGCATCAACCATTTTTTTCCTGCTTCTATAGCTTTGATTTCCTATTTTTCCTATTTTTCAGCGTTTTTTCTAAATTTCAGAGCGTTTTTCTCTAGAATTTTGAGCATATTTGATCATAAAATCCTATTTTTTGGGAATTTCAGATAGATTTTACCCCAAAAATGCTCAAAAAATAGTTTCTGACCCCTATTTTTCCTGATTTTGGGCGTTTTTACTAGATTTCAGAGCGTTTTTTCTAGATTTTTGAGCAGATTTGACCAAAAAACCCTCATTTTCCCTGGTTTTTTTTTCAGATTTCACAAAAAAATTAAATTTTCCCTCCGAGATTTTTTTCCCACTTCTCATGATCTGTCCCCTGTCTAGTAGAAGAACAAGTTATAAGTGTTAGACACCCCCCCCTCCCCCTATCAAATTCCATTTTCAGAGGTCAAATTTCAAGTTCCTTTTTCATTTTTTCTTCAGTAATGACTTAGAAGGAATGTTCCAATTAATTTATCGGGTACCGCCTGCCTTTTTCTGAAAATTGACACTGGCTGGAAAAAAAGCCAAGAAAGGAAATTGAGTGATAACTAGAAAAAGTTTTCTGAAAATTGAGACGAGTCTGAAAGGAAATGTTTACTGACTGATAGCTAAGGGAAGCCTATCAGAAAACAGAAGAACTGTTGTAACAAAAAAGGAGGGGGGAAGGTGAAAGAGACAGGAGAAAAAACGGGAAATAATCATCACAATATCTTTTTTCTTGCCCCCTTTCCTTTTCATTGTTGTTATATGTATGTTTCTGTGTTGGTTTTGTGGGGGGAAAACCTAGTGTAGTTTGTAGTTCTGTAGCCTTATGAGCTGCTCAGTTTCAGAAAAAAATTGATGGATCGGTAGACGATTTTAAGGATTTTTTTGAATTTCCATCAAAATGCTTCCATTCTGCCTTAAAAAATGGCCTGGAAACGTGATTTTTTCTGAACAATTCCAGATTTTTACGATTCTTAGAAGGCGTAATCAGGACCAGGGCTGTGCAAAAAAATAATTCCGAAAAATAATCGAAAACCTTTTTTTTTTCGAAAAACTCGGACCGAAAAAATTCAAAATATCTTTTTTTGGAATCTTACAGGGTGAAAAAAAAAGAAAAATGATTTTTTGGGACTTTTCTTTTTTTCCCAATTTTTGGTTTTTTCAGGGAAAATTGATAGACAGGCGGCGAAAACATTGAAATATACAACTAAAAAACCGCTTTTTTTCGAAAATTTTTTGCAATGCCCTGTTCCCAATAAAACCTTTGTGTTGTACCTCTAAGAATGAACTGAAGTCCTAAATTCCCGAAGAATTTTATTCTGAGCAGTTTCAGCATTAGGAACAGGACTGTGCGAAAATTATTCGAAAAAAAAATTTATTTTCGGTTTTTTTTGGTTAATTACCGAAAAATTTTCCGCCTTTTTTTACCGAAAAAAATTTTCGGGAAAAGCGAAAAAAAATTTCGAAAAAACGGTTATTTAGTTGTAAATGTTTATGTTTTTACCACCTTTTTATCCATTTCTCCTGAAAAAAAAAACGAAAAAATTCGAAAACAATTTGAAAAATTCCTAAAAATCATTTTTCGTATATTTCGCCCTGATAAAATCGAAAAACAATTTTTTTTTCGATTTTTTTGGAATTTTTTTCGCACAACCCTGTTCATGGCGGTCTCATACTTTTTCGGAACACTTCGAGTTAAATTCAGTTTCAGTTTTTGTAGTTTCCCTGCTCACTCTTCTTGGCGACCTGTTTTTTTTAATTAGGCCATTGACAATTAACTAACCATCAGAAAAGTACACCCTTACCTTCCCCTATTCTTCCCCATTTTCTCTCTTTCTTTTTCCCCCAATTTTCTTATCAAATTCTGTGTTCGGTGACACATAAATTTCATTGAAAAATTTCGACATTTTTTGTTTCATTTTCCCCGACCTTTTTTGTAGTTCTTTTCGGCCTAAAAATTCAATTTTTTGACCAGTTTTCTATCAAAACCTTTTTTATCCGCCTGCCGTATTCCTTACTTCCTGAATCCTGCATTTTAAGATCCCTCAGATAAAAAACTATAAAAATCAATGCCCAAGAATGCCAAGTGTGAAAAAACAGTCGTCGTTCCACAGGGAACGCGTCCAAACGGAAGCCGGAATTAGGATACGGTCACATTCGGCAAAGTGTAAGGTACTGTAGGCATGGGGTACTGTAATCTTAAAGGGACAGGGGGCTGTAGACATCTGTAGACCTCAGAAGGCCGGGTAATAATTCCCATACCCAAACAGGAAACAGAACTGCCCATATCTCAAAATGGGGCGGAGCTAGAAAAAAAGTGTCAACAGCAAACTTGCTCCAAATTCAATTTCAAGAAAGTTTGCAGTTGACAACTTTTTTCTAGCTCCGCCCACTTTTGAGATATGGGCAGTTCTGATTCAGCATACCGCCCTCAAACGGTTTGGGAAGGGACCCCCGTGGATTTTTCTAGATTTATGTACCCAATTTCTTCCAGAACCGCATCCACCACATCGACATTGACCCCCCTGTCAACTACCTGATAGCGGTGTTCAAAGAGTTGGATGACCGAAAAGAGGACTATGTGGAGCAGATACAATTCAGGACAGGACAACAGTTATATGAGGTTTTCGAGCGTGAGTTAGCTATTTTTTTAGGATGAATTGGCTCCATCCGGAGCCAAGAATCCATCTGGAGCTATGATGAAAATCCATGGATCCTGGAACGAGCGAAAAATTTTCGAGAAAAAAATTTTTTTTCGGTGTTTTTGTGGTCATTTTCCGAAAAATTTTTCGCCTTGTTACCCATTTTTCATTAGAAAAACCAAAAATTTCGAAAAAAAAATAGAAAAATGAAAAATTCAAAAAAAAAAATTTTTTTTTCGATTTTTTTCGGAATTTTTTTTTCGCGCAGCCTTTTTGTCCTTCCTTTCAAACCCATCCAATATGGGTATCAAATTTTTTACATTAATTTTGATTTGATTTTTTTTTACGACAAATTGGCTCCGAAAAAACTATCTGGAGCCATCCCAAAAAAAAATTTTCTATATTTTTTTTCGCACAGCCTTTTTTCCTTTCTTCAAACCCATCCAATTTGGGTATCAACCGGTCCCAAATTTCATTTTGAACATTTTCGGATTTTGGGATCCTGAATTCGTGGGCTATTTTTCACGATAAATTGGCTCCGAAAATCCATCTGGAGCCATAAAAATCCATGGATCCTGAAACCAGGGATGTGCGAAAAAATTTTCGAAAAAAATTTTTTTTTTCGGATTTTTCAGTCATTTTTAGAAAAATGTTGTCCTTTTTTCACCAATTTTTCATGAAAAAAATCCTAAAATTTCGAGAAAAAATTGGGAAATCCCGAAAAATCAATTTTTCGTTTTTTCGCCCTGAAAAATTCGAAAAAAAATTTTTCGGTCCGAAATTTTCGAAAAATAATTTTTTTTTCGCGCAGCCTTTTTTTCCTTTTTCTCAAACCCATCCAATATGGGTATCAAATGATCCCAAATTTCATTTTAAGCATTTTTGAATTTTCGGATCCTGGATTCGTGGATCCTGGCTCCCTAATCCTATAATTTGCAGCTTATCTCCGCGCCCGCGGCCTCACCTACAACGATGTGGAGTTCTTTTTGGAGAAAAGTTCGACACCAATTCCTGACGGAGCAGCCGTTCAATTCCTGGCCGGGCAGAAGATTTTGGTGGTTTTAGGTACGCTTTTTTTCAGATTTTGGGGGTTTTTGGGAAAAATTCTGTGAATTTGAGGAATTTGTTTTCTGAGCAAACATAAAATGTTAGGTAAACATGTAAAGATGGAAAAAATCAGATTTTATGAGTTTTTGTTACGATTTTTAAGTCTAAAACTGGTTTTTTTGGTCTAAAACTGGCCTAGAATCATTTTTTTTCTCATTTTTTAGTTTCTTGATCACTCTCACTCAGAGACTTCCTTCCCTTCCCCTTCCTAATCCCTATATATTTATCTACGTAGATATGTATATGTCGTCGTCGTCAAAAAAAAATTACTAACAAAAAAATATTTATTAGAACTAGAATTATCAGAAAAAAATGAATAGGAAATGTTCAGAGAGCTCTTCCTCTGTTATCACGTGTTTCTTCTTGATTAATCCTCTCTTCTTTATTCTTTAGTTGTTTTCGGTAGTAGTCATACATTTTGACATTTTATTGTGTGCAATTCTCGGTTTTTGAGCTGAATTTCCAACAAAATAGCTCATTTTTACCTTGAAAATTGCTTGGAAATGCTTGAAAAACTCAATTTTGAGCAATTTCAGCTGGTATAGGTTGTCTTAAGGGCCATCAAGCTATTCTAAGCTGGAATTTGTTGTAGTTTCTAGTCCAAAAGTCAGTTACAGCCGCAACATGGTGCATCGACCATTCTGCCCTATTTTTCGATTTTTTGAAGCCCAAAAAGGCTGAAACTCAAAAATTTTCCCAGAATCTCAAAAACATAATTAGTCATACATTTTGACATTTTATTCTGAGCTGTGTTCTGAGCAGGTTTTTGACGATTTTTAGGCGTTTCGTAGGTTATTTTCAGCTAAATTCTTACCAGAAGAGCCCATTTCTACCTTCTACCTTTGCTCTGACCAGGACTGTGCGGAAAATATCCGAAAAAAATTTTTTTCCCGGTTTTTTTGGTCGTTTTCTGAAAGTTTCTGCCTTTTTTTCGGGAAAAGCCGCCTTTTCATCCATTTTTCCTGAAAAATAAACCAAAAAATTCGAAAAAAAATTGAAAAACCCCAAAAAATTTTATTTTTATTTTTTTCGGAGCTTTTTTTTTTTCGCACAACCCTGTTTCAACATGGTGCATCGACCATTCTGACTAGTTTTGTGGCTTTTTGAAGTCCAAATTCCCATAGAAACTCAAAATTTCCCCCTCCCCAAAAACTATGAGAAAATAATTAGTCATATCATGTGGTGTTCCCTGACGAAAAACTACGATTTTCTCATTACTTTTTGTAGTGCCCCCCCCCCCCCTCTCTGTGAATGTCTAGTGGAACGAAGTGTGTGGAAAAAACAGACGTTTTTCTGACATTTTTCACATGGATTTCTGGATTTCTGGAATTTTTTTGGGATACAAATTGAGGTGGTGACTAAAATGAAAAGAGTCTGAAGGAAACAGTGGGGAAATAGTTGAACTAACCTGAAGTTTTTTGAGCAGAGGCTATCAGCTCTGCTCAAAATGATTCTAGGCGTCTGAGTTTTAGTGGGCTGGCTCAGAAAAAGTCTAGATGCTCAAAATGTGTGAAAACTACCAATTTGCTATCAAATCCGCTCAAAACGATCTCAGAAGCAATCAGATCCGCTAGACTGGCTCAGAAGAACAAGCCTAATTATTTCTTAATGTCTAGGTGCTCAAAACTTGCAAAAACTGCAATTTTTAGCTACAAAATCCGCCCGAAAAAGCTATCAGATCCTCCAGATTGACTCAGAAGGACCAGCCCGACCTTTCTTAATGTCTAGGTGCTCCAGATCTGCTCAAAACTGCCCAAGGACCTTGCAATTTCGCACTATTGCTCAGAATAAAGTTCTAGTTTTGCCTATTTTCATCGGAAACCGGCAGTATGTATATGGAAAAAAGCCAGTTCCCTATCAATTTGATTGTATTGTTTCTTCCCCCTTCAGGAGTAGTTCCTTCCTCAGTTATGATGAGAAATTCTTTCCCGACGAATTGATTGGGTCTGTCTAGGCGGTAGTGGCAGGATGGGAACAGAAAACAGGCATGATTTAATAACTATAACTGGTGTGGTGATGGTGGTGGAGGAGTGGAAGAGATAGATTTATGGGAATGGGCAATCCACCTAGCAGGAAAACAAAGACTGTTCAGAATTGAGGAATTATAGGTTTTAGTAGGGTTTATCTAGCCAGAAACTGCTGAAAATGTGGATTTCTAGGCCGCTATTTTGGAAAATAATGTCATTTTTTTGCCCTAGAACCCTATTTTGGGCTCTGAAAACTCGGTTGGTGGCCTAGAATCCTCTAATTTGGGCTTCTAGGTCACCAAATTTTCTGGTCTCCTTCAGGTCAGGTTAGTTTTTCTTTTGGAATTTCTAGGCCGCCAAATCTAGATTTCTAGGCCGCTATTTTGGAAAACGAGGTCATTTTTTTTCTAGGCCCCCCTTTGAACTGATCTGATTCTGGAAACTGGAATGGTGGCCTAGAATTGTCCAAATTGGGCTTCTAGGCCACCGAGCTGTTTGGGCTCCGTTGGGAAAAAAACTAACCAAAAACTGAATTTTCTAGACCGCTTTTCTGGAAAATCAGGTCATTTTTTTGCCCAAGGCCATCCTTCGAGAAAATAGGACTCTGGAAACTGAATTGGTGGCCTAGAATTCTCTAATTTGGTTTTCTAGGCCACCGGGCTTATCAGCCTTTGATTGGAACAATTAGGGCCTTTTCTCGAGTTTCTAGGTCACCAAATCGGGAAATCTCGGCCGCTATTTTGGAAAAAAAGGCCATTTTGTTTTCTAGGTCACTCTTCCAGCTGATCTAGCTCTGGAAACTCGAATGGTGGCCTAGAATTCTCTAATTTGGGTTTCTAGGCCACCGAGTTTTTCGGCCACTTTCTAGGCCACCAAACCGGAAGGTTAGGCCACCAAAACTAAGCTATACTGCCTAGATTTCAACAAAATGACTGAAATTTCGCCCCCCGATTTTCAGCCATCTCTGCAATTTCCAGTTTCTCTCTTCCCCTCTTTCTCTCTCTCTCTAGCTTCTTCCACCAAAACTACGAGATCAGCTTAAAAACACACACACTCATCTGATTAATCCATCGAAAAAAAGCGCTTCCCCCCTCCCTTGACTCCGCCCCCTTCGCCCCTAAAGACACTTTGTAAGGGAAGCAGCAAATCTCCCCCCTCCCCTCCCCGTCTTAAACGACTCTCCCCCCTCTGGCGTCTCCAATTTCTCCCGGCTCTCTGTTTTTTCGAGCTATTCTGAGCAATACTAACCCCCCGACTTAAAGGGACATGACACCTTAAAGGGACACGACCCTCTCCCCTCTTATATTCCGTTTTTTGGGTCTAAAACCCCCTAAAACCCCTAAAACCTGAGGAAATATGCACTATTTGGATCCGCGAACCTATGAGGAACAGGAGGATGTGATGTCATCGAGAATGGAGAAATTGGAGAAGGGAATGGCTGTTGCGAGGGCTAGTAAGTTTCGTTGGGGCTGGAAATTAAGGGGTTTCAATGCATTTTTCGGGTTTTTTGGACCTGAAATCGAGTTTTTAGACGATTTTTGAGCCTAATTTAGGCAATTTTCAGATTTCTAGGCTTTTTTGCCTTACTTTAAGCTCAAAATTCCCATATTTGAGCAATATCAGTTCAAAAAATTAGCCACAATCTTAAAGATTTCCGGCTATTCGAAAAAAAAGCTCAAAAAATCCAAAATCCTCCGAAAAAAGAGCCCTAGCGCAGATGCGCTCTATCTCAAAAAGGGGCGGAGCTAGAAAAAAGTTGTCAATTACAAATATGTTCAGCATACAATTTTACAACTTTGTTCAGTTGACCACTTTTTTCTAGCTCCGCCCCTTTTTAAGATAGAGCGCATCTGCACTAGGGCTTTTTTTTTGCGTAGGGTTTTCGGATTTTTGGTGATTTTTTCCGAAGATTTTGAATGTTTCAACGATTTGTAGGCCAAAATTAGGGTATTTTTTGGTGTTTTCGAACCTTAGAGGCCTATTTTGAAGGGTCCTATCGATCCTTTTTATGACCTACCCATTAGGTCATCAGGTGGGGAAATCGGATTAGGATAGGACACCTTTATCGATTTTTTTCTGTCTGGTGGGGAGGTTCGGGTCATTTTTTGTCGGTTTTTTGGTCCACGCTCACGATTTTTTCATTTTAGGCAGTTTCTGCACTTTTGAGGCCTGTTTTAGGCGCATTTTAACTGTTTTCCCCAAAAAATCTGAGCCAAAAATGTTGAATTTAGAGCCCCGGGTCCCTCACCGTCAAAATTCTAGAATTTTCTTCTCTGAAAATCTAGATCTAGAACACGTCATTCATTCCCCCATATCACTTTGTATTCTGATTCCCACGACACACACGTCTTCTGATCCATTTTCAGAGTGATTTCTGGCTATTTTCTCTATTTTTGGAGTGTTTCTCACGCCCAAATTTGCTGTTTTTGGACTTTTTTTTGGAATAAGCTCCTCCCCTTCTCGATGATCTTCTGAAAATTTTTAGTCATAGGCTCCTGAGCTCCGCTTGATTCCGGTTTGAAATTTTTGGAAGATTTGGAGCTTTTTGGATTTCTTGGCCACCAATTTCCAGTGTTCTTGATCATTCACCCGTTGTTCCTAATCCCCCCTGGTGCTATCATGGCGCTTTTTTCGTCATAATCCCAATGTTTTTTTTTTCGAAAAATCGAAAAATCTATCTTTTTGTACCCATTATTGGTGGGATAATCCTGCCCTCTTTTCCCTGCCTGGTGTTCTGTAAGTGCTAGCTTTTTTTTGCCCTAAGTCTGAAAGGAAAAGGAGCTCTGAGCTCAGGTCTCAGTGGACATGAGGTTATCTTGACTAGGCTAGGGCGTCTGGATCTGAATTAAGCCTAAAATTTAGTTCCAGGCTGTCTAGGCCTAGGTCTTAAAGCAGCAGGGAAGGCCTAAGATTAATAATCGGCTTGAGATTACCCGAACCTAAGCCTGAGGACACCAGGACCTCAGCCTAAAAATCAGCCTGGGGCTACCCAAATCTGAGCCTAAAGGCACCAGGACCTCAGCCTATAACCTAAAAATCAGCTTGAAGTGGGTGTCTAAGCCAGTGTCTAAGCTCACCTGTGTTTGAGTCTATAATTTCAGAAATTTCCTGGTCGTTTGAGCCTGAAATCGCTTCATTTTCAGCTTTTTCGTAGTTTTTCTGAGCCTAGAACCCGGAGCCCAAGCCTAAACTTCAACTTCAAGGTTGTCTAGGTTTCCGTCTTACAGGCATTAGTTTCCTGCCAATTTTTTTTTCAGTCTTGTCCAACTTATTTTTGTCTGAAAATCTGGAAAAAACAGGTTTCCTTCGAACTTTTTTTTACTGGTAAAGCGAAAAATTTGGATCGAAAACCCTTAAAATTACCAACTAGAATCTTGAAAAATCCCGGAGAATAAGCCACATAGACTCTCAAAACTCAAAAGATCCAAAAATCTCCTGAAAAACTTGAATAAATCCGAAAATCCTCCAAAAAAAAAGCACTAGTGCAGACACGCTCTATCTCAAAAAGGGGCGGAGCTAGAGAAAAGTGTTCAACTAAACAAATGTGTAAAATTGTATACTGAACATATCTCTAGTTGATAACTTCCTTCTAGCTCCGCCCCTTTTTGAGATAGAGCGCATCTGCACTAGGGCTCTTTTTTTCATAGGATTTTCGGATTTTTTCCAAGTTTCTTCAGGAGATTTTAGGATTTTTTTTTTGAAATTGCTGAAAATCTTCAAAAATGTGGCTTACTCTCAGGAATTTTCCAGGATTTTCCAAGATTCTACGGGTAATTTCAGTCTCAAGAGCATCTGATTTTCAGATTTTTTCAGATTTTTTCAGACCCTCGCCCCCTTGAGTCTAAGCCTAGAACCTAAGGTCTTTCAGACCTTTCCTCCCCTCTGAAAATGTCCTCAAATTGACTTATCCCAACCCATCCATCCCCCCCCCCTAAAGCCTAAGCCGCTTAGGCGTTCCCTATCCATTTTGATTGGATTCTTCCCCCTACCCATTGTGCTGCTTTCCTTTTCTCCTCCTCTAATTCAATTTCCTCTTCTTCTAGTCCAATCGGAGTTCTTTCCTCTCGTTAGACACCCCAACAAAATGATGGAAATTCCTTAGAGTTTGCAATTTTTTTTTGGAAGCCTAAGCTCTCCTCTGACGTCGTCTCTCCTCTTTTTTTCCAGAAGAGAGAGATAGAGACGTCGTAAAACTTCTTTGAGTCACCCCCCAGACCCCTCGGAGCCCCTAAAAAAGATATCCTATCCCTTCAGGAAGGGCTCAGGCTGACTCGACTAAGAAGAAGAAGGGGGCAAAACATTAATTGAGTTTTTTAGCCTCCTGAGGGGCACGGCAGGAGCAGTGTCTGAGTTGAGTTGATACAAATTCTGAATGACACCGGGGCACCCTCTCGGCTCCGCCCTAAACTCACACACTTTTTAGTTCTCTTTTGCACCGAAAACCCTGAAATTACGCCGTAGAAACCTGAAAAATCCCCAAGAATTTGAAAAAAGGCTCAAGAAATCCGAAAATCCTCGGAAAAGAATTTTTTTGGACGGAAAATCCTGTAATTACGCCGAAAAATCCAAAAAAATCCCTGAAAATAAGCCGCATGGACTCTCCAAAGCTCAAAAAATCCAGAAATCCCCAAAAAAATCTCCGAGAAATCCAAAATCCTTGGAAAAACCCCGAAAATCCTCCGAAAAGAAGAGTCCTAGTGCAGATGCGCTCTATCTCAAAAATGGGTGGAGCTAGAAAAAAGTGATCAACTACAATTATGTTTAGCGTACAATTTTACACCTTTTTTTAGTTGACCACTTTTTTCTAGCTCCGCCCCTTTTCGAGATAGAGCGCATTTGCACTGGGACTCTTTTTTCGGGGGATTTTCGGGTTTTTTCAGATAATTTTCAGATTGTTGGAATTTTTACCGAGGCTTTTTGGATTTTTTGAAATTTTTTTTGTTGAAATTCCTCAGCTGTTAAAACTTCAGAAAAACGGTCTTTCTAACAAATTTTTGTCTGAAAATCTGGAAAAACCCGAAAAACCCCAAAAAATAGGGGTTGTTTCCCTAGTTGTTGAGGATTTTCAACTATATCTCAAAAAGGGGCGGAGCTAGAAGAAAGTGATAAACTACAAATATGTTCAGCATGCAATTTGACAACTTTCTTTAGTTGACCACTTTTCTCTAGCTCCGCCCTTTTTTGAGATAGAGCGCATCTGCACTGAAACAGTATGGGGGGTTCTTCCTGAGAGGAATTCCGGTTTTTTTGGAGATTTTTTTCCGAAATTTTGGATTTTCTAAGGTTTTCTTTAATTTCTTAGCTTCTAAAAACCCAGAAAAACAGTTTTTTAAACAAATTTTAGGCTGAAAAACCTGGAAAAACCGAAAAAATCCCAAAAAATCCAGTTTTTATCCTAGTTGTAGAAGATTTTCGGCTATATCTCGAAAAGGGGCGGTGCTAGAAGGAAGCTATCAACTAGAGATGTGTTCAGCATACAATTTTACAACTTTGTTTAGTTGATCACTTTTTTCTAGCTCCGCCCCTTTTTGAGATAGAGCTCATCTGCATTAGGTCTCTTTTTTCGGGGGGATTTTTGGATTTTTTGGAAATTTTTTGGAGATTTCTGAATTTTATGGAGATTTTTTTCGGATTTTTCGAGCTTTTGGAAGAAAAACTTCCTGTTTGAATTTAGAGCATCAGGAAAATTGAAGAAAAATTTGATAAAATTATCAGAAAAAAAACAAAAAAAAAGCAAAAAAAAATTGGATTTCAAAGCAACATCTGTCTAGCAATATACTCAGATTTTTTCCTGTTTTTTTTTGAGGGACTAGAATTTTTCTAGGCCACGTAATCAGAAAAACTAGGTCTCTTCCAACCAAAAAAAAATTTTTTTTTTCTCTCAAAAATAGTTTCCCTTCTATCCTATCCCCCCCCCCCCCCTATACCACCCATGTCATCAACACCTCCCTCCCCATGTGCATCTTTTTCGTTTTTCTCTTTTTTCCGAAAGAAAAAAAGTTTCCCCTTCCTTTAAAACTCGAACCTAAACTCCTATTTACCCCACGCTTTTACTTTTTTTTTGGAAAAAAAATTCGAAAAAAACAATTTTTTTTTGGATTTTTTTTTTCTGGAGACCTCCTCCATGAATCTCCTCCATGAATGGGAATAGATGATGACAATGAAAGTGTCGATCATTCAGAATACTTCCATCAAGTCTTCCATCAAATTTATGTGGCGATAGGGGGCCCTGCAAAGGTGCAGGTCGTATTACTAGAATATTAGAAGACACTCTTTCCTTTTTTTCTCTCTCTTCAGAATTTTTTAGCATCTGAATTTCTGATACCAGGTACTCTTCTTTTGCGTCATTCGTAAGAAAAAAATCGGAAAAAAACTGAAAAAAATCGAAAAAAAAATTTTTTTGGATTCATGGATCCATGGATCCTGGATTTTGGATTCTGAAGTCATTTTCAGAAATTTCTCATCGTTAGAATTGTTTCTCATGAAATTTCCTTTGATTTGATACCCATATTGCCCTACTTTAGGAGAAATAGGTATTCTGGATTTTTGGGATCCAGAATGCCAATCCATGGAAAATCAATTACGGGAATCAGGGCGATATGGGTGTCAAATCGAAGGGAATTTCATGGGAAATAGTTCTAACGATGTAATTTTTTCTAGAATCGCTTCCAGGAATCCAGGATTTCCGAATCCATGGATCCAAAAAAAATTTTTTTTTTTCAATTTTCTGAATTTTTCAAATTTTTTCATGGAATAATGTCTCTATTTGAAAGAAAAGAACAAATGGAAAAATGAGGAAAATTGAGATCCATGACTCTGGATCCAGGGATCCATGGATCCAAGAATCCGACGATCCCAAAATTCCAGGAATCCATGGATCCAAAAAAATTTTTTCCAATTTTTTTTCCCAATTTCTCCCGCTCAAACAAAGATAAATAGGGGGGACACATGACCCTAGGAAAATTTGTTTCCAAGAAAAAAATTCCAGAAAAAAGTTCTTCCATATCCCTAGGCTCCCGAATTTCTTATTTATTTATTTTGCCCCTCTCTTCTTAGTTCTTTTTTTTTATTTCTTCCAGTCAACTGGAAAGAGGATTCCTTTCCATTTCCCTTCTCTCTTCCAATTTATTGTGCATTGCCCTTTGGCTCCAGGGCTCCCTTGGCTCCGCCCACTTTTTCCTTTTCTTCCCCTATTCTCAAATCAAGTGGATATTGTCCTTCAACACGCAAAGAAGATTAGACACTTTTTTTTGGTTTTCTTGAGATTTTGGACTCCTCTCGGACACGAAATTCAGTTTTTTCCCACATATATATGACTCCACTTGTTTCATTATTAATGAGACTAGTTTCGACTTCCGGACGCGAAAAAGGAGACAAAATGAGCTCACTTTTTTCATCTTGTTCTTTTGTTTCAAACTCTGTGAAAAATTGAAAAAAAAATGGAAAAAAAAATTTTTTTTTGGATCCATGGATTCTGGATTTCTGGATTCCTGGACTCCAGAAGCTGTTCTAGAAAAAATCACATCGTTAGAAATACTCCCCATGAAATTTCCTTTAATTTGATACCCATATTACCCATATTCTGGAAAATTGATTTTTGGGTATTCTGAATCCCAAAATCCAGAATACCTCATTTTTCCAAACCTAGACAATATGGGCATCAAATCCACTGAAATCGTTGGGGGAGCAAAGTTAACGATGAGAAAAATTCTGAAAATGATTCTGGATCTCGAGAATCCAGGATCCAGCATCCATGGATCCAAAACTATCATCTCCGCCAAAAGTGATCCAATCGTTCTGAAATTTTTTGTACCCATATTTCAAAGGATTCTGGACATTTTTTATTGATTAGATTTTCCGAAAAAAAATTCTGAAAGAGATTCTGGGTCCCTCGAATCCAGGATCCATGAATCCTAAACTATCATCTCATCCCAAAGTGATCCAATTGATCTGAATTTTTTTGCACACGCATTTCAAAGGATTCTGAATATTTGGGATTATCCTAGACCAACCTAACCTATAAACTTTTGGTTTCTGACCTTCAGAATTCCTCCATGGAATTAAGAATTAGAAAAGTTTTCTATTCTCTCTCCCTCTTTTCCATCCTCATAATGCATACTAGACACCCTATAATTATGGTTTTGAAAAGGTCAAATTGCGAGACGTCCCTTCCCTCATTTTCCCCCTCTTCCCCAACACAAAACTTTAGAATTTTTCCTATTCTAAGAACAGAAAAAAAAAATTTTTTTTCACTATTCTGAGCAATTATTGATTATTTTGCAGGACGAAGTAATATGAAAGTGGTGAGACACACACGGGCGGCACACAGTATGGATGAGAGCAATGAGCGTGCCACAAGGAAGATGTCCGCCGAAGCGGTATCCCGAAAATCGTCGTTTGTCAATAGTCGAATTGTGAGTGGTGGTAGATCAAAAAATGACGAAAAACTAAAGAAGCCAAAAAATCTTCTAATTGGGGAGATTATGGATTCTATTTTTGGATATTTTTCTGAAAAAAAGATTTTCGAAAAAAAAAATTTTTTTTGCAGCTCAACCGGGGCTCTCGTAATCATCCCACATTGAATGGAAGTGATGACGCTGAGTGCAGGAGTAATGATAGCTCGTTGAGGTGGGTTTTTTAGGGGGTCTCTTTGTGGATTTTGGAAGCATTTGGGAATTTTGGAAGGGATAGAACCTGGATTCCATGTTTTGATGGGTTTTTGGAAGTTTTGGATCCTGAATTCTGGATTTTTGGGCTTCACACTCAATTTTTGATGAATTTCTAGTCGTTAGCATTGTTCCTGACACCTTTTGATACCCATATTGTCAAGCTTTGAAAATTTTGAAGATTCTGAGAATTCTGGATTTTTCATGAATTCATAAACTTAGAAGTATGGATTTCTGAGTTTCAATTTCATTTTTGAGCAGTTTTCCCGTTGTTCACTTTTATTTCCAATCAGATTCTGAAAAAACTGAGAATTTTTGAAAAAAAAAATTTTTTTTGGATCCATGGATTCTGGATCCTGGATTCCCGGACTCTAGAAGCGATTCTAGACAAAATCTCGCTGTTAGAAATACTTCCCATGAAATTTTCTTTGATTTGATACCCATATTGCCTAGTTTCTGAAAAATTGATTTTCCATGGATTGGTATTCTGAATCCCAAAATCCAGAATACCTCGATTTCTCAAACCTAGGTAATATGGGTATCAAATCTAAGGAAATTACACAAGAAGCAATGTTAACGATGGGAAAAATTCTGAAAACGAGTCTGGATCCCTAGAATCCAGGATCCATAGATCCATGAATCCAAAACTATCATCTCAGCCCAAAGTGATCCAATCGATCTGGAATTTTTTGTACCAATATTTTGAAGGATTTTGAATATTTTCCATTGATCAGATTTTCCAAAAAAAATTTCTGGAAGACCCTAGATGTCACCATTTTGGAACTAGAATCCATGACTCCAGGATTTTCACTCCAGAAAAAGGATTACCTAAACTTTTGAACTTCTTAACGAACTCCTTTTCTGAATTTTCGTTCCTTTTCCATTCATTTTCTTTCCCCTTCTTTCCTAGGTATACACTGCAATTATGCGCTTATTCAAGGTGTGTGGGAACACTCCTCATGAGAATTTCTGAGGGAAGGGGACGAATACCTGACAACTAGTCACATCACATGGTTTTCTGTTGTTAGAGAGACAGACTGACTTACCTAAAATACTACAATTTTCTCTTCTGATTATCACTTTTTTTGTTTTTGTGTGCGAATCGAAAATTTGTTTTTCTAGCTCTTTTTTTTCTGTGAGGAGTAATGAGTAAGATTGATGACGGAAAATGTTTTTTGTTAACACAAATTTTTTTGTTTTATGTCTGTTTTATACCAAAAATCAGTTTTTTTCGAGCCAAAAAAAATTTTTTTTTCAACGTGGATCTATGGATCCATGGATTCTGGAGCTTCTGGAAAAAATTCTGACAAAATTCTTGTCTTTAACTTTGCTCCTTGTGCGATTTCCTTTGATTTGATTCCCATATTGTCTCGGCTCTGGGAAATGGATTTTCATGGATCCACTGGATCCTGGATCCTGGATCCTGGGCTCCAGAATAATTTCTGACGGAAATCTCATCGTTATCCTTGATCCTTGTGTAATTCCCTTCAATTTGATACCCATAGTGTCTAGATTTGATGAAATGGATTTTCATGGATCCATGGATCCATAGGGAATTCAGAATTTGAAATTCTGGATTATTCCTAACCTAGGCAATATGGGTATCAAATCGATCAGAATTTCACGTCTAGCGGTGTAGACGATACGAAATGAATTGAAACCGCTTCTGCTTCAGAATCCATGGATCCAGGAATCCAGAAATCCAAAAAACCAAAAAAAAAACATGGATCCGGGATCCTGAACTTCAGAATGATTTCTGACGAAAACCTTGTTGTAAGCCTTGCTCCTTGTGTGATTCTCTTTGATTTGATACCCATATTGGGTAGGTTTGTGGAAATGGATTTTCATGGATCCATGGATCCATAGGGAATTCAGAATTCAGGATTTTCGGATTTTTCCAAACCAAGGCAATATGGGTATCAAATTGTTTAGAATTTGATGTCTAGAAGTTTTGACGATATGAAATCAGTTGGAAATCCTTCTAAGTTTTAGGGTCCAGGTATCCAGAAATCCAAAAAACCAAAAAAACATGGATCCGGGATTCCGGAACTCCAGAATAATTTCTGACGATAATCTCATCGTCAACTTTGCGTCTTTTGTAATTCCCTTCAATTTGATACCCATATTGTCTAGATTTGGAAAAATGGATTCTCGTGGATCCATGGATTCATAGGAAATTCAGAATTCTGGATTTTTGGATTTTTCTAAACCTATTCAATATGGGTATCAAATTGATCAGAATTTTATGTCAGGCAGTTTTGACGATATGAAATAATTGAAATTCCTTCTAGGCTCCAGGATCCAGGGATCCAGGGATCCAGGAAACCAAAAATCCAAAAAATTGAAACCTAGGGTATCAAATCGCTCTGGAAAACATTTTTGACTTCAGAATTCTAGAATTTGAATTTTCAGTGTCCGTGACGGTTGGCAATACGACGAACCCTCCTGCTCCGAGCCCATAGACGACGGTGGCACCAGACGAGCCCGTTCCCAAACTTCCTCCAGAATTTCTTTGTTTTTTACGGATAGAACCACAAAAGAGAAGTCAGAAATGATAAGTATCCTGAAAGAGAAGAAAAGTCTAACGGATGAGTTCAATCCATGTGGAAGATTGGAGAAGGATTGGCGAGAAATCGTCCATAATCATCAGAATCTGTCGGAGAAAAGTGTGAAGCAACAGGAGGCCATCTGGGAGATCATCACCACCGAATATCGATATTTGAAACTTCTTCGCTATTTGACCGATTTGTATACGTATATGAAGGAGCTCAATGAGAATGGATACTTGAAGTGAGTCAATTTTTTGGTTGGTTGGGATTTTGCGGGGTTGGGAGTGAAGTTAGGAAAAAATTTTCAACTGCAAAGTTGTTTAGCATTGAATTTTGAGCAACTTTGCAGTTGACAACTTTTTTCTAGCTCTTTTCCTTCTTGAGATATGTGCCTTCAAAGTTTTCGAAGAGACGCAGACAACGAGAATGTCTAGTTGTCTGCGGCTCTTCAAAGACTAATATCTCAGAAAGTAGAGCAGCTAGAAAAAAGTTGTCAACTGCAAAGTTGCTCAAAATTCAATTTTGAACAACTTTGTAGTTGACATCTTTGTTCTAGCTCCATTCCTTTCTGAGATATACGCAGACAACTAGACACTCTCGTTGTCTGCGTCTCTTTAAAGGCGCTTATCTCAGAAAGGAAAGGAGCAAGAAAAAAGTTGTCAACTACAAAATTGCTCAAAATTGAATTTCAAACAACTTTGCAGTTGAAAACTTTTTTCTAGCACCTTTCCTTTTTGAGATATGTGCCTACAAAGTTTTTGAAGAGACGCAGACAACGAGAATGACTAGTTGTCTGCGTCTCTTCAAAACTTCAAAGGCGGATATCTCAGAAAGTAGAGCAGCTAGAAAAAAGTTGTCAACTACAAAGTCGTTCAGAATTTGATTTCAAACAACTTCGTAGTTGACAACTTTTTTATAACTCCGCCCACTTTTGCGATAGAGCGCGGTATGCTGGACTAAATGGTGCACCGTGCAATTTTGAGCGTTTCGGGTCAAAAATAAGTCCAAATCATTCTTTTTTTGCAGAGACGTGATCAGCGAGCGTGTATTCTACAGTTTCACGAAACTCCACAAAGTGAATTTCCAATGCATTTGGCAAGAATCCATGGACCCACTTCTTACACACACCCGTGAAACCGGTGAACCTTTGGATGTGAATTTCTTGGAACGTGCCTTTAAAACGATTGGAGCCTGGTCGAAATACTACACGGAATTCCATTTCTCGCATGGAGACACTCTCAAATATATTCAGAAGATGTTGAAGGAAAGCGAGCTGTTCAGGGATTTTGTGGCGGTTCGTTTTGGATTTTTTGTGGTTTTTTGGAATTTTTGGATTTTCGACGTCTACTGAATTCAAAATTTGATCCTCATAAGCAATTTGAGCAAAATTCTTTTTGATTAGATATCCATCTTTTCTAGTTTCCGGAAAATCGAAGAAAAAAGGAAAGTTCTGATTTCTGAAGACGTCAGAATTCAGAATTTTCGGGAAATTTTATGCCAAAAACTCAAAAAAAAAGAATATTTCCAGTGGGCCGAATCTCAAGAGAACCTGGATCGTCAGAAGCTCATCGACACCTTATCTCAACCAATGCAACGGCTCACCAGATACAATTTGTTGCTCAGGGTGAGTTTGAAATTGAAAACTGGGAGAAAATTTAGCTGAAAATAGTCCTAAGTCAACTTAAAATGGCTTAGGAGCGTAGAAAAACGGTATTGCTCAGAATAAGAATTTTCGGAATTTTTGTCATTTTAGGGCAAGTTTGTAGTGAAATTCTGCAATTTTTGTCGTTAAACGAGCAAAAAATAAGTCTGAAATTGTCTACGCCAAAAGAAATAGGCTGAAATTGCTCAGAAAAAAGCCCTAAACCAACCTAGAAATGGCCTGAAAATGTAGAAAACCGGTATTGCTCAGAATAAAAATTCTCAGAAACTTAGTCTTTTTAGGGTATTTTTGTAGTGAAATTTTGCAATTTTTGTTGGGAAACGAGCAAAAAATGAATCTAGAATTCTCCTACATCAAGAGAAACAAGCTGAAAAGCTGAAAAAACTGAAAATGCTCGAAATAAAATTTTTCGAGAATTTTGTCATTTTGAGGTGTCTTTGTAGTGAAATTGTGCAATTTTCGGGGGGAAAAGGCAAAAACGAGCCTGAAATCGCCTCACATCATCAGAAGCAAGCCTAAATTGAGCGAAACTGGAATTGCTCAGAATAAAATTTTTTCCAAATTTCATCATTTCAAGTCATTTTTGGGGATGCAAAAACGCTGAAAATGGTCTAACCCCAATTTTTCTTACAGGCCGTCCTCAAAGTGACCGTCGACGAATCCGAATGTGAAATGCTGCGTGATCTTGTGGAGCGTACAGAAATGGCCACCAAACAAGTGGATTGGGAGCTCAACAACAACGATCTTCGTGCCAAACTCGGTGATATCGCCCGTACCCTTGACGGTCCGGAGTTTGTGGATCAAGATGAGGTGGAAAGAGTATTCGGACAGAAAGTTCCACTAGTCCTAAGCCATTTCATGCCCTATCTCCATCCGGCCACGCCCACAAATCGAGAGATCTATCATCGTGGAGACGTGCGACTCCAGGAGGGGAAAAAGGGATCGAAAGTGGATGTTCATTGTATGATATTCACAGATATGTTCTTGATTTGTCGGAAGATCCAGGGAAAAAAGGATCGGATGAGAATCTTCAAACCTCCTATCCACATGAGCAAGTTGTTCTACCACTTCTTCTCCGATGGCTCTGGATTCTATATCCTTTCGATGACCGACTTCCATACTCCGGCTGCTTTTTATTATATGCATACATCCGGACACGAGGACACACAACGATGGATTGATAAACTGAGAATGGCGTCGGATGAGCATAAGAAGATTCAGAATTCATCGTGGAGTTTCAAAGAGCCTTCGTCCTTTGATGCCGAGCTGTCATTTGATGGAGGAGTTCAAAATTCAAATCTGGGGATTCAGAATGGATTTGGAGGGAATCGAATGCCACCTGGATATGGAGGAGTGGCACAACAACAACAAAATGTGATCCATCGAAAGGCGAGCAGTATGGATTCGCAGGCGGTGGCAGCTGCTAGTTATGCACATTTGAATTGTGAGTTCATTTTGATTTTTTGATGATTTTAGCACATTTTTTTCTTGTTTCACACATAGAAATGCCTTTTTCACCGCGAAGATTGACCTAAGACAGTTTGATTTTTGACGAATTTTTTTCTGAGCAATTTCAGATTTTGTCTATTCTCAGGATCATTTTAGACCATTTTTGACACTTTTCAGCCGGTTTTGCACAGTTTAAGACCTTTTTTAACCCCTTTTTACCACAAAAAATGACAAAAATAGCTTGATTTTCAAGGAAATTTCGATCTGAACAAAAAAAATACCATTTTCAGTCCAATTTCAGCCCATTTTCCCCCCGATAAATGACCTGAAATAGCTTGATCTTCCAGGAAATTTATTCTGAGCAATGTTTGTTTTTTGTTCATTTTCAGGCTACTTTTAGACCATTTTTGGCAGTTTTAGGAGATTTCAGACCGTTTTAGACCATTTTCAGCGCGTTTTTATCAGTAAAAAATACCAGTTTGAACCATTTTCAGCCAAATTTGAAAGCAAAAATGACCTGAAATAGCTTGATTTTCAACGAAATTTATTCTGAGCGATTTCAGGTTTTGTCTATTCTCAGGATGATTCTAGACAATTTCTGGCAGTTTTAGACCATTTTCAGCCCATTTTCACCACAAAAACAGCTTAGAAAAACCTAATTTTCACGAAAAAGTATTCTGAGCAACAGTTTGTGCCCTATCCGGGGCTTAAGGATCTCAGGATGTTTTCGTAGTTTTTAGACTGTTTTAGGACATTTTCATCACCTTTTTCCTTCGAAAATTGCTTATTTTCACCACGGAAATGACCGGAAATTGCTAAAACTGCTAAAAGATTTATTCTGAGAAATTTTAGTTTTTTGTCCATTTTCAGGCTAATTTCAGACCATTTTTGGTAGTTTCAGCGGTTTCTAGAACATGTTAGACCATTTTCAGCCCATTTTCATCACGAAAATGGCCTGAAAAGGCCTAATTTCCAGATAAAAATATTCTGAGCAACAGGTTTTAACCGATCCGGGGTTGGAAGATCTCAGGAGGTTTCCGTGGTTTTTATTCTGTTTCAGCGTATTTTCCTCACCTTTTTCCCTCAAAAATTGCTCATTTTCACCGCAAAAACACGCCGGGAATCGCAAAAACTGCTGAAAATGTTATTCTGAACAATTTTTGGCTTTGACAGTTTTAGGCCTATTTTAGACCGTTCGAAACTGAATTTAGTTGTAAATTTGTAGCTTGTGGTCGGATTTCCAACCTATCTCAAAAAAAAGTTCCAGACCTACACCGCTCCTCAGCCGCCTCCTCAGCCGACCACCTGGATCGTCATCCATCATCTGATATGAAGGGCACCCCACCACGTCACAAGTTAAGTGTCGCCAGCTGCCACGCAAATCCACTCTCCTCCAGCAAATCCTCCGTGGATCTCTACGTATCCCTGGGAGCCGAAGGTGCTGAAGACATAGAGCGCCCGAGATCTCGTTCCAACTCTTCCGGACCGGATATCGAGGGATTGAAACAAAGATCCAGAAGCTCCTCCCCCGCTCCAGAGGGAGGAACTCCTGGGACCACTACCCCTTGTAGGGATAGCCCCACCCTCCTTATCACTTCAGATGATTGTGTGGAGCCGTGCCAATCTGGAAGAAGATTCGAGAAGAGATATCATACGGCGGATGGAATCGACGTCTTGAAACCCAAGGGATCCATGTTATCCGGTCTAATTCAGAAGAGATTCTCGTGGAATGTTGGATCCGCTGTGGGTGGATCCAGTAGGAAGAGGCTAGAAAACTCCAGAAGGATCTCCTCCACTGCTGTCACTCAGGGATCCATGGATTCGTTTGGGAGCAGTACTAGTGGAATTTCAACGGCTTCCAGTACCAATAATAATAATGATCCTGCCATGGAGGCAATGACGGTAAGGATTTTTTTTTGGAAACGGAATTCTGAATTTTTTGGCACCGAAATTCTGGATTTTTTGGCACCAAGATTCTGGATTTTTTGGCTCCAAGATTCTGGATTTTTTGGCACCGAAATTCTGGATTTTTTGGCACCAAGATTCTGAATTTTTTGGCACCGAAATTCTGGATTTTTTGGCATCAAGTTTCTGGATTTTTGACACTAAGATTCTGGATTTTTGGCACTAAGATTCTGGATTTTTTGGCACCGAATCATAAAATTTTCGACCCAAAACTACAAACTACAAATTTTCCAGACCAAGCTCTCCCACATCTCCACAATCTCCATCAACGACGCCCCGGAACCCCAATCCACTCTGAGCATCAACCTTGAAGCTCCGCCTCTTGAGGTATATCCACCTGTTTGTCCGGATATCCTATCAATTTTGTTTTGTTTTTCAGAAAGACGAAACCATCGAGGTCACCGTACCCCCTGCCCCTGAAGTCCCGCCCCCAAGTAAGACACCGTCGCCGAACCTGCCACAACCAACTTCACACAAAAATCATTCGGAGAAAACTGAGAAAAAGTGTCAGGAATTCATGAAATTCATACTGGATAACAATTTGGAGACGTCGTGAGTTTTTTTTTTTTGGTTTTTTGGGGGAACCTGTAAAAATCTCATCGGCCCATGTTGCCCAAATCGGCCCATTTTGCCCAAATCGGCCCATTTTGCCCAAATCGGCCCATTTTGTCTAAATCGGCCCATTTTGCCCAAATCGGCCCATTTTGCCCAAATCGGCTCATTTTGTCTAAATCGGCCCATTTTGCCCAAATCGGCCCATTTTGCCCAATTCAGCCCATTTTGTCTAAATCGGCCCATTTTGCCCAAATCGGCCCATTTTGCCCAATTCAGCCCATTTTGTCTAAATCGGCCCATTTTGCCCAAATCGGCCCATTTTGCCCAAATCGGCTCATTTTGTCTAAATCGGCCCATTTTGCCCAAATCGGCCCATTTTGCCCAATTCAGCCCATTTTGTCTAAATCGGCCCATTTTGCCCAAATCGGCCCATTTTGCCCAAATCGGCTCATTTTGTCTAAATCGGCCCATTTTGCCCAAATCGGCCCATTTTGCCCAATTCAGCCCATTTTGTCTAAATCGGCCCATTTTGCCCAAATCGGCCCATTTTGCCCAATTCAGCCCATTTTGTCTAAATCGGCCCATTTTGCCCAAATCGGCCCATTTTGCCCAATTCAGCCCATTTTGTCTAAATCGGCCCATTTTGCCCAAATCGGCCCATTTTGCCCAATTCAGCCCATTTTGTCTAAATCGGCCCATTTTGCCCAAATCGGCCCATTTTGCCCAAATCGGCTCATTTTGTCTAAATCGGCCCATTTTGCCCAAATCGGCCCATTTTGCCCAATTCAGCCCATTTTGTCTAAATCGGCCCATTTTGCCCAAAATTCAGAATTCTGCGGAAAAACCACCCAAAAAATATTCTTAAAATCAAAAAATCCAAAAAAAAAAATACTAAAACTGAAAAACTGAAAATTTCCAGAGACGTCTAAAAAAATCTCTTCTCAATTGCCATTTGCATACAAACAACTATTTTTTGTATATACCAGAGTCAGCTGCCAGTCCAAATTTCTCCATTTTTTAACAAAACTTTTAGGCAAAGCACCCAACTTTTTTTTAGAAGACTATTTAGATATTTTTTCTCACAAAAAATCCAATTTTTCTTCCACACGAGCACACACAGGTAGACCCACCCCACACACCCCCCATCATCTTGTGATAATAATTTTCTATGTTGACAATTTTTTTTCCTTTCGATTTGAAAACAAAAAAAAAACCAAAATACTAATCAAAAATTTATTTTTTTTTTTCGCTAATATTTTTTATTAATAAATTCATTTTTTCAAAAAAAAAGTTTTTCGAAAAAAAAAATTTTTCAAATTTTTTTTTAGGTAAGTCACAAAGAAAAAGAAAGTTAAAACTGAATAGTAGGGATACTTCTCCGGAATCCACGTCTCCGATCCTCCAACGCCTTCAACAACATCTTCTTTTCTGAATCCGTCGGCTCTTGGGATACTTTCTTCATGGATACGGTATCAGGTGGGACCATATGATGCACTTCTTGGCAGATGTAGAACATTTTTTGGTGGGCGAAAAATTATGAGAGAAAAACTGATGATTTTGATTTCAGCTGTCTATATTTATAGTGAACGGAAAATGTTAAGCCTTTGTAGTATTTATCGAGTATGGGGGAGGTAGATTAGCATATTTTTAACGTAGATTTTTGGATTTTTGACGGATTTCAACATGCACTTGGAAAAATTAAGGGTTCCGAAAAACAGGATTTAGGTGACATTTTTGAATAGTTGAACAGGGAAGCGGAATTTCTTTCTCAAATACTAATTGGGTATTTTTGGGCTTTTTGGAGTCAATACCCTGAAAATAATTCCCATACCCAAATATCCAGTGGCGCCGCCTACGGCGACTCACCTCCTTTTTGTTCGTCGCTGCGCTCCTCAATGGGGGGTTAATTTGCCATGCTCAACCTCATTTCAATCATTGGGCAGTGATGCACTCTCAACCTTCTTCTTAAGATATACAATTTGAAAATTGGAGCTCCCGCCATAAATTTATGTTTTTACGCTTCTGGAAATTCCCAGACGTTTCTGGAAGTTTCTAGGAGTTTCTAGAAGTTTCTGGGAGTTCTGGAAGTTCCTAGAAGTTTCTGGAAGTTTGTAGAAGTTTCTGGAAAGAGGGAGAATGTTCTGGAAGGTTATCCATCTAGAGCTTGCCAGTTAAGTTTTCTGAGTACCGTAACTACCGTAATCCTACAGTAATCTTCACCATTTTTTGTTGGTGTACTATTGGGGTCCGTTAGATAGTACATGCAAAAGATGGAACATTTCTAAGCACGTCGAACCCGTTTTCTAGCTATTGTTGAGTTATCTGGTTACTGTAGCTACCGTAATCCTACTGTAACCCGTGCTCCAAACTTCACAGAATTGAAGCGCTCGGTGACTTGTGTCTACATGCCAAATATGGTAAAAAACGGTCGAGGGGTACAAAAGTTATTCAGTGATAGGTGCTGGACAGACACACAGAGCTATTCCTTTAGTATATAGAAGAAAAAGAGATTCCCATACCCAAATAATTTCCCTTGAGTATGGGAATTGTTTCCCGTTAGTTTTCTTTCCAAAGGGAAACTGACTTGTTCTGTTCCTTTAACAAATAACATTGAAGCTTCAAAAATTTATTGAGCAAAAAAATCCACGGGAACAATTAATTGAATATTTAAGAACTAACAGTTATCTTCGTATTCTGCACCAGCTTCCCTCTATTTGAATGTCGATAACCGAACTCCGGCGATTTTCGAAAAAAGCACTCGTGATGGACTTCTTGGTGAATGTGGAACATAGTTTGTCGTAGAAAATAGGAATTTGAACTCTTCGGAGCAAAAATATCAGAAAGCTGTACTGCCAAAGACTTTCTTCTAACCATATTTATAGTAGAATCTTTTCTTTTTAGACTTCCTCCTAGAATTATTTTCCATTCTATAATCTTGAGATTAAAATAATTTGAAATCCACGTTTTCAGATCATTTTCAGTGGGAAAACAAGTCAAAACAACTTGAAATCCCTAGATAAACACCTCAAATTCTAAGAAATGAGCTTAGTTTCCTAGAAAATGACTCAAAAAACGTAAAGGATAACAGGTCAAAATAGTGTTCTTGATGTCATATGGGAGGTCTAGGAAAAGGGCATTTAGTGTGGGATCATTAAGTGGCTCTGACTACATTGTGGCCTTTAGGATTTCTGCTTGTGAAAGAGCGGTTTTTGATCTTCTCAATACATTACTAGTAGGATAAGGGCGTTAAAGGAGGACTGAAGTCACATTTTTTAATTTTCGATTCCGGTAAATTAGATCATGCTGAGCATTTTTTCCTCTTGAAGCACATGTCAAAAATCGCTCTGAAACGAGATATACCGCTCTAAAAACATGAAGTCCCTTTCTGTGGCCGAAGTTTCTCCGCTACGTGGGCCATACGTGGAATTGATTTTCACGGTTTTTTCCACTG